>JASEVX010000003.1:71255338-71530321 GCA_031761405.1 Serripes groenlandicus
CTCGTTATCACACCAGTACTCCACATAACAGTCTTTCTAATCAACCAATGTGTATCCTGGTTTTATCACACCAGTACTCCACATAACAGTCTTTCCATCAACCAATGTGTGTACTCGTTATCACACCAGTACTCCACATAACAGTCTTTCTAATCAACCAATGTGTATCCTGGTTTTATCACACCAGTACTCCACATAACAGTCTTTCCCATCAACCAATGTGTGTCCTCGTTATCACACCAGTACTCCACACAACATTCTTTCCAATCAACCAATGTGTGTCCTGGTTGTATCACACCAGTACTCCACATAACAGTCTTTCCCATCAACCAATGTGTGTCCTCGTTATCAATCCAGTACTCCACACAACATTCTTTCCAATCAACCAATGTGTATCCTGGTTTTATCACACCAGTACTCCACATAACAGTCTTTCCCATCAACCAATGTGTGTCCTCGTTATCAATCCAGTACTCCACACAACATTCTTTCCCATCAACCAATGTGTATCCTGGTTTTATCACACCAGTACTCCACACAACAGTCTTACCCATCAACCAATGTGTGTCCTCGTTATCACACCAGTACTCCACACAACAGTCTTTCCATCAACCAATGTGTATCCTGGTTTTATCACACCAGTACTCCACATAACAGTCTTTCCCATCAACCAATGTGTGTCCTCGTTATCAATCCAGTACTCCACACAACATTCTTTCCAATCAACCAATGTGTATCCTGGTTTTATCACACCAGTACTCCACATAACAGTCTTTCCCATCAACCAATGTGTGTCCTCGTTATCAATCCAGTACTCCACACAACATTCTTTCCCATCAACCAATGTGTATCCTGGTTTTATCACACCAGTACTCCACACAACAGTCTTACCCATCAACCAATGTGTGTCCTCGTTATCACACCAGTACTCCACATAACAGTCTTTCCCATCAACCAATGTGTGTCCTGGTTTTATCACACCAGTACTCCACACAACAGTCTTTCCATTCAACCAATGTGTGTCCTGGTTTTATCACACCAGTACTCGACATAACAGTCTTTCCATTCAACCAATGTGTGTCCTGGTTTTATCACACCAGTACTCCACAAAATAGTCTTTCCAATCAACCAATGTGTGTCCTGGTTGTATCACACCAGTACTCCACATAACAGTCTTTCCAGTCTTTCCAATCAACCAATGTGTGCCCTGGTTATCACACACCAGTTCTCCACACAACAGTCTTTCCAATCAACCAATGTGTGCCCTGGTTATCACACACCAGTTCTCCACACAACAGTCTTTCCAATCAACCAACGTGTGTCCTGGTTGTATCACACCAGTGCTCCACAAAACAGTCTTTCCATTCGACAAACTGGCTCCTTTTCGCCATAGACTGTTAGCCCATTGGTGGAAGACGTATGACGCGCTCTGACGTGGTTCGAACTCACAACCGACTGAACTACTGGTGTTTTGTGAGGGCATTGGTATATTTCAGGTTGTCAGTTAAATACTCAAGTAAAACAGACCTTTGAAAAAAAGTGTTTATTAGTATTGTAGTGTTATACCTTAACAGCCACATTCCGCCTCCGTAACCATATTTATCCCATTCCCACATACAACACTACTGCAGCAGACGACTTTGAATACACATGAGCAATGATAGAGAAAATCTCTATAAAAAAAAAGTATAAATGGAAATGTAATTATTGAAAAGAGTAGAAAACTTTGTGTCAAAAGGAAAATTCCTCGTTTAGAGCAATTACTGCTTTTGTCATGTTTTCAAAAGTCGTCTACTGCAGAGGCGTCAAAAAGCGTCTATATATGGGAGAGGGTTAATGATGAAGAAATGACTTCTAACAAGGCTCTGCAAAAAAACACCCATAGAGGAATTGTTGAAAAATACTTGTCTGCGCATCCATGGTTACATGATTGGATTCGAATGGTTACCGCTTTAGATACGTATCTTTAAACCTTCTAATTGGCGAACAGTTCAGAGTCATATCAAACTGGGCGGATGCGATGCCTACTTTGGATCTACGCTGGTACCAAAATGCGTCATAGTTGTTTTTCGCAGAGAAGAATGTGTATATATCTTCAAAAACAGTATTCGAATTATTGAAGGCAGCTTTTTAATATACAAAAAGTAGGCCAAAATCATTTCACAATGGGAATAGTGTTCAGTATGTCTGGATAACTAGCAAAGAAACAACAGAATACTTATAAAATATGAATATTATTTGGTCTACCAACAAGCAACCAGTAGGTATGTAAACGCATATTGATGTATGGTCAGTAAAGTTCACAGTCGTTCTTGGTCTTATTTCATTGAAATACATGACTTGTATGTCTGAAAAACAAAATTACCAAAGAATACAACAGAAATCCGATCTAGCAAAAGAATCTGATATATATGTGATAATTCAATTGCGTGTATTAATGATACTTTTTTTTCTATTAAGTTTTGTTCGACCTACGCCAACGTGTGTTGTTATGGTGACGTCATTGTAATGCAAATCATTGAAATGATGAATAAATACTTAAAAGGATCAAAGCGCCAATGGCACTGTAGTGGCGATCGTATGGAAAATCCTGCAAAGTAACAAGCAGTATATCGGTGTAGGGCTTGCGATTTTCAATAATAGTGCACTCTGGTGCGGGTAAATTTGAGAATGTATCAACCCTGCATCTTTTGACAGTAGAATTATGTTAGTTTGCCAGAATGTTGTCTTGGTGATTTTTAACGAATTATTTTTTCTCAAAAAATAATACAGTTAACGCGATCGTGTTTGATTCCGGAAGTCACGGTTAAACTACACTTCCGCTTAGAATACACATTCGCTGCACCTAAATAGTCCTAGTATTTTTTCGATATTAAAATGACTTCTACGTGTTTTTATAATACAGTGAAGTCATAATTATACTCTCGAATCATCATAGATAATAAATTTTCTAGAAAATATCAAATTAACAGTACGCGCATATATATTTCATTTGTCGGCAGGTACGTATAAGCTACGAGTATGAATTTTAGTCGTATGCCCATTCACTAGAAGTCGACCCCACGCTGTATAGAACAATGTTAATCTCACAAATATGCCACTACGCAGAGCTCAGTGAAATAGTCAGTGTGCATTTTAAACGCTCGCATCGCCGTTGTTTCTCCTTTTTCCAACATGATAACGATGATCAAAGGGGCTTTCTAATTATAGATCAGGGCTCTCACGAGGGGGCGATTTGGGCGAAGTGGTCGCCTAAAAGTTTCTGACTTCGCCCATTCACTCGATCAAAGCGAAGTCGACTTCGCCCAAAATCTCAGTCAAAGCGAAGTTGACTTCGCCGACAATTTTGTCCTAGCATCGGACACTGTTAAAATGATCACGGTCACGCACCATGTCGAATCGATGTAGGCCTATACAGTTCGATATACACAGTTGCGTAATCAGTTATTTGACAACTGAGAGTGTATATCCATTAAAAGCTGAAGATCATGGTTTACATACGCGCGCATTCAGATAGCTTAATATATATACGAAAGTAACGCTCAAACGTTGTATCAAAGTACCGTGGTGCAATGGAGAGCGTGTAGAACTACTAATCATGGACTACTTATGGACGCGAGTTCGAGTCCTAATAGGAACTGTTCTTTTTTTTTTTTTTTAATTCTTATTTTATGCGATTTGTTAAACATTATAGATTTATAATAATTAATTCACTCACATGAAACATAGTTATAATATAAGCCGAAATCCTGGATCCGCCCCTGGTGACGAAAACAAATCGAACTAACAATGTAAATCTCACAAATATGCCATGGGTGTTTTGACAGACTTTACGCAGAGCTCAGTGAAAGAGTTAGTGTGCATGTTAAACGCTCGCATCGCCGTTGAAATGCTACATTTACTAAAACTGTCAACTGATAAAAAAAAATCTCTTGACAAAAATATTAATAATAATAAAATAGACTAAATTGTGCAATATAGCATGATCAATTGCATTCATAAATTAGATTTTACAAATGTTCAAAATAATTCGTTACCAGTACTTCAGTACTTTGATTTAGTTACGTTCTGAAACTGGTCATGATGTGTTCAAAATTAGGCCATTCCACATTTATGAAAAATCTAGTTGGTACTCGATAGACTACCGTTTTAGCTCATTAGAATGGCTATTTGTAATCTAAATTGTTCGGGTGTTCATCACCAGGTCGCTAGGCCATATTAAGATAAAATAGATTGTACACTTTAGAAATGACAAAATTATCAAGAAAGGAGAGAAAACAGAATCCATTAGTTTGGTGTTTGTTTCAATGATGTCCGATATTAAACAGGTCTGTTCAATTTAGTCCCTTCACATTGCATGATTGAGGGTTGTCAGAGACATATAAACACAGTGTATTTATATGTCTCTGAGGTTGTTAAACTGCTTCGAAAAATTTGAGTGCAATAACAAACACAAAACATGCACAAAAAACACAATTTCACTATTTGCCAAACTGTTCAATTTATAAAAAATATAGGCATATATTATAATGCTCGATCTCCAAACTAAATTAGGCTACACTTTCAGCATTGATTGCTAATTGACTCTAGAACGTGCAGACGTGTATACATAACGTGTGTACACACTAACCTTTGTAAACCAGTCTTATCATTTAGACGCTTTCATATATTTAAACAACTACAAAATAAAGCGTTTATAATATTGAGATTTAAGAACACCAGTCTCGCGAGCTATTTATAGAACCTTTTGGAATTTCCAGATTTGAGTATCATCAGTGTTATTTGCAAGGCAGATAGAACGCGCAATGATATTTATTATCTGCCCAATCATGACAAAGATAATATTATCATATTTTAACTCTATGTAGATAATGTCTCGATAAAACTCAAATATTAGTAACAATCCGGTACCAAAGTAGCACTGACAATATTATTAATCGCGTCTCTGCATCAATGATGGAACTATAACGGGTGTGAGTAAATTGGTTTGCAGTAAGGAAAAAAAATATCAACGGGCTTTTCAAAACCGACTATGTAAATAGTTTTCGTTGTTGTTTTTGTTTCTGTTAGCATTGTGGCGATTGTCAAACCAATCGCCACAAAAATGGCAGAAGAGGTAGGAAAGGATAGTTTGAGTTGTAATGATGTTCCGTAAATTATTATTTATTTATTTTCATTTGAAGTACTTTTTGAATGGCAAGTCGATTTATGTTTGTACTTGTCATCATTATTTCATGGATTTGATATCTTGGCAATATTTTAAAGTGGAATATAATACGGGTAAACAAATCGACGTCGAAGCCGGCTATTTTTTTCCGTCAATAGGTAATGTGTATGAACTTTGCTTTACCGTTTGCTATACCGTCTATCAAAAAATTGTGTCCAGAGTGGATTTTCCGATGCAGTCTCGATGCTTCTTCGTTTTGAATTCAGTAATCCTTCATCATCATTGATGAAGCATTCATCACCGAGATATTCCGAATGAAAAAACTCATAAGGGTTTTCTGACTTTACGGAAGTTACAAATCAAAATTCATGTAATATGACGTCATAATATGACGTTATTCTATTAGCGTAATGCAAATGATGAATAAATAACCAAAAGGAAAACGACAGAAATGATAGGAAAGGATAGTCTGACTCGTCACAAATGTAGTTCCGTAAATTATGGAATCGTTCATTTGAAGTACTTTAAGAAGGGCAATTTGATTATTTTTTGTACCTGTCATCATAATTTCGTTGATTTAAAATCTTGGCCATATTTTAAAGTTTAATATATGCTTAACCTGGTGGTGATTTTTGAGCGAAGGGTCGCGAAGCGATCCGAAAGCTCATAGCATGCCTGCTTTCGAAAATCCAACTTAAAGCTGCAACCACTCTCAACCGCGGAAGGATTTGATATTACTTCATTTGATTGGCTTTCATTCGCATCGAACTACTTTCGACACGCCTTTTTGCCCGAGTCCGCCTTCCTCATGAATGAGTACAAAAAGTAATTCCACTGTGGACTAGATTGTTATCAATATGTACAATGTCAAATACTTTTGATTTCATTCAATATTATCACACTGTAGACTAGTCACTCAGTCACTTTAAACAACGTTTTATAATATCATATTTAAATGTATATACACAGAAAACTCAGAGGAACACTTTGAAATGGCAGGCTTCGAACGTTTTCATTAATGAACTGTCAGTGTTAACCCTTTACATGATAGAATACGACACAAATGTAGCGGGTGAATTTTGAAAACTTTTCTAGAAAATGTAACAAATACTCAAAATGACATATTCCTCCCTTTTACACAATGTCTCAAACCTGTAGCATGAAAATTAATTCAATAGTCTAGATATCACACACTTTTCTACAGCTATTCTTATACCATTTTCCGCCACTTATATATCCTTTATACCTTTCCTCTGTGTTTTGAATTAAGGTTTAATTAATGTCTTTCGGATAAACATACACAAGGATAATATAATATTTTGCATAACCTTTTTTTTTATCAAAAGTAGCACTTTCAACAATAAGGGTAAGTCCATATATGTTGATGCAAATAAGATGTAAAATGTGTTACATTCATGTATACAGTCAAATTGTTTCAACAACAATACACTTATCCATGATAATACCAAGGTAGTGTTATTGCATTATTTACTGTGAATGGACAGATACTCAAATTATTCTTTAAGGTCAATTAGCGCATCTGCGTATTCCGATCAGGATCTGCATTGCACACCTAAATTAGTCATAGAAAGTTTAATCCTTTCCCACATATAGACGCTTTCTGACGCATCTACAGCAGGCGGCTTTTTGAAAACATAGTGACAAAAGGATAAATTGCACAACACGTGCAATTTCTCCTTTTGACACTCTGTTTTCCATTCAAATATAGAGATTTCCCATTGTTTGTAAAAAAAATATGTTCAAAGTCGTCTGCTACAGAATTGCCGTATGAGGGAAAGTGTTAAAGGATTTATTTTTTTGAAACACAGAATTCATTTGTTTCTTATGTGTTAAACCTAAGACAGGTCTTATACTTATTGTCATGCTGGTTGTCACAGTTACAGCGTCAGTACTTCGCTCATTAGTGCTATCAGCACTTTGATTCTTTTCTTTGCTTAGGTCGGTAGGACTCATAAATCACTGATAGTGCTTCAAGCAAGGCGCTAACTGCAGTTCACGGGGAATTATTTACCGATCACAAAAGTTAATAAATGTTTACCCGAAATAGGTAGCACCTATACTCATTTTACTTAAGCAGATGATGAATGATATGAGTGTATTTGCATAGAATGGTAGGACTGAGGTCATGATAACCGGCATCACCATTAACATTTGTTTGTTTACCTGAAATACTTATAATAATATACCCACGGGGAAATAATTAGGGACAATATGCCATGGGTGGTATAATATACCATCTCGAAAATAGGAAATATAGTTGATTGTCACAGATAAATTTCAAATAAATTATATTGAAATTGGTGAAAAGTGATTGTGCATTGGGACCATATAACCTCTACTTCCACCACACAGATTGGTCTTTTTTATGTCGTGAAAGATGAAAATGTGAGGCCCAGTGGTATCTCAGACTCTTTCCACTGGTGTTAATTAAATTTAGATTATTATGGCATGTGCAGACTTGTTGTATTTGGGGGAAAGGGTTAATTTACGTTGCGGTTATTGTCAGTAATATTTCAGTGGGAGAAAAGTGGGGACAAATCAAAGGGTCATTTTCAAGTTATGTTTTAACTTTATAAAATGATAATAAAGGAACGAAATCAACGGTAATAACACCAACACACTATTGAATGATTAGTTATTTTTTAATTTCAAATCAATATCTGTCCTAAATTAGTACTTTCAGTAATGGATGCGAAATGTTTTCAAAACTGCTGCAAATTTCATAAAACATTGTTGGATAAAGAGAAATTAGGTACAATGAGTAGTTTCCCAAAAAATGTGCTAATCTACCCTTAATTACGACTTTCAGTTATATTCCTTACATTTCCTCTAGTATATTCATTTATAGGTATTTACATCATTTATGTATATTATATATGTATGTATATATTTACTAATTGAAACGTTGTGGGAAAAGGAAAAATTCCCTCTCAGATATTTTTCAAAATCGTCTGCTGCAGGTTTCTAATATTTACATCATAATTTATTAAATACATATTTTCCTTGAAAGTAGTTTAATGCATTTACTACTTTCAGATGCAACATTTGGAGACCTGGGATAAATTTCTCATGTTTTGTCACAATGTTGTCAATAGTTTTGTGCTAGGGAGAAGTATTAGTTATCTGGTAATGCACGAATGGTGTGTTCCCCGAACGCCGCCTACTCTACTTAATATGTATAAGGGGATTAGGGGGCATTGTAAAGGGTAAATTACAGAATGATTATATAAAAAGGATTGATTGATTGGGCTTTAACGACGTGTTCAACAATTGTTCAGTCATATCACGGCGTCTAATTCACATAGTCATGTGTTTCCTGGCTTTCTCACACAAAGAATCCACACAACATTCTTTCCAAGCAACTGGCTGCTTTTCCACATATACTGTTAGCCCATTGGTGAAAGATGGATGACGCGTGTCACATTGACTTTTGTCAAACGACGGAAAAAAATGTTGGCCGAGCTTGGATTCGAATTCACAACCGCTGGATTGACAGCCCGCGTCGCTACCGACTGGTCTACTGGGGGGAAAGGAGAAAGATGTTGAAATCACTTTTCCTGAATTGGTATGGTAAAATCGAACTCATGCATACTGGATAAAAACCCTAACACGTTGCCTCTTTAGATATTGTAGCTATTGAAAGAAAAATGTTGTGAGAAAAGAAGCCGTTGGTTTTAATATGCATTTGCTCTTTTTTAACATTACGTTTCAATCAATCAGATTTTATCCGAATATCTAATTGTTTTAAATTTTCTAATATTTGGAAGTGTTTGAATCCACACTTTACGCGTAATACACATCAAAAAAATCTATAAAGATCTGATCATCGTTTGATATCATGATATTATTTAAAATTTATAACACTTTCTTAATGTGCTTGTAATGTGAGAATTGATTTGAATTGAGGGCACACTTATACTTAATTATGCTTTTATGCAAAGAGATCTGATCTGCATACAATTCATTATCCCATCTGCACCTGGTTGACATCACTCTAAAATCACCTTCCA
The DNA here is from genome assembly GCA_031761405.1 of Serripes groenlandicus. Taxonomy (NCBI): domain Eukaryota; kingdom Metazoa; phylum Mollusca; class Bivalvia; order Cardiida; family Cardiidae; genus Serripes; species Serripes groenlandicus. The sequence continues at coordinate 71,264,537 of JASEVX010000003.1, forward strand.
GTAGTACCTTCAGTACTTTGATTATTATTATACAATATATATAAGAAGCCACATATATACTTGCCAGTTTGAGAATACCCCTAACTAATATATTTTTAACCGCTCCCTACAAATCATTTCAGGCGCTTGGAAAATCATCTACATTTTAAAAGCGTTTAATGATAGCATATTGTTGATTTCCTATCCGGCAAAACATAGACTCCTCCACAGATGAAAATCGGGGCTTCTCTGAAAAGCGTCTGCTAGCCTGACATTTTTAGACATCTGGACAAATCAAGGAGAGTAGAACGTGTCACATATTCAGGTGAAAGTTATTGTATTGTTATTGACCTGATATTTTTTTCTTGTTGTTCAAGGGTTGTTCAAGTCGTCAGCTGCTTTCTGTTTTTGTGCAAATAAACCGATATTTTTTCCCGTCGTTTACGTTTACATATTACAGGATATACTGTATTTTGGAATTAAAAAGTAGGTTAAACCAAAAAAGGAGACGTTTTCTGCACTGTGTAACATTTTAGTGTATTTGCGTTGAAAATGCTTCTGCTGTCATGGGATTTTATTATGTGAGCTACCTCGAGACTTCTTAAAATTTTCTGTAAAGAAGCTAAAATTCACGTGTTTATAAATCATTGATTTTTGTGCACTGCCCTCGAAAAATAATTCAAAATGGCGGACTGAAATTTTACATTGAAATTTGATAATGTTTCATGTTGATATACCAATTTAAAGTTTAAATTAAAAATAAAGGGAATAATAATTGTTCTGAAGATAATAAGTTGTTCATTCAATGGCCATCTGTATTGATTGTGTCTGAAATAAATATATATATCTATTTAATTTCAATGACATTTTTAAGTTTTAACCCTTTCACACTTATCAGAGACATATAAACACATTTTGGGATTTTCCATATTTATGCTTAGATGTTGTCAATGTCGTCTGCTGCAGATTTGCATTCTTTTTATGAAGATGTCATTTATAAATGGAAGCAAATCATGTCAACTAAGTCTGATTGTAGTTTAAAGTTGTGTCAAGGATGGGGATGTAGATCTTATCTACATCCCTGGTTGTGTGCAAAGTCATCTATTAGAGATTACACATTTGGCTAAAAATAATGCAAGTCCAATCATCCATGTGGACCTCTTGTCAACGGAGTCTTATGTTATAGGACTACACTAATAGATCTAGTATGTTTTGTGAGCATTATCAAATCTAAGTCTTATAAGCATACATATATATATATATATACCTATGCTTAGATAATATCTATACAATGTAGACTCTTGTGAACTTAACAAAAATATTTATTTTTCACTTTCAAGCATTTTAATTCGCAAACAAAACATAAGAAAATAATGTCATCAACAGAAAAATGGTAATTAAAAGGTGTAATTAAAAGGTGAAATGTACCTGATTCTTTCAAGCCATGTTGATTGGTCAAAAGACATGGCCACCAGGTTCTGGGGCTGTTTTACCCTTTTTGCCCAGATTGTTAAATTATGAAAATTATTTCCTAAGGAAATAAATGTCTGATTTTGAAATACTAAATGCACATTTCTTTGGTGACCTTCTTAGTCATATTACAGGAATCCGCTGTGGTCGAGGATTTCGAAACCGGGTGTCCCGGGTTCGATCCCCAGTTGCGGCAATTCGGTCATGGTGGAGTGCTCTTGGGCAAGGCACATTTTCTAGCCTAGTACTGGTTTGTTCACCCAGGGATCATGAATAATTAAATTTAAATGCGCGCTAAATGACCTTAGCTGTCGATGCGCCGTAAAACCATATATACATTCATTCTTAGTCATATTAATTTGACAAAAGACAGACAGCAGGGTGTGGGTTATTTTGCTTTATGGCAGTTGAGCTATAGTATACTTGATTTATTGTGGTTGGCATGTCAAATCACATTGCATAACTGGGTCAGCAATCCAGGGCCATGCATATTTTTTGCTCACATTTGGCCCGTCGTCAACATTTGCCTTGTGAACACTCTCCAGACAAAATTTTGCATCCAATCTTCATTCATCTCCATCAAATCTTGGCAAAGTGTGACACTGGGTCATGTGATGTCACAAGGTCAAATTGAAGGACAATGTTGTGAACTTTATTGAGGCTACATTTTTAACTTGACTGTTGCAACTTTGTCAGAATAATTGTCTTGATAATATATGTAGGCTAAGTTTTGAATATAGGTCATGTCTGGTAAAAAACTAGGTCACCATGCCAAATTGAAGACAAATCTTGTTAACAATCTCAGAGACGGCAATTTTTCCTTTAGCAGCTTAAAACTTTGTCAGAATGTTTGTCTTGATGATATATATGGGTCATGCTAGATCAAAAACCATGATATTACTCTGGAAGCCGCATTTTGAACATGAGCATGTTGAAACATTGATAGAATACTTGTCTTGATGGTATCAAATCTAGGTTCCAATAAAGGTCATGTCCGGTCAAAAACTAGGTCACTAGTGCTTGCACTAACTTTTTGAAAAAGGAAGTCCCAACTTCCTGGGTCTGAATTTTGGAAGTCCTGGTCTGAATTCATGGAAGTCCTGGTTGTCGCGTCGACTTTCCCCCTTCTCCCACTTTCTACTTTGATAAATTTGTGTTTTAAAAAACATTGCAGGAAATGAAGTAAATCTTTACAAAGAGCAGATGTTGTTCCTTTTTAGTCCCCTACCGGCGTGCCGAAGGGGACTATTAGGTTTGCACTCCGTCCGTCAGTCCGTCCGTCAGTCAGTCAGTCCGGCAAATCAGTTTTCCGCACTTTTTTTCTACATGCTTTGAGGTATTGAGCTGAAATTTTGTATATGCCTTTGTAATCATGTGTCACAGATCAAGTTCGCGTTTCCTGGGATTTCGTCAATTTTTTAATGAGTTATGCCCCTTTTTGGACTTAGAATATTCGTTTTCCACATTTTTTTTCTACATGCTTTGAGGTATTGAGCTGAAATTTTGTATATGCCTTTGTAATCATGTGTCACAGATCAAGTTCGCGTTTCCTGGGATTTCGTCAATTTTTTAATGAGTTATGCCCCTTTTTGGACTTAGAATATTCGTTTTCCGCATTTTTTTTCTACATGCTTTGAGGTATTGAGCTGAAATTTTGTATATGCCTCTGTAATCATGTGTCACAGATCAAGTTCGCGTTTCATGGGATTTCGTCAATTTTTTTATGAGTTATGCCCCTTTTTGGACTTAGTGCAAACCGGTAGGGGACTATGGTATTGCTTGCAATCCAGTTACTTGTTCAACAATGTTTTTCTATAATAAAGCTTTTTAACAATTATTTTGATGTCCGCTTATATGCACTTTTCCTTCTGGTTTTCTAGCCTGCATACTATTAAATAGATTTGCTTGGCCTTCAGCGTTGAGCTAGTGTATATCATGGTTGCAAATACTTATTATTAAGTAATTTATATTTTATAAGAAACAGGAATTGTTCAATTTCCATCAATGACTTTCTACCTTCATGTTTTCAAATAGTAGTAGTACAGTACTTTAACATTAACTTTATTTTCAAGCCAATATACAATTGTGTATGTGAAACGTGGATGCAGGGATGATTACATAAGCTCCCCTATTTCTTCGAATAGGCAAGCTAAAAAGGAGAAGTTCCTCAGTTACTCCTTTTTAACAATTGGTTATATATATTTTTCATAACGGGTGTCAACAACTGTTCTATTCAGAAAAATGTATTTTCATTTTGCAACCAAGATGTTTTCAAAGTTTCTGCTGCATATTGTCAACAGACATTATCACATAACTACATGTATTTACATGTCTCTGATATGGTTTAGGTGAGAAATGGCTATGTGTGCTCATCAAAGAAAATGAATAGAATCCACTTACGCAATTATACCTTTTCTAAATAATAAAAAAAAAAGCAGTCTGTTCTAGCATTATTAATGAAAAGTATTTACTTAACCCTTTCCTATATACGCTTTCTGAAGCAGACAGCTTTTGAAATCATTGTTGCAAAAGGAGAAATTGATCATAATGAGCAATTATTTTAACTCTATTCAACAATCATTTATAGAGATTTTCTATACTTTGGACTTCATAATTTCAGTCATCTGCTGAAAATTTATTGTATGTGGGAAAGGGTTAAAACATTGTGGCAAAAACATAAATTGCTGATTTTTAGTATTTTTCTTTCTTTTGTCATAACTTCATAAGGAAACTGCTATAGATACTTAAAATGTAATTTTTCGATAAATAAACTAAACACATCAAGTGCATAAAGTTTATTTTTATATTTTTATTAAAAAACATTCCCATATGAGGGAGAAAAATATGCCGATTTTCTCTTTTAGAATTTTTTTTTCCAAAAAACATCTGCTGCAGGTGTGTTAAAATGCATCTGCATGTGGGAAAGGGTTTGCTTTAAATTTTATACACGCATTTTGAAAATTAATGTAAAATGACAAGGGACGTAATAGAAATGGTATGTAAACATCAACCTCAACAAAATTTGAAACAAATTTTGAATATAAAACGATAAGACCATCCATGACATTTCAAGAGTGCTATTTTAACACGTCACAAACAAATAATGCAGTTTAGGGAGATAACTTTCCATTTATTTTGCACAAATCGACAATCATTTTTTTTTTTAATTTTACGACGTCACTCCCGGGACATTTATTTTCCTTTTACCTTACAAGGAAGTTCAATGACTAACCTGCTCTGTCTCTAGTGAATGAATTGCTAATATTAGCGGCCCGACAAGTCTTACAAAACATGCGCTTAGTATCTTCAAAGTATTCTAACCAGTCAAACTGTTTCTTCCAAGCTTCTTGAAAGGCCCTAGATTTTGAGCTGGAACCTGGAGTAGCGTTAGGTTTAGATTTCTTCGTAACACATTGCACAACATTAATTTCCAGTGAATTTTCATTGGGTTTAGGTTTTTTGGAAACACCAAGATCAAAAAGCGAACATTGAGCCATTGCTAGACTAACGAATAACGACCATTTACAGCACTGATTCGTTCTGATTAGAGATGTGTAATTGTGTCAATTATCGGATGTAAAACTGATCATAACTTAAATTGTCAAACAATAGGCTTTCATAAATTGGACCAACAAATTATCTATAAACTGTTAACATTCACACCTCGCCTTCTTACCAAGTAACACATGTGTCATCTATTTTCACATGTAACAAAACATGCCAAACTGGTGTCATAAGTTAAGTATTGATTGGATTGAATGTGCCACAAATCGGCAAGTTTAACCTCTTGGATAAAGTAAGCATTCTCGGCGTTGATTGGTTCATTAATATCTACTGAATCCGCCCACTTTTTTTTAATAATTGACAGTTAATCGAGCCAGTACACGATTATGTCTGACATTTAGATTTTTGGCGTATACACGATTTCAAATAGTCGTGTACATCCGACATATTGATGTTCGGCGTACACACAATTTCAAAAGGACTGTACGCCCAACATTACAGTTATCGGCATACGCGGACGTCTCCCTTGTAAATTTTCGGCGTACGGGAACAGCTTTTGGGCGTAAATTATTATTACCGCGACCGCTGGTCACTAGGCCAAGTATGATAAAATCTTGTAAACACTCAAGAGACCACATTGTATTGCACATGTATTTTTTCAGAATGTTTGTCTTGATGATATATAGACCAAATTTGAATATGGGTCATATTGGGTCAAAAACTAGGCCACTAGGTCAAAATGAAGGAACATTTTGTTAACACTCTGAAATCCGTATTTTTAACTTGACTTAAAAGCATGCTGAAACTTTGTCAGAATATGTGTTTTGATGGGCTAAGTTTGAATGTGGGTTTATTTCCTGTCTGAAACAAGGTCACTTGGTCATCAAATCAAATTGGGTCATGTGAGATCAAAATCTAGGTCACAAGGTCAAATTGAAGGAAAATATTTTTAACACTGTAAGCCTTGTTTTCAAGTTGAGCATCATGTTGACATTTTGTAAGAATGAGTGTCTTGATGATAACTTCCAATTTGGGTCATGTTGGGTCTTAAACATGGTCACAAGGTCAAATTGAAGGGGCATCTTGTTAGCACTAATATTAGCTTACCTGACTGCAAAATGAGTTATTGTAATTATGTGGTTGGCATAATTCAGGGGAGCTATCCAGGGACATCATGGCTCTCTTGTTGTTATTTGTTACTTTTGATGTTCTCCCCTGAATCTGCTTGTCCTTAGGCAGACTCCACAAAGGTCGTCAGTCCTTCTATCCTAACTGACAACATTTCATTCAGACTAACACATTTTCAAGCAATACATGTAATTGGTTGAACAAAGAGGAAAAAATTTGAAAAATTAGCTCTCTGACTGATAGGTTTCAAAATATTTCGTGTAGTTTGCTTAGGTTACCCTGTACTAAAATTATTCAAGTCATATTGTTTGATTGAAAAACATGGTGGCTGTGCAGCATCAGAAAATGGGTTAAATGACAATACTTACTAATTATTCTCCTCTGAATTTGCTCCTCTACTAAGGTGCCCTTTTTACAAACTCGCCTAAGCATTAAGTGCGAGTTGAGCTTTTGGGATCACTCACCTTCTGTTGTCATCGTTACAATTTCCTACAAATGACTTCTCCTACTAAAGCAATGGAAGGATTTCAAAATAATTTCACAGGAATGTTCCTTAGGTGGTTCTCTTGTAAAGTTGTTTATAGAATTTAATTCTTCTTTTCCTTATATGTATATATAGTGAAAACTTTAAGAAACTTCTTGCCCAAAAGCAATGACCAGATTTAAAACTATTTTGGAACAAATAATCCTTGATTGACACACTTCCAAGATTTTTGAAATAATACCAATCCTATGAAAAACATGATTGTCAGGGGGTGGGGCTTGTTTTCCTTATTGGAAGCCGCCAGGAGGCGGTTTCCTGTAGGGACGCTTAGAAATTTCGGACAAGGAGAATATTTAGACCTGCCAGCGTGACCACATGTCTTTATTTCTCTTTGTCCTTTAACTAAGTACATTTATTTAAGGTAATGACGTTTAAACATCCCTTTTACACTGTATATACATGTGTGAGTTTTACAAATTAAAAACAAAAGACAGGCCAGTATATTAATTGAATGTATGTACATTTAAGCGAAATTCATACTGTATCTAGTCTAAACAGTAAAAACTGAATTAGTTACCTGCCTCAGACGCTTTATTAGTTTGAAAGTATGTTTAACCGGGAACCATAAACAAGAGAGGCTTGTGGTAAATGTAATCTGGTTCCTTACATGCTATCATATATTACGCAGTAAACTTATTCATACGAATCACAAGAAAAGAATTCTGGTAGTACTTAAAGGGAGGTAATTTGAAGTATACGCACAATTTAACTAAGTGCAGCAAATATTTTTCCCATTTGGTCTGACACCTTTGTCTAATAATACACATGTTTGACGATTTAAATAAACAATTTAAAGGGAATACAAATATTTAACAGAGTTAAACATTTAAATACATGTTCAACAGCTAACCGTTTCCCACTATAGATTTTCATTTTCACAATTATCATCACAAAGTGCAGACATGAACATATATAAACATATATAAACCACAGAAATATCTGTTTCAAGATAAATTTTGCCGTATTATAAATTTTATATTCATACTTATACATTAGGGTATCTATAAACAATTAATGAAATGAAATGTGTACACATTTATCTTGGCTTAAATTTAATTTTGATGTTGTTACTAATTTAAATAATAGTTTTCATTCATATAACTTCAATGTTTGTCAATCTTATTCATACGAATCACAAGGTAAAAATATCGGTATTGCTTAAAGGGAGGTAATTTGAAGTATACAACAGTATTCAAAAGGATAAATACTCTATCCGCATATTACCGTCTACAGTTTAAATTGTTCTATTGTTTGTGGATTTAAATGTTCTTTTTTCTTATTTCTACATGTACAACGAAAAATTGCGGCTTCTCTTTGAAGCTTTGCGTCAAACATTCGTCTTGTATGTATATAGTGAAAACTTAAAAAAGCGTGTTTTAGCAAGAGCTTATGCGATGGTGTTGTGTCCTGCGTCCGTAAACAATTGCTTGTGAACGCGATAAAATCTTCAGTTTTGATTGTATCTCAATCAAACTTATACAATATTTAGATATACATGAGAGCTCGGTTCCTTTTGCAAAACCAGCCAGATGCGCCCATGCAAGACTGGATTATGGCCCTTGAAATTTTGAAAATTGCTAAAATAGAGCTTGTGAATACAATAGACCTTCTATTTCTTATCTGATCTTCACCAAACTTAGAAAGTAGTTAAATATTGATGAGAGCTCGGTTCCTTTTGAAACCAGCCAGATGTGCCCTTGCAGGACTGGATTATGGCCCTTGAAATTATCAAAATTGCTATAATACAGCTTGTGAACACAATAGACCTTCCGTTTCTTAGCTGACCTTCAACAAACTTAGTTAGTAGTTATGAGAGCTCAGTTCCTTTCGAAAATGACCAAAGAACCTTGCCAGTAGAGTGAAACCGAAATACCTAGAACTTCGATATTTGGTGTGTAGCAGTTTCTAGTAGTCCTCTACAAAGATTGTTCAAATTATGCCCCTGAAATTGTCAGAAAAGGTTAACAACATTACAAGGAGAACTTTCTCATTTGAGCAATTTCACCTTTTTAGCTACACCAGTCGAGGTTATGTCATGGCAAATTGTCTGGTGTGCGTCACTTTTTTGCTTCAAATGACTTCTCCTCACTAACCACTTTACAAATTGGGATGAAACTTCATAGGAAGCATTCTCTCAATGTCCTATCCTTAATTCCTTCTAATTCTTAAGGTCCATGCAAAGCTCTGGTTTCCATGACAACCGAAAGAAATTCTACTCCTCAAAAACTTTTTGGCTGATTAAATAATTTTGTTGAAATGTTCCTTGGATGACCCTCTATCAGATTCCTTAAAGCCATGTTAATTGGTTGAAAATTATGGCCCCCAGGGAGGCGGGGCTATTTTGCCTTATATGGCTCAAGTAAAAATCTTCTCCTCCGAAAGTGTCATGCCGATTTTCAAATAATTTTGTAGAAATTTTCCTGGGTGACCCTCTATCAGATTCCTCCAAGCAATCAAAAAACATGGCCGTCAGAGGGCGGAGCTATTTTCTATGGCTAAAATGAAAACTTTAAAAATCTTCTCCTCGAAAGTGTCAGAACGATTTTCAAAAGATTTTGTAGATAAGTTCCGCCTGTGACACTCTATCAGAATTCTTCAAGTCATGTTGATTGGTTGAAAACTATGGCCGCCAGGGGGCAGGGCTATTTTGCCCTAATATGGCTATAGTGAAAACTTTAAAAAAAAAAGCTTCTCCTCCAAAAGTGTCTGGTCGATTTTCAAATAATTTTGTAGAAATGTTCCTTTGGTGACCCTTTATCAGATTCCTTCAAGCTATGTTGATTGGTTGAAAAACATGGCCGCCAGGGGACGGCAGGGATGTTTTGCATACACAGCTATAGTGAAACTTAAAAACCTTCTCTAACGAAAGTATCTGGCCGATTTTCAAGTAACTTTGTAGAAATGTTCCTTGGGTGACTCTATCAGATTCCACCAAGCCACGTTGATTGGTCTTTATAAACATGGCTGCTAGGGGGCGGGGTGTTAGCCTTAAATTGGCTTAAGATAAAACTAAAAAAATCTTCTCCCAAACTATTTGCCTGATTTTAAATAATTTTGCAGAATTTTTCCTTGTGTGACACTCTACGAGATTCTTTAAAGTCACTGTGATTGGTAAAAAAACATGGCCACCTGGGGGAGAGGCTGTTTGGAGATTGTAGCGATTCTGGCCCTCTTCGGCCTCTTTGTTCTTAAACCTATGTTATAAAATAGTCTTCTGCAGAGGCATAATTCAGTTAATTACATTACATTTGAGAATTTAGTCTTCTTAATATAATTCAAGTAATGGAATTCAGCATATATGATATATATATTCAGTAATTTTTGTTTTTATTTTTGTCTACAGTAGTGGTTAATCCACTAAACATGTCTCTGATACAACCCGTTCCTCGCAAACGTGGAAGACCTTCAAAGTTGTCATTGATGACTAGAGGCGTGACTAGAGGTGTGACAAGAGGGATAAGTGCTAGAGGAAGAGGAAGAGGTCGGCCCAGATTAAGGGGATGTGGTCAAGGGCGGGGTCGAGGGCGTGGTCAAGGTCAAGGATCAATGTCTGTTTCTATACCAATCGTCCGGATCGATGACAATGCGGAACCAACCATCAACATAGGGTTACAGTCTTCTCGATGGCAAAATTTTATATGGACAAGAGGGCTGAGAAATAGTGAAGAGACAGCAAGATTTCTAATGAATAGCTGGTACGGTAATTAGCCTTTTTTAAAACACAAATCCATTTTTAGCTCCACTGGCTGAAGCCAGTCGAGCTTATGTCATGGCGAATTGTCCGTCGTGCGTCTGTGCGTGCGTGCGTGCGTTAACTTTTTCCTTTAAACGACTTCTTCTCCCTAACCACTTGGCCAATTTGGTTGAAACTTCATGGGAAGCATCCTCTCAATGTCCTCTACTAAATTCCTTCAATTTTTTTTTATCCATTCAAAATTCTGGTTTCCATGGCAACCGAAAGAAAAAAATAGTGAGAACTTAAAAAATCTTCTTCTCCGAAAGTGTCAGGCCGATTTTCAAATAATTTTGTAGAAATGTTCCTTGGGTGACCCTTTATTAGATTCCTTCAAGAAATTTTGATTAGGCGAAAAACATGGCCGCCAGGGGGCGGGGCTTTTTTGCCTTATATAGCTATAGTGAAAACTTAAATAATCTTCTTCTCAAAAAGTGTTCAGCAGATTTTCAAATAATTATGTAGAAATGTTCCGTGGGTGACCCTCTATCAGATTCCTTCAAGCCATGTTGATTGGTAAAAAAACATGGCCGTCACAGGGCGGGGCTATTTTGCCTATATGGCTAAAGAGCAAACTTAAAAAATCTTCTCCTCCAAAAGTGTCAGGCCAATTTCAAATAATTTTGTAGAAATGTTCCTTGTGTGAACCTTAATTAGATTCCTTCAAGAAATGTTGATTGGGCGAAAAACATGGCCACCAGGGGGCGGGGCTTTTTTGCGTTATATAGCTATAGTGAAAACTTAAAACATCTTCTTCTCCGAAAGTGTCAGGCCGATTTTCAAATAATTTTGTAGAAATGTTCATTGGGTGACCCTCTATCAGATTCCTTCAAGCCATGTTGATTGGTCGAAAAACATGGCCGCCAGAGGGCGGGGCTATTTTGACTTATATGACCATAGTGAAAACTTAAAAAATCTTCTCCTCCGAAAGTGTCAGGCATATTTTCAAATAATTTTGCAGAAACATTCCTTTGGTGACACTCTACAAGATTCCTTTAAGCCATGGTGGTTGGTAAAAAAAATAGCCACCACGGGGCAGGGCTGTTTGGAGATTTTATTTTTGCCTTATGGCCGTGGAGCGATACTGGCCCTCTTGGGCCTCTTGTTTTATCATAATTTACCAAAATCCAACACACGGTCGCAATTTGACACATTTTCAGCTGATGATGTTTAACCCTTTCCCTCATATGACAATTCTGCAGCAGACGACTTTGAACTTATTTTGTCTAAAAATGGAAAATCTCTTTAATTAAATAGATCACCTATGACACAAAGTGGAAAACATTGTGGCAAAAGGAGAAATTGCACGTTTTGTGCAATTTCTTCTTTTGTCACTATGTTTTCAAAAAGCCGTCTGCTGCAGAGGCGTCAGAAAGCGTCTATATGAGGGAAAGGGTTAAAATACATTGTGGTAAAACTGTGAAATTACTCATGATGAGAATGTTTTACCTTTATTTGTCACATTATTTTCAACTCAATTCAATAATTATACACGTTTTGCCAAGTTGATTCTAAATTTGTTATTTGTCATTGTGGTAACAGTATTCTAGTTAAACAGTTAAAAGTATTCTGTGTAGAAAACTTATATGAGAAAAAAAAATAACAAAAGCAAATCTGCAGCAGATGACTTACACATCCAGTTTAAAATGTAACAAATCTGAAGTGGAAGTGTAATTATTAAATACAGTTGAAACCATTGTGGCAATAGGAGAAATTGCTCATTATGAGAAATTTCTTCTTTTGCCACAATGTTTTCAATAGTCTTACATTGCAGCTGTGTCAAACAGTTTCTGTAAGTGGGAAAGTGCTTTATAGGCATAAACATTATTGTAATTCAGTGAAGGGTTAGTTTTATCTCCCCACTGTGATGTAAAAAACGTCTCATAATTAACAGGCATAGACATTTCCATTGTAGGAAAAGGAGCCTACCATTGGTTATTGTACTGATCTGTCTGAAAACCATTCTTTCTTTCATATTTGTATATTTTTAGCTCACCAGTCCTGAGCTTTGCTCAAGGTGAGTTATTGTGATCGCCTTTTGTCCGGCGTGCGGTGTGCGTCGTGCGTCAACTTCTTCTCCTCAGTAACCAGTGGGTCAATTTGGATGAAACTTCACAGAAAGCATCCTCCCAATGACCTCACCAGAATTCCTTCAAATTTTGGGATCCATGCAAAATTCTGGTTTCCATGGCAACGAAACGAAAAAAACTTCAAAATTCTTCTTCTCCCAAACTGCTTGGCAGATTTTCAAATAATTTTGTAGAAATGTTCCTTGGATGACCCTCTATCAGATTCCTTCAAGCCGTGTTGATTGGTCGAAAAACATGGCCGCAAGGGGGGGCGGGCTATTTTACCTTATATGGCTATAGTGCAAACTTAAAAAATCTTCTCCACCAGAAGTGTCAGGCCGATTTTCAAATAATTTTGTAGAAATGTTCCTTGGGTGACCCTCTATTAGATTCCTTCAAGCAATGTTGATTGGTCGAAAAACATGGCCGCCAGGGGGCGGGGGCTATTTTGCCTTATATGCAGGGGTCTCATTATATTTTGGAGTAGAAGGGTGATGAAGGAAAGTAGAAGGGGGGTCTGGGGGTCCTCCCCCAGCGGGGTAACAGGGGCAGCGCCCCTTGACAGCCGGGGGTTCCGGGGGCCGCAGGCCCCCGGCCGAAAACGATTTTGAGCATTATGAAATCAGTATAGTTAGGTCTCCTGACAGGAAAATTCCTGTCATTTTACATGTGTATTTACAGTGATTCAGATTGCAACTCAGTCTTTCAAGACAGCTGTCCTAAATGTAAAAAAAATCTCAGGCCATTTTGTCCTAAACTTGAAAAATTCATAGGCCACTAAAAGACATGCTAAATCCAAACTTGCACTAACTCATGAACACCTATTACAATCTTCAACAATATTTAAAACCTTTTAGAATTGCAGTTAATATACTAACAGGTTGAGAAAACATGTGGCACAAGGAGAAATGAGCAATTTATTATTTTCCACAATGTTTTCAAAAGTCTTCTTCAGGTGACTGTCTTACTTGAATTTTAAACTTATTTACAGTGTTAAGCTGGAGTGAATAATTGTTATTTTCACTTTTACTAAATTTAAACATAACTAAAGGGGCATAGAAAAAGTCATATAATTGGATGTGGTTTCGAAAGAAAATGAAGAATTTCCACTATGTGATACCTGGACAGCCTAAAATGTTCAAACTTTCAAGTAGTAGGCTTGTATATTTTTGAAATGGGGGGATTCTCTTTTTCTAGCAAAAAAAAAGTTTTGAGTGCTACTGTACAGTGTTTGCTCCAGCCCAACATTTTTTAGGGTCATATACTTGGAATTTATGGGGTCATTTGAAAATGTTGGGGGTCATTTCATGATTTGAATATTTTGAGGTCACACACATGGTTTTCATTAACTTAAGAAACCATAAACAATTCTGGTGTATTTTTAGTGTCTTTTAATCACAACTTACTATAACTGAGAGTAAATGACTAGAAGATGACTAGACTTAGAAAATTAACAGACTTCCATCACAATCATTTTACACTGTCACAGATTCCTTACAGTTGCCATTGTTCATAAGTGAGTTATTTGTTTGAACTGTTTAACAGTCAGCACAATAGCTTGTTTGAGCATTGAATTGGGCATTTCACATTCCTGTTGGGGCTTGTGATCGCTTTCTTTACTTTGCGATTCCAGACTGTGTTTTTGGACGGGAGAAAAATGATGTTAAACGCCGCTGCTTAGCAGACGATGGAGCTGACATTTTTTCCCGGATATTTACGTCAGGGACTCAATCGGCACATCTCTAACCAAAATATGCCATCATGATCCATAGCGTGTTTCAGACAGACTCGATTCAAGTTATTATGCCTTTTATATCCTTGACAGCTATCACAACGATAACAAAAACCATGTTTATAATTATTATTATATTAATTTGAGCCTAAAAGTTATGCAGCTTACCTCTTTACCACTTTAATCTATCAAAATCAATTCACAACGGCGAAAAAATTAAAATCTGAAACAAATTTGTTTTCGGTTAAATAAACTAGACGAAATCGGTAAAAAAACCTAAAACGAAATATCGCCCAAACTTGTTTGAATAAGATATATAACTATTTCGTTAAATAACCATTTTGGTGTACTTTAACAACAATACCCACAATACCGTATTCGGTCATTCTCGGTTCAAATCGACCACAATGTGAGTTATGAAACGTCATTTCATTTTCGCTACTGGCCTTAAGCATAACTTGTTCAAAGTTCGGCTGCAGATTTGCACAAAACACAGAAGCTTAATTGTTTTTTTGCTGTCTGCTTGCATCGTTTATGTAGTGGTCCGAAAAAAGGAAGTCCCGTCTGTCAATGCATTTGATTTTTTTTATGTTGGGTGCAGAAAATTGAAGCCGTTTTAAACGCTTTTTTCTGCATTAAAATCTGCTCAGCCAGAAATTTTGAAAGGCTCTAGACCATTTGACAGGCAAATCAGGTACAGTTCTTATCGAGGAGTTGGACAATTGTTCTAGATCGGCTGAATTTTGATTATTTTGTTCCGTATTAATGCTTGTCGACGCGTTATCTTTCCCGAAAAAAAATTCAGCGATTGTCGAAATTGCTTTCGCTCCGACATTTTGAAAGGGTTTAATCCGGGTTCTTAAAAGACGCCCTACGATTGGCTGGTATGTAATAAGCCAGCCAATCAAATCGAGTTTTACATTTTTCCATGATCATTAGACGCTTTACATGTAGTACACAATAATGCATTATAACTGCAATAAAGCGCATGACTCGACAAAACACTTTGTTTATTATGAAGCAAAATGCGTTTACTGCACATGATATTTGTCACCTTTTTCTCGTAGCAATTGAACGTATGGACTTTGTATCGTTTTTAGGTTTATTTAGGGACATGTTAAGACCAAAATCATGAAATCTTACTAATTTAAAAGGCAGCTGTTAAACTGAAAGTAGCCGGGTCATACGGTCATTATTGCCGGGGGAAATCCCCGGCCCCCGGCTCTTATTGAGACCCCTGTATATGGCCAAAGTGAAAACTTAAAAAATCTTCAACATCTTCTCCTCAGTAACCAGTAGGTCAATTGGGATGAAACTTCACAGAAAGCATCCTCTCAATGACCTCACCAGAATTCCTTCAAATCTTTGGGATCCATGCAGAATTCTGGTTTCCATGGCAACGAAACGAAAAAAACTTAAAAATTCTTCATCTCCCAAACTGCTTGGCAGATTTTCAAAAAATTTGTAGAAATGTTTCTTGGATGACCCTCTACCAGATTCCTTCAAGCCATGTTGATTGGTCGAAAAACACGGCCGCCAGGGGGGCGGGGCTGTTTTGCCTTATATGGCTATAGTGCAAACTTAAAGAATCTTCTCCTCCAAAAGTGTCAGCCCGTTTTTTGAAATAATTTTGTAGAAATGTTCCTTGGATGACCCACTTTCAGATTCCTTCAAGCCATGTTGATTGGTCAAAAAACATGGCCGCCAGTGGGCAGGGCTATTTTGCATTATATGGCTAAAGTGAAAACTTAAAAAATCTTCTCCTCCAAAAGTATCTGGCCGATTTTCAAATAATTTTGTAGAAATGTTCCTAGGGTGACCCTCTATCAGATTCCTTCAAGCCAAGTTGATTGGTCGGAAACTGGCTGCCAGGGGGCGGGGCTTATATAGCTAAAGTGAAAAAAAATTAAAAAATCAGGTGAGCGATTCAAGGGCCATCATGGCCCTCTTGTTATCAATTCTACTACAGGCATTGTCATAAATCTTCTGTCTGGGCAATTCAAGAAGTTGATCTATTACTTTGAATTTATTGTTTTTTCTCTGACTGTCTGTCTGTCACAAATTGTGTCTGGTCCATAACTTTTAAACCACTTGAAGCATTTTCGGATAAATCGCCACAAATGTTCACCATACTGAGATGATGTGCGGAGCACATGTTACAACCACTTTGGTTTACGGTCAAGGTAGCAATTAGAGGTCAAAGATCAAATTACTATATTTCATGTCAGCTCAATAACTTTAGAACCATTTGAAGAATTTTGAAATAACTCACCACAAATGTTCACCATACTGAGAGAATGTTCAAAGCACATTTTACAACCACTTTAATTCAATTACAGGCCAAAAATCGTATGACTATAGTATATTTCGTGTTCTGTTCAATAACTTTTGAACTGTTTCAAGGATTTTGAAATAACTCAATACACATGTTTACCATACTGAAGCGATGCGCAGGAAGCGTGCTACAACCACTTTGTTTCAAGGTCAAGGTCTCAATTACAGGTCAAAGGTCATATGATTATATTTTGTGTCCATTTAATAACTTTTGAACTGATTGAAGGATTTTGAAATATCTCGCCACAAATGGGTTCATGGTCCCAATTACAGGTCAAAGGTCATATGACTGTATTTTGTGTCTGTTTACTAACTTTTGAACCATTTGAAGGATGTTCCCCTTTCGTATTCTTAAAAGATTGTCTTTAAAAAACTTAAGCTTGATGAGTCTTGTACCGGATTATACCGGTATTTATGACCTGTCATTGTAATTCAACTTCCGTTTGCTCTTATACTAAAAAATTTGCCTTTGAAATTGTTTACCAATTTAATTACAGAATTCTATCTTATCTGTCTTTTTAAGTCAAACTTATCACTTGACTTTTAAAACAGACATCAAAACATGTAAATTTGATTTTTGATTATTTAAAAACAAAGTAAAATTTGTAGCAAATTGTGAAACATTTGGCTTCAAATGGCGAATTATTTGGCTCTCACGGCCAAAAAGTGGCTTAACATTTTGAAGTTGGCGAAATCGATGGCGAAAAGATTTTTAAGCCAGCACAGGCCCTAATCTACCGGTAGTTAATATAAAAAGAAATATGTTTTTGGTAAAATGCACTTATTCTTTTGTAGTGCTTATTTGATGTAGTAATGGTATAAAGTACTTGCCTAACAGTCTGTGGAAAACAGCCAGTTGCTTTGAAACTACTTTATGTGGATTACTCGGGTGTGATAAAGTCAGGAAACATGTCATGAGTAGGTGAACTGGCCACCTTGATATGATTGAAAACAGCATTAAACCCCAATCAATCAATTTGTATCCTGCTCACATATTATCCATCTGTTATCTATCCACAGGGAGGCAAACAAACTTGAAAAGGATGACTGCATTCCACTTAGAAAGGCAACAGTTCACGACTTCGAGACATTCAGAAAGAGAGTCAATAAATCATCTGATGAAATTATTCGATTTTACCTGAGGTTGGCAGTCGAACCAGGACAGACTGCTATTGCTGTATCAGATGATGTTGCAAAAGTGTTTGACACATTTAAAACTAAATTCAACATGTCTTCTACGGACCTCATCAAATATTTGTTTGACGTCTTTGAGAAGTATGTTATCTCTCTTCCTATTACTGTATGCCTAAATCTGAAACTTTAGAAAGAATATTTCTTGGGTTGTCTAATTAGAAAATATCCATTGAAAAAACTAGCATATTGCATGTCTAATAGGGAAAGAAAAAAATTGATACAGATCTAAAAACATTGTGAGAAAAGGAGAAATTGCTAAATCTTACTTCAATTTTTATTATAATTCATTTGCATTTAGTAAAGATTATAACCATGACTTGTTAATGATTAAGACATTTTGAACTTTTCCTTTAAACTCATTTATTTTACATCAATTGTGTCAAGGACTATCCGTTTATATTCAGTTTGCCCAAGCACTTGCAGCTGACAACTTCAGAAAACATTGTGGACAAAAAGAGAAATTGCTTATAATCAGTAATTATGCCCCCTTCGAAGAAGAGGGGTAACTTTACTTGGAGGTTGGGGGTGACCAGTATATGAACCCTATTGATTTTGAGGTCTTCAGGTCAAAGGTCAAGGTCACAGTGACCTTGAACGTGAAAAGCTTGTCCGAGTAATAACTCAACATTGCTTGCACCTATAGCTCTCAAACTTGACATGCAGGATGGGCCTGACCAGTAGATGAACCTTATTGATTTTATGGTAATTGGGTTAGGGGTCAAGGTCACAGTGACCTTGAACGGGAAAAGCTTGTCTGACTAATAACTACATTGACCCATGGCCCTCAAACTTGACATGGAGGCTGGGGTTGACCAGTAGATGACCCCTTTTGATTTTAAGGTCATCTGTTCAAAGGTCAAGGTCACAGTGACCTTGAACGTGAAAAGCTTGTCTGACTAACTTAACATTGCCTGCGACCATGGCCCTCAAACTTGACATTGAAGCTGGGGGTGACCAGTGGATGACCCCTATTGATGTTGAGGTCATTGGGTCAAAGGTCACAGTGACCTTGAACGCGAAAAGCTTGTTCGAGTGATAACTCAACATTGCCTCCACCATGGCCCTCAAACTTGATATGGAGGCTGGGGGTGACGATTAGATGACCCCTATTGATTGTGACTGTGAGGTCAAATGTCAAGTTAACTGACCTTGAACCTGAAAAGCTTGTCCAAGTGATAACTCAATATTGCATGTGCCGATGGTCCTCAAACTTTACATGGATGCTGGGGGTGACCAGTAGATGACCCCTATTGGGAGGTGAAAGGTGAAGGTCACAGTGACCAAGCTTGTCGGAGTGATAACTTAACAATGTCTGGACCTATTGTCCTCAAACTTGACTTAGAGGTTGGGCCTGACCAGTAGATGACCCCTTTTGACTTTGAGGTCAAAGGTCAAGGTCACAGTGACCTTGATCGCGAAAAAGCTTGTCAGAGTGATAACTACATACTGCCCGCATCCACAGACCTAAAACTTGACATGGAGGTTTAGGGTGACCAGTAGATGACCTCTATTGACTTTGAGGTCATCGGGTCAAACATTGTCCAAATATTCCTGACAACATGGCGCTCAAGGGGGGTTTGACAAACATCTCCTTGTTCCATAATGTTTAACTTTGAGTTCGTGCCATTTTCAAGTCAAACAAGATCCCAAAGTCCTAATCCTATGGGTCTATTTTGTTAGTTTGAGTGCTATTTTATGCTATAATTTATCCTTACACAGATGCATGAGCCGTAAGGCTATTTTGCCAGCCAGTAGTATTACCTAACTGGGGATCAAACCCTGTTCTTCGTCTCTAAAGGTTGATGCTCTTATGTTCGGTGTGAATTGAAATGTTGCATGATGAACACATTACACAGATGCATCAGCCATAATGCTATTCTGCCACCCAGAATAAAGCCATTACTACCATTTCCCCTAACTGGGGATCAAATCTGTTCTTCGGCTCCGAGGACGCTTTTATCACTTCAACAGGGAGACTTTCATGGATATAGTTTATCTCGTATTTAACTGTCTTTTACAGGTACAACAAAAGTAGAGATCATAGCTCCAGCTTTGATATGGAAATGGGTGTAAGACGGGCAGTCCGTGAAGAAATGATTGCTCTTGTAAGAGAGGGTGTGATTCCCGTCATGTGTAATCAAATGAGTGCTAACAGTAAAAGCCCCATTGAATCTAGGGATGTATCTTCAGGAATCGCCAATCCACTGACTTTCCAAGGATATGATCTGTCTCCAGAAAGTGCCAAAAAACGATCTAGAAAGTCTCACCCCCAGAGGGTTGTAAGAGAGAACGAGCCGTTAGGTGCGGGATTAGTTGGAAGCCAGTCAGTGTCTCTATTGTCAGCTCATAATGCAGGTAATATATATTGGCCACTCCATGAGAAAACCGGTGATAGTGAGATCACGTACGTCGGGTCAAAATATAGTCACTATGTTAAATTTTAGAAAAACCTTTTGAAAACAATAGAGGCCACATTTTTCTTATAATCTTTATTAAATCATTACAACATTCATCTCCATCAAATCCCATTCATGTTCGAAACTTGGTCATGTGGTGTCAAAAACTAGGCCTCTAGGTCAATTAATAGTAAAACCTAGTAACTGGTATAGCAATGTGGTCCATACACTCTTTTACAATTTTAGTTTTGACGATGGATCTCAATTCAACAAATGAACTAGTTTATATATATATATAGCATGTATGCTAACCAGAATGACTTGTTCAGTCAATAGAAGAAATGGTTGATACAATTTTTAGCTCGACTATTCGAAGAATATGAGAGCTGTTCTACTCATCCTGGTGTCCCATCACACCTTGGTTAACCCTTTCCCTCATATGACATTTCTGCAGCAGACAACTTTGAACATATTTTGTCAATAAATAGAAAATCTCTATAATTAAATGGATAACCCATGACTAAAAGTGGAAAACATTGTGTCAAAAGGAGAAATTGCTCGTTTTGAGCAATTTCTTCTTTTGTCACTATGTTTTCAAAAAGCCGTCTGCTGCAGAGGCGTCAGAAAGCGTCTATATGAGGGAAAGGGTTAAGGTTTTGCATGCAGGTACACCATAGCTCAGTAACTACTAGATGTATTGCATTGAAACTTTCTAGAATGCTTCCCAATAATAGTAATGGAGTTTGATAACTTTATCCTGCATTTTATGCAACTTATGGCCCTTTTTAGTTCAACTGGGCTCAAGGTAATCTATTCTGTTCACTCTCTATTATTTAGTAGAAATTTTCCTTGGTAGACCATCTACAGAAATTGTTCAAGCCATACTGATAGTTTAAAAAAACATGGCGTCAGGCGGCATCAGAAAAGGGGCATATTGACAAAATTTGAAAATTCAATTTTTTTAAAAGTGTTTGTCTGATTTTAAGAAAATTTAATAGGAATCTTACTTCAGTGATCCTCTACTTAATTTGTTCAATCCGTATTGATTGGTTACAAAATCATAGCAACCAGGCGTCATCACAAAAGGGGTAAATTTAACTTTTAGCTTCAAATGACAACTACCATTCCACTGGACCAATTTCAACTTAACTTAACAGGAGTGTTCCTTTGTTGGTCCTCTTTCAAAATTGTTCAAAGACTTACATTCTGTTTAGAACTTTGGTTGCTGTGGCATCAGAAACTTTAAAATCCTTTTCCTCCATAATCTGTTTGTCCTATTGCAAGATAATTTGGTAGAAATGTTCCTTGAGTGACCCTCTACAAAAACTGTTCAAGCCATATTGATTTCGTTGAAAAACAGGGCAGCCAGGTGGCATCAGGTAAGACGCAAAATGACAAAACTGTAATTCCATTCATATTAAAGTTCTTGTTAGATTTCAAGATACAAATGACCTTTACTGATAAGCCATTTTACTATTTCTTCAACAGTGTCCACTCCTTGCAGTTTCATTTGCACTCCTGATCAAATTTCCCCAGAAATTTTCTGTTAATTATTTGCTACTAATTTACTATCATTTAGGTGATCGATTTAGGGCCATCTTGGCCCTCTTGTCTTACTTGGAAATTATGGTTAAAGTTTTGCGTACAGCTACAATTAAAGTCAATATCTTAGTATTTACTGAATACATTGAATTGAAACGTTATACAACCCTTCCCAACTATCACACCTATGTAGATTATCAAATTAGATAACTCTATCCTGCATGTAATGCAAGTTATGGCCCTTTTTTGACTTATATTTCATTTATTGGGGTTTAACGTCGCTTTCAACATTATTTCAGTTAT
Organism: Serripes groenlandicus; assembly: GCA_031761405.1. Taxonomy (NCBI): domain Eukaryota; kingdom Metazoa; phylum Mollusca; class Bivalvia; order Cardiida; family Cardiidae; genus Serripes; species Serripes groenlandicus. The sequence continues at coordinate 71,286,465 of JASEVX010000003.1, forward strand.
ATCACGGCGACAGTTCACTTATTCATGATCCCTGGGTAAACAAACCAGTACTAGGCTAGAAAATGTGCCTTGCCCAAGGGCACTCCACGATGACTGAGGTGCTGCGACTGGGGATCGAACCCGGGACACCCGGTTTCGAAATCCCTGTCGCTAACCACTCAGCCACAGCAGATTCCTTTTGACTTAGAAATTCTGGTTAAAGTTTTGCGTACAACTACATTAAGAGACAAAATCTTAGTAACAACTTGATGCATTGAAACTTTATACAACCCTTCCCAACTATCACACCTATGTAGATTATCAATAGTTATATAACTCTATCCTGCATTTAATGCAAGTTATGGGCCTTTATGGACATTTTTTTTACTAATTCTGTAGAAGTATTCTGGTTTCCATGGCAACCGAACGGAAAAAAACTTTAAATTCTTCTGCTCCCAAACTGGTTGGCCGATTTTCAAATAATGTTGTAGAAATGTTCATTGGATGACCCTCTGTCTGTTTCCTCCAGCCAAGTTGATTGATCACAAAACACGGCCGCAACCCTCAATCAGATTCCAACTAGCCATGTTGATTGGTCACAAACCCTGGTGCTATTTTGCCTTATATGGCTATTATAGTGGAAAAAAATACTTAAAAAAAATTTGAAAGAGTAGAGCTTATGTCATGGAAAATGTTTTTTGCTTCAAACAACTTCTCCTCCCTGACCCCTTGGCCAATCGGGATGAAATTTCATAAGAAGCATCCTGTCAATGTCCTCTCCTAAATTCCTTCAAATTGTTTGGATCCATGCAACATTCTGGTTTATATGGCAACTGAAAGAAATAAATAGTGAAAACTTAAAAAATCTTCTCCTCTGAAAGGGTCGGGCCGATTTTCAAATTATTTTGTAGAAATGTTTCTTGGGCGACCCTTTATTAGATTCCTTCAAGCAATGTTGATTGGTCTAAAAACATGGCCGTCAGGGGGGCGGGGCTATTTTGCCTTATATGGCTATATTGAAAACTTAAAAAATCTTCTCCTTCGTAAGTGTTGGGCCGATTTCAAATAAATTGTAGAAATGTTCCTTTAATGACCTTCTATCAGATTCCTTCAAGCCATATTTGATTGGTCAAAAAATGTGGCTGCGAGAGAGCAGGGCTATTTTGCTTTTATATGGCTATAATTAAACTTAAAAGATTTTCTCCAAAAGTGTCAGGCTGATTTTCAAATAATTTTGTAGAAATGTTTCTTGGGTGACCTTCTATCAGATTCCTTCAAGCCATGTTGATTGGTTGAAAAACATGGCCTCCCGGGGGCAGGGCTGTTTGCCTTATATGGCTATATTGAAAATTTAAAAAATCTGGCCGATTTTCAAATAATTTTGTAGAAGTGTTCCTTGCATGACACTCTACGAGATTCCTTCCAGCCAAGGTGATTTGTCAAAAAACATGGCCACCAGGGGGCGGCGGGGCTGTTTGAAGATTTAATTTTTGCCAAATGGCATTGGAGCCCTCTTGGGCCTCTTGTGTTGAAATGTTCCTTGGGTGACCCTCTATCAAATTCCTTCAAGCCATTTTGATTTGTTAAGGGGGACAAGTCCGGTCCAAAGGTCAAAAGGCTGATAAGGAAATAAAAGGGACCATGTATCACTGTCTGTACTGTGATTATAAGTCAACAAGCCTTATATTGGCTTTAGTAAAAACTTTAAAAATATTCTTCTCCCAAACTATTTGGCCGATCTTCAAATAAGTTTGCAGAAATGTTCCTTTGGTGACACTCTACGAGTTCTTCAAGCCATGCTGATTGGTCAAAAAACATGGCCACTAGGGGCGGGGCTGTTTCAAGATTTAAATTTTGTCTAACGCCGTAATGGCAGTGAAGTGATACTGGGCCTCTTGTTCCTTCTGCCACAATGTTTCCAACTCATTAATTACACTTTCATTTTAAGAGGTTCTCCGCTGCAGATTTGTGGGAAAGGATTAGTTTGTTTTTCTCTGCCTCAGTTACAGGTGAAGATATCTTTTCAACGAACAATACTTTCTCAAATCATGTGAAGTGAAGACACGGGATAAAATGGAACTAAAATAAGAGATGTTTGTCAAATGTTATGCATTTCAGGTTAATGGTTATTGTGGCCTGGACCTTTGTATGCATGACCTCGAAATCAATAGTGGTCATCTATGCTCTTGTCAAGTTTAAGAACTGTAAGTCAAAACATTATTCAGTAGTCAATCGGACAAGCTTTCCAAAAGGAGGGACAGAGCGACCACTGGACCTACAATGCGTAAATCATTATACCCCCCTCTTCTTTGAAGGGGGGCATAATTATTGCACGGAAGGTGGAAACATTGAGAGACTTAAGAACTTTTTAGACAGGTTTTTATGCTTTATCCTTTCAGCTGTGAAAGATACCGATGTGATGCAGTACAATTATGTTATTGGCGTGAATAGTTCCAATCCACAAGTTAAAACTGATAGTGCTGCTGTAGATATGGACCAGGGAACCAGTCCTAGAAATACAAGCCCAACAATGTATAAAAGGGAAACACCAAGACAAGTCCGGTCCAGAGGTCAAAAGGCTGATAAGGAAATAAAAGGGACCATGTATCACTGTCCGCACTGTGATTATAAGTCAACAAATGTTACACGTCTTAAAAGGCATAAGACACTACACACTGGAAAAGAATTCCACTGTTCTATGTGTGAGCGAAGTTACACAGAAGAAAGCAAATTAAAGGAACACTTTGAAGTAAAGCATGAAAAATCTGTACATTTCAAATGTGAAATATGTGGGGATAGAGAGTTTACGTCTAAAGGTGGGTTAAAGTACCACTTCAAAACCATGCATCAGAAAGATTTCGCTTACTGGTGCGAGCAGTGTTGTAAAGGTTTCAATCAAAGCATTTTCTACCAGAACCACATGAAAAAACACAATGGAACTGGCAAGTTCAAATGTAACTTTTGCTCTAAAGAGTTTTCGTACCTGGCAACATTGTCAATGCATAGAAGGACATGTGCGGCAGCATCCAAACATACAGAGGTTGATGGTCTGGCATGCCCATTGTGTGGGGAGTCTCATGCTTTAAAGCAAGATATGAATGAACACATGGCGACAGAACACTGTGATGTGACCAGATTTCGATGTGGATGTGGATTGGAATTTTGGTGGAGGTCAGCTTTTGAAAGTCATAAAATCCAATGCAAAGATGCTTTCACAACTTTACAAAACTGTGAACTGATTCCTATAGCTTCTGATCATCCATCAGCAAGTGAATCACAATTTAGTAGTGTAGTGAAAAATGAAGATGGAATAAAGGAAGAGAATGACAGCTGGTTGAACTCCATACAGATAACCAATATAGAATCTGGAGAACAATATGTGTATGATTTGACAGGAGATGAGGATGCCCTGAAACCGAGTCCTGGAAAAGTACACTTCTGTAAAGTTTGTAATTATACAACAAATAAATCTTCACATTTAAAACGTCATGCTCTTACGCATAAAAGGGGACGCAAGCCCAAAGATAGTACAAAATCTACACTCAAACCTGATGGACAATGGTCTCAATGGCCGTCAAAGTACAAAGGAAAGCAGAGATACAAATGTGATAGATGTTCCAGGACATTCGCTTCCAAAGGCGGAATAACATACCATCAACAGACGAAACATAACAATACATACAAATATAAGTGTGAGACTTGTGATAAGGGATTTAACACAATACAGCACTATCACGGTCATAAAAATACACACATCGGTATTCGTCCACACGTTTGTGAGGATTGTAACATTGGATTTGCATATCCCTCGGTTCTGTCATCGCATAAAAAAGTGTGCAAAGGTAGAGAATCTGCAAGAGAAATAAACGGACAGTTGGATCTTTATCCATGTAAACATTGCTCAGAGAAGTTTGCAATGTTGCAGGCACTCAAAGATCATTGTTTTGAAGTTCATGGAACTGCGGTTGAAGAAGGGGGGAATAAGTACCTTTGTGAATGCGGGATGGAGTTTGAACTGCGTGGTTTGTACGACTATCATAAAACAACCTGTAAGTTATCAAATAAAGACTATGAAATTATACTCGAGAATGATGAATATGTAGATGACATCGACGGAGACAAACAAGATGAGAATGGAGCAGAGAAGCTAAAAGCCAATAAGTCAACAGATAATGACTGTGAGATTATTCTAGAGACGGATAACAATACAGAATTGGATGGGTCGGGTAAAGTTAAGGAAGGTGAGAATACAAAAAGAAACATGGATGGAACTGAAGAATTTAAACAACTCTCTGTGGAAAAGTTTAATACATTACTAGTCAATCAGCCAGTATTTCCTTCTTAAACCGTTCCCTCATACGACAATTCTGCAGCAGACAACTTTGAACATATTTTGTCCAAAAATAGAAAATCTCTATAATTGAATGGATAACCTATGACTAAAAGTAGAAAACATTGTGGCAAAAGGAGAAATTCCTCGTTTTGAGCAATTTCTTCTTTTGTCACTATGTTTTCAAAAAGTCGTCTGCTGCAGAGGCGTCAGAAAGCGTCCATATGTGGGAAAGGTTTAAACCATTACCTGTACATTATTTAGACTTATTTCATATTGAAGAATTCTATAGCTCTTTATCTGATATAATTGTTTAGAGTAACTGTTGTCTGCAGTGAAATATTTAAAACAAACAGGTAACTCTTTAAACATTTAAAAATATAACTTTTAAGGAAATATTCTGGAAATTGGAAAAAGTTCTCATCTTGAGCAATTTCTACTTATTCTAATTTTAAAAATGCCCAATTTCTACCTTGTCACAATGTTTGCCAAAGCTGTTGGCTGCAGATGCCTGTGCAGGTCAGAATGCGCCATTGTTGTTTTGTTGCTTCTGGATTGGCATCATCTTAAAGTTACATTTGCGTAAAACTGAAATGGCAGTGTCAAAAAATTACATGTTGGCAGACAGTCAAAGCCCTGATGCGGATGCACTCGAACACAAGATACTTCACTATACACAGATGCAATAAGACCCAAAATAGCCAGGAGTCGAGAACATGTATAAGGGTAACACAGGCAGTGTGGACTGATAAACTGCACCAGGCTGGTATGAGACTTGGTTAGCAGCACATGCCGTGCCGTAGACATTTCCATGAGATGTTTCACTACAGTTTCCAGAACTACAATAATTACCTCCCTTGTATCTCATTTTGATAGGCAAAGATGAGCATTAATAAAGTACATTTGAAAAATATGTGACAAGTGGGAAAAACAAGGAGTTTGACTTTGACACCATCGTGTTAATTGATCTTTGTTTTTTCAACAACCTAAATATGCCATCAGGGGAGTTAACCCTTTCCCTTATACGACAATTCTGCAGCAGACTTTGAAATATGTCAAAAAATAGAAAATCTCTATAATTGAATGGATAACCTATGACTAAAAGTGGGAAACATTGTGGCAAAAGGAGAAATTGCTTGTCACTATGTTTTCAAAAAGCTGTCTGCTGCAGAGGTGTCAGAAAGCTATTATATGAGGAAAAGGGTTAACTATTGTAGTTCTGGGAAAGTTCTATGTATTTCGATGATGTTTTAGCTGAACAATATTCTATTCTTGGTTAGAACAGGGACACTATATTACAGTGTTTGAATAAATAGATTAAATGTATACATGGTTTGGTGAATTTCGTTTCATCCAGATATTTACAAATGGTAGGCTAACATTTCATTTCTCCTTCTATGCTTTAGTGGTTATTATCGTTTATATATTTTCTCCAGAGACTATTCGATAATTGTATCAATTATTGATTATCTACCAGCATTCTGACGAGACTTATTGCTATTTTGAATTTTTGAGTGCATACCAAGGATCACGGGAAGTGGTTATTATCATTTGTGTGTTTTCTTCAAAGTTGCTGTAACAGGACTATTCGATAATTGTATCAATTATTTAATATCTACTAGCAATCTGACGAGACTTATAGCTAATTTTAATTTTTGAGTACATATCACAGGATCACAGGAAGGTCATTTTACGATTTTCGTTATTGATTCATATTGGAATATTGTACCTGGAATACAAGTAAATTTCAGTTTGTCATGATTCTGTTTTATTTGGGCATAGCAATAGCTAAAAAAACATAGCATATTGTTATATGGTAGAAGCCAATCCTAATCAATGATATGACATTGGATGACCAGAGGTCAGAACAAGGAGTTAACATATCTTTGTCTCAAAATAGCTAGTAGTATAGCTCAATTAAACAGCGAGTTGCAGGTATTCAAAAATATCGTCTTGTATGTCTATTTTGTAGAGTACCCACAACATAGGGATTTGTTGTCATCTAAAGAAATACGCCTCTTATCTAGAGCTTTGGCTGTCCATTTCTATATTGACTTCTCAGTCATGGAAAATAAAGAAACAGAATTCTAGATATCGGGTCTTAATTTATATAAATTCCATATTTGGTGGACGTCCAGACCTTATGTTGTGGGAATCCGAAAAAATGGTCTGTCTAATTGAGATAAATCCTTTGGTTACCCACAACATAGAGTCTGGATGGGTGAATGATATTGTTATGAAAGAAATCACTTAACCCTTTCCCTCCTAAAGACGCTTTCTGATGCCTCTGCAGCAGACAGCTTTTTGTAAACATAGTGACAAAAGAAGAAATTGCTCAAAACGAGCAATTTCTTCATTTGCCACAATGTTTTCCACTTTTAGTCATAGGTCATCCATTCAATTATAGAGATTTTCTATTTTTTGACAAGATATGTTCAAAGTTGTCTGCTGCAGAATTGTTGTATGATGAAATCCTCTGTACATGTATTTAGTATACATGTGCCCTGTTCCTGATAAGTGAATACGTTTTTTTGATGGTGGAAAAGTTTCTTAGATTTTCAATAGTCTATGTTAATAGAATATTTGTTATGTTTTAGCTTATTTGAATGTATTGTTCTTATTTTATGCTTTTTGCCAGGAGAAAGGGATTTTGATTTGTTTTTATGCATTTTGATTTGTTTTTATGCTCCCCAAAAATTTATCGGAAAGAGCATAATATTATAGTTGCTGCTTTGTCTGTTCTGATGTTCGTCTCGCTTTTGTCGAGGCTATGTCTCAGCAATTACTGACTTGAATTCAATGAAACTTTATGGGAATCTTCACTTACATATAACTCTGTGAAAAGTCATTGAATCGGAACATGAAAATAATATGCACATTTCCTCTTGTTAGTGAAGCTCCCATAAAGTTTAATTGAATTCAAGTCAGTAGTTGCTGAGAAATAGCCCGGACATTTTTTTTTTTATGTCATATTATATAGAAATCAAAAGGGCAATTTTTCTGTGAAAAAATCCTCTTTCCGGAACATGGTGATAATATCATTATACACATCTCCCCTGGTTAGTGAAGCTTCCCATAAAGTTTCATTGAATTCAAGTCAGCAGTTGCTGAGAAATAGCCTGGACAAAATGTTCCTATGTCATATAACATGTAAATAAAAAATAAAATGGCAATAACACCGTGAGAAATCATCCAACCGGAACATGGTAATAATATGCACATCTCTTCTTAAAATTCGTAAGAAGTTTCTAATAAAACATAGCAGATAGACTGGGTGATCAAAACAGCCAACTTCTTATTTCTCCCACAAAAAGGTTCAAGTCATATGTGTGTCTCTAGCTGTTTGTGTCAGAATTTTAACCCTGTTCCTTATACTGACTCCTTTTGGCATTATTGTATTCACCTAAGTCAAGTTTCAGCAGAGTCATAGCCCTTGACTTAGTTGAAATTGACTTGCCCCTCAGGAAAGAGTGAGTGTTTGTTTAATGTTGTCTGCTGCAGATTGGAAAAGAGTGAATGTTTGTTTCAAGTTGTCTGCTGCAGAATGGGAAAGAGTGAGTGTTTGTTTCAAGTTGTCTGCTGCAAATTGTGAAAGAGTGAATGTTTGTTTCAAGTTGTTTGCTGCAGATTGGCAAAAAGTGAATGTTTGTTTATGGTCATTTGCTGCAGATCGGCAAAGAGTGAATGTTTGTTTAAAGTTGTCTGCTGCAGATTGGGATGAGTGAATGTTTGTTTAATGTTGTCTGCTGCAGATTGGGAAAGATTGAATGTTTGTTTTAAGTCTTTTCTCCTGCAGTTTAGGAAACGGTTAATGTTTTTTAAAAGTTGTCTGCAGCAGATTGGAAAAGAATGAATGTTTGTTTCAAGTTGTCTGCTCCAGTTTCGAAAAGAGTGAATATTTGTTTAAAGACGTCTGCAGCAGATTAGGAAAGAGTAAATTTTTGTTTAAAGACGTCTTGCAGCAGATTGGGAAAGAGTGAATGTTTGTCAGCTATGAGAATGTGCATCTGGAGCTATTTTTGTAATGCTGATGTCCAGTTTAAGGGTTATGCAGCTAGCTACGTGATATTGTTGCCTAAATGTGTTCCTTTCAGAGCTTGTAACATGCAGTGGGGAATGTGGGGTGGTTATGTGATTTTGTCTTAGTTTACCCTCTAGTTTGCATTTCTGAGATTTTCAAAAACGGTTATAGTTAACATGTATGTCAGTTTTGAACATATTGTCTTCTATTCAGATTTGGAATATAAATGTCTTTGGTGAACATGTTTTATAATATACTATAGTATAGTATTGTAAATTATTTATGAAATGTAGTTTTGAATGTCACATGCTTGCTTAAATACTGCAATGCTTATTATGTCTCCCCCCATACATGGGGGAGACATATTGTTTTTGCCCGTTCCTGTCACACTTGTTTCCGCTCAATAACTGAAGAACGCTTGGGTGTAGAAACTTCATACTTGGTATGCAGGTTGGTCATGACCAGTAGCTGACCCCTATTGATTTTGATGTCAGAAGGTCAAAGGTCAAGGTCATGGTTACCTTCAGCTGAAAAATGGTTTCCGCTCAATAACTAAAGAATGCTTATGTCGAGGAACTTCATACCTGGTGTGCAGGTTGGTCATAACCAGTAGATGACTCTTATTGATTTGTTTGATTTTGAGGTCACAAGGTCAAAGGTCAAGGTCATGGTAACCTTCATCTGAAAAATGGTTTTTACTTAATAACTCAAGAACGCTTATGCCCAGGAACTTCATACTTGGTGTGCAGGTTGGTCCTAATTGACCCTTATTGATTTTGATGTCAGTAGGTCAAAGGTCATGGTAACCTTCAGCTGAGAAATGGTTTCCGCTCAATAACTGAGGATTGTCAATGTTGCTTCATCTCCAGTCCAAAACTACAAAATTCATCTCCATCATTTCTTTTCCTCCCCTACGATCACACAAATGGGGAGACAAGCGCTTTTTCATAAAAGCAATCTCTGGTTGTTTTTGAGTTACCCTCAACTATTTTCCTTTAACTCATATTTAATCATGGGAAAACATACATGTTTGTCATAGAGTTTTTGCCTTATTTTGTTTCAATGCAAACTTAAAATAACTTCTTCTCAAAAAACCACTTGCCCAATTTTACAATTATTTCACAGAAATGTTCCTTGATTGATCTTATTGATATATTCAAGACATGTTGATTGGTAAAAAAACAAGGCCGCCAGAGTGTTTTTGCATTATATGGAAAATCTCACATCAATGAAAGTTATATTATATATTATTATTATATATATTCTTCAAATGGGATCGAGCTTAACCCTTTCCCTCATATGACAATTCTGCAGCAGACGACTTTGAACATATTTGGTCAAAAAATGGAAGATCTCTATAATTGAATGGATAACCTATGACTAAAAGTGGAAAACATTGTGGCAAAAGGAGAAATTGCTCGTTCTGAGCAATTTCTTCTTTTGTCACTATGTTTTCAAAAAGCTGTCTGCTGCAGAGCCGTCAAAATGCGTCTATATGAGGGAAAGGGTTAACACCAATCAGTTAGATTTAAGCTCACCTGAGCATGAAGTTTGAGCTGCTTTAGCTATTGTGATCACTCATTGTCCGTCGTTATCTTCTGCCCGACTGTTCACAAACGACTTCTCATTCATGACCAATGTTTCTCATTTGGTACTCTTTCAAAATGTTCAAGGAATTGAAGTCCATGTAAAACTGGTTGCAGTGGAAAGTACATATTTTAAAATCTTCTTGTCCAGTGGAACTGGCCTGACTGGAAATAAATGGACATAAATGTTCTTTGGGATACCCTCTACCAAGATTGGTCCAATTATTACCCTTTGAAAAACATGTCCACCAGAGAACAAGCATGTGTTTTGTAGGATTTAAAAATAATTTGTCACAAATGTTCCTTAGGTGACTACCAAGATTGTAAAACTATTCCAATCGTTAAAAAAACACGGCACAAGGGGGAAGAGCTTGTTTTTCCCTATATGTATAGAGTAAAAACTTTAAAAAAAACTTTAAAAAATCTTCTCCCCCATAAGTACTGGCCTGATTTGAAATTATTTGATACAAATATTTCTCAGGTGACCCTCCACCAAGTTTTTTCAAATTTGTCTGACCAAAACAGTGCTGTCAGGGGTGGGTTTTCCTTAAATTCTAAAGTCTTCTTGTACAAAAGCACTGGTTCGATTTTAAAATAATCTGGTGGAAACGTTCCTTGGTTGCTTGACCATGACGGAGACACATTTTATTTTTCCATATTTGTATAGAGTGAAAACTTGGAAGTTCTTTTAAATCAGGTGAGCAATATAAGACCACCATGGTCCTCTTGTTTTTGATTTCAGTTCTAGTCTTAACTTTAATCCTGATATACTTGACTTTAAACATAATTTTCGTTTCATAATAATCTCAACTACAAAACTCAATACAAGTCTTATTCCCGGTCTATATTAATAGATGTGTTTGTTCATTCTTACTAGTCAAATAAACCCTTCCCACATGCAGACTCATGGCGCAGCAGACAACTTTTAACATTGTGGCAATGTTTTCAACTCTATCCTACAATTATACTTGATTTATAGAGATTTTATATATTTTACCTTTATGTTTTATAAGTCGACTGCTGCAGAATTGTAATCCCTTTCTCAAATATAACAAAATTGCAGCTGACAACTTTGAATATATCAAGATTAAAATATGAAAAATCTCTATAAATGGAAGTATAACAATTGGGTCGAGTTGAAAACATTGTTGCAAAAGGAAAAATCACTAATTATGTTTTGAAAAGTCGTCTGCTATAAATGTGTCAACATCAACTGCAAGTGGGAAAGGGTTTAACGGTAATATCCAAAAAGTTGTCAAAAAGGAATTATAATAATACAAATTGCTTGAACTCGGCAGGATAAAGGTGATATATAATTTATGTTTCTCTGGTGCATATCATCAATTATTACAGATTGGTAGTCAATTGTCCATGTAATTATACCCCCTTCGAAGAAAAGGGGGTATATAGGAGTCACTGTGTCGGTCGGTCGGTCCGAAGCCATATTTTGTCCGGCCTATTTCTTACAAATCACTGGTTGGAATTCAATACATAAAGCTTCTATACCAAGAGGAAATGTGCATATCCTAAAGGGGTTACAATTGCATGTTATTTTACAGAGTTATGGGCCTTTTACTTATTAAGTTATGGTGTAGGTCAATGTGCTGTTTTTGGGGTATTTATCATCTTCAGTGATAGTTCTAGTTTAAACTGTTGTACGATGCACATATAACAAGATCAGTATATATATATATATATATATATAGTAAACTTACATTGTTATGTAATCATCATGTGACAGATCAATTAGCCTGGAATATAATGTAGGCCTTAGTACACCTGGCATAAAATAGAAGTGTAGCTCCGCTATATTTTGTAAAAGACCATAAATCGTCTGACATAGGACATTTTTGTAATTGTTAAATGCCATATATACTGCCATTTTCATATTTATAATACATGTGCTGCCATTTGATGAGGGGAATAAAATTCATTTTGAACCACTCAGTGCTATGCATTGCTCCTTATTATGCCACATGTGTGAATTGAGATTGATGTTTGTCTGTCAGTCTGTCCCAGACGTCTGTGTCATGCATATATCTTGTCAATATTATCCAGATGTTTGTGACAAGATGTACATCCACTTCCATTAGATTTATGATGGAAATGCATGTAATGTTTTATGTTTTAATGACTTTACAAATTACTTTAAAAGTCTTTGTATCAGGCCACTTTGGAACATGAGGTAGTGTAATTGCAGTTACCGTATCTTTTTTTTTTCCTATTGATTTTCTGCTATCATTATCAACAATAGTTTTATGTGCTGATTCCGAGTTGGGATTTCAACTCAACTGATCAATAAATGACTATTAAAGAAAGGTTTGCATTCAATTAATAGACTTTGTCAAAATATCCAGATGCCAGGGTTGATAGAATACTGGTCAGAAAAAGACTGCACACAATTGCATAAATGAATATCAATTTATACCTGAAATTCTGTCAAATACATAAGCCTAACAGCCTATAAACCTTGCAAACTGCTGGTCACAAGGTCAACTTGAAAGAAAATCTTGTTAACACTCTGGAGGACGAATTTCTATCTTAAGCATGTTACAACATTGTCAGAATAATATTGTATTGATGACATCTAGGTCATGACGAGTCAAAAACTAGGTCCGTATTTTTAGCTCAACGGTGCTCAAGGTGAGCTATTGTGATCGCATTTCGTCGGGCAGTGTGCATCATGCGTCGTCAACAGTTGCCTTGTTAACACTCTACAGGCTACATCTGATCTTCATGAAAGTTTATAAGAACATTCATCTCCATCAAATCTTTGACATGTTCGAAACTGGGTAATATGAGGTCAAAAACTAGATCACTAGGTCAAATTGAAGGAAAATCTTGTTAACACTAGAGGCCTTAACTTGAGCATGTTGAAACTATTAGAAGTCAAGTTCGAATATGGGTCATGTCGGATCAAAAAGTGGGTCACTAGGTCAAAATGAAGGACAATCTTGTTAACACTAGAGGCCGCAATTTTTGCTTCAGCAGTTCGAAATTTTGTCAGAATGTTTGTCTTAATAATATCTAGATCAAGTTCGAATATGGGTCATATTGAGCCAGAAACTAGGTCACTAGGCCAAATTAAAGGAAAATCGTGTTAATACTCTGGAGGCTGCATTTTTAACTCGAGCATGTTGAAACTATATCGGAATGTTTGTGTTGATGATATGTAGGCCAAGTACGAATATTGGTCATGTCTGTTCAAAAAGTGAGATTTGTGGTTCCGTACCACCTATCTCCGCCACTCCTTCCCACCAACTGTCCACCGTGCGATGGCAACCACCCTGGAGGCATACGAGGGGCCTTACTCACTTCTAAAACATCACTAATGTATATACATGTATATTAACTACACTTGTTTCGCCTAACCATTACCTGTTATAGTTCATCATGAACGCCCCGTGGGCGATATACATTAATGGAAGAAGAAGACGATTGATTGGCTCAACTAGATACATACGTTAAAGCATGGTAGGGACAAAAATCTTTTCCCAAAAAAGACTGAAGTTTATCACATGTGTATTCACAATTACCTAACATGGAGAATTTGTTAGACAGACAGTTAACTGTTAACTAACAATCTTCTTACAACTGCTTTGTAAGTTAAATCTGATCACAACCCTGATATGACGCAATTGGCCATGACACTGTTGGAATCATCTGTGACGAAAGCATATTCAATCAAAAGCCTGGCAAACCCCATTAACTGCTATGCAGAGCTTTTTATCTAGTCCTGCCACGCTCATTAATAATTATGAAATCAAGAGTTGGCTCCAGGAATCTGCAGTGGCCAAGTGATAAGTGTGGGGGCGGTGTGTTCCCACTTTCCCAACCGCTAATTGGGATACGGCTTTTCACCCCTATCCCATTCCTAACATGCCTTTCGAAAAGTCGACTTACGGCTCCAACCAAGCCACGCAACTGTATAAATCCGTTTTTATTGGTTTGCAATCTAGTTAACAATAAATTAATTGGTTCGTCCGAATAACGAAAATCCATACGCTTGCATTAATGAGGCAAGTGTTCAAACGAGTGAAACACACTCTAAACTTTGATTGACCTCAATGTCAGTCGTGTTAGTTAACGTCGACCGTGCTGTGACCCCAACAAGTCTACAACAGCAGACTTAGAATACATATCACTGTAAATAAAATTATAATTATTGAAAGGAGTTGAAACCATTGTGGCAAAAGTAGAAATTGTTTACGTTAAGCAATTTCTCCTTTTAGTCACGATGTTTTCGAATGCCGTCAGCTGCACATACGGCAAAACGCGTCTGTAAGCGAGAAAGGGTAACATCGTTTACATGATAGCTATGTATACCCTTTCCGTTATACTATAGAATTTGAATATTGAAAATAGTGTGGAAAATGGAGCTATTACTGACAATGAGCAATTCCTTCTTTTCAAACCTGTTTCACATTAATTATTTTCATAATTAATATATTAAAACGTTTTACTACAGACATTCTTTTATTCTTTCCCCTTTTCAGACACATTTTGAAGGCATATCCTATTTAGTAGAGTGGAGTCATGGGCTGGAGTGGAGTGGAGTCTTGGAGTGGAGTCATGGAGTCTAGTTTTGGAGTGACCATTCACATTTTTTTCTTCTTTTTTTAAATTTATTTTAATAATTTTCTCCACTTATATAATATAACAGTCATAGTACTGCCATTGTAGGCCTAGTTAAAAATAATTGATAATTTTACCATGTACATTTTTGCTAGTTAACAATACTTTACAGAATAAACAATATATACATGTACTTATGTTGGTGCAATAAAGCAATATTGTAATAAAAGGTCTGACTACCTTATATTTTGTTTGTAATTAAAAGTTCAAAAAGGTAAACCACAGAGATATAACATGTTAAAAATCACTGTGCCCGGTGAAATAACTGTTCTAATTTAACCCTCCAAGAGAGTATTTAATGTCCTAACATAATGAGACATTGATGACGTGTTAGATCTGCCATCCAGTTTAACTCCCAATGGGATTCATTATCTCCCATAAAGTAACATAAAGATGACTAGGCTTCAGCCGACAGGTACAAAAAAATGTATGAAACTTAAAGTAAGTGGTATCTACTCCTCATTTAAACATCCAGTTTGCAAAAGTAAGTATCAAATAATAAATTCGATTTCCACTCCAAATCTCCACTCCACGATTCCACTCCAAAACTAGACTCCATGACTCCACTCCAAGACTCCACTCCACTCCACTCCACGACTCCACTCTACTAAAAAGGATATGCCCATTTTGAATAACATGCAACAGATGAATGATAACGCGCAATTTTGCCTTACATCTAGGGAAAAATTTGGACAGTAATTAATGAAAATAGTTGAAATGGGTCACGATAAGCAATTTCTCCTCTTGTCATGATATATTCTAATGCCGTCTGCTGCACATGCGTCAAAAACCGACTGTAAACGGGAAAGGGTTGAACCGATTCCGTTATAGCTACTTAGTTAAGTACGAATATTGAAAATACTTTTGGAAACGGAGCAATTGCTGACAATGAGCAATTCCTCCTTTTCAAACAATGCTTCGAAACAAGAATCAAGTTTAACAAAAACATTTGCCTACAATTATTCTTTTAACCTTTCCCCCTTTAGACACATTTTGACTTACCTTAACAGATGAATGATAATCAGCAAGTTTGTCTTTTTCCACAATGTTTTTATCACTATTTTAGCCTAGCCATGTTCAATGTTGTTTGCTGTAGATTTAGTATATGTGGTAAAGGTTAAGGTAGACTATTAACTTGTTATTACATAAGCACTATCGCTGTAGTCGTCCAAAGAAAGAGAGAGCGTCCTTCTGTTTATACGTGCCATGAAGGAATGGTACTAACGGTCTCGCAGCTACTTGGGGAATGGAGGGTAACACAGGGCAGGGCGTGTTTTGTGTTGAACTTTCTCACATGTCGCTGAAAAATATATTTTTCCATCATTCTGTTTGTCTATATGTCAGTATGTCGATCCAACTAGGACAAGTCAATCTACAAATTAGAGATTAATTTCAGCATAGATACGAGTTAAAACCGCAAGCTCAATATTTATTTTATATGTGAGGCGCTTCTAGCATTGTTGGACTTAACTTTTAATGTATTTGCATTTGCGTAAATTGAAGACTCAACATCTGTCAATATGTAACATAGTCCTAGATTTATCTGTTGAAAAATAAACTAGAATGCCGTCTAAATATATTTTTGTCAATTTACCTTGTACGGTCCCGTTTCGAAGATTCAATTAAACTGTAAATTGCTAGATGCGGTTTATATTTGATAACAAATACATTACAAATACCATAACCTTTTCCAAAACACAGACGTTTTTTGACGCATCGAAACCAGTCTTCTGTTATCAATACGTTATGTGTTGTTTGGATGCATTGCCCTGCCGGCTGTCTGTCTGAATATGCATTCGTCCGTACGTCACGGTTTGCATTTATTTGTCAAAACGTTGCTTCTGTTTGGCAGATTCATTTCAAAGTGGTCACACTTATACCTTGTGATCAGGAGAACGATTGACTGTCTGTGCGACATTTTGTTCATCCATCCGTCCGTTACGCTTCGCATTAATGGGTCAAAACGTTGTTTATGTTTGGAAGATTTCTTTAAAGTTGTCACACTTATACATTGGGATAAGGAGACAGATACATTATTTCAAACATAAAATCTGATCTGGGTTTTTGTGTGTGTGTAAACTCCTTTTTTCATATTTTATTCTTTGACAATTGTCTCAATAAAGTTTCAATGTATCAATTTTAGACTTGGTGTATAGGAAACTCATGACCTACATATGTGCAGTGCACATGAAACATAACTCTAGCATGCTTTCGATTGAATTCATTTATCAGCATGATTCCAATTTACAGTGTGGATATTTAGTTGATATTTAGTGTTCACTAAACTGGAAATATTATACTTGTTTGGCAATCTTTTGTCTTTCGTGATTTATTTTGTTTATACAAGAGTAGCGCCAAACGTTGATGAATTAGGTATTACCGTATTGGTTATTGGCAGGCAGTCTGTTTTGTTTCAAACAGTTTTGGTTTGGTTTGTTTAAAGGTCGATGATACATTGTTTCAACAATGTTTGTCTATATTAACTATGCCTTATGATTTCACCATACATATGCTCCTAGCCGAGCCCCGGAAGCGAAGTGGGCTGTCAATCCAGGGGTTGTGAGTTCGAACCCCAGCTCGGCCAACATTCTTTCCGACGTTTGACAGAAGTCATTGTGACAAGCGTCATTCGTCTTCCACCAAAGGGCAATCAGTCTATGTGGAAAAGCAGCCAGTTGCTTGGAAATAATGTTGTATGAAGTAATGGTGTGAGACAGCCAAGACACATATGAGTATGTGTATACTGGCCGCCGTGATATGACTGATTGTTGAAAACGGCGTTAAACCCCAATCAATCAACATATGCTCCTATACCAAATAGTGCTTTCAGCGTTTTGATTTTTACTATAGAAAGTTAGGTTTGGGTTTGGGGAAGTATTGTTTGTTGTAACAATAGAGTTGATAGGTGGTAATTGGCGAAAATTGCTATACTGTCCTGAAAAAGTTGTGTTTCTAAATTTGAGAAAGTTGTACTTAATTTCATAAAATAACAATTCAATAAAGCGGTGATTTTTGTGTGTGCAATAATGCACTTTACCTTGAATAAAACATGAAAACATAGAATAACAAAGACTTGAGATTAATTGATGAATATATATAAATACATAGCACCAAAAAGATATATTTATATTTTACACATTTTGGTCATAATATATATATATTTACATTTAAATAACATTGCAACACTTTTTGGATATAATTTATATAAAAAAAAAGTATAAATAATTAGCACATCTTGAAATATTTATGTATAGACTGATATAAAATTAAAACATATATTAACTCATAATATTTCTTCATATGTATATACAACACTTTAATGTTACATTCGTACACATTCACTTTAGTTTAAATAAGTGAGAAGCAGCATCAACAAAGGACATGATGTCCATTTCGCCAGTTTGCAGCTGTTGCTTCAGTCTGATGAGCCTTTGCTCTAGCTCACGGTAGACCCGCTTCCTTGGTCGCTGCTTTCCACCGTTTGCGTGCTGGAACAGCTGTTTAGATAATTACCTGTATTGGCTGGATTTTGGCGAGTTGACCCTCGGACCTGAATTCGGACACCACTCCTGATGTCCCCAGCAACGATACCACTGTCATCTCTTGGGTGATTGTGTTCTCCAGCGATTTTGGTAGGAAGAGTGATTCCTAATGTAACGTGTACCGGCGTTAAGCTATCGCGGGCCACCCATCCAGGAACTAACCGCGATGAACGTTGCTTAACTTTAAGAAAAGGTCAACCACTCTATCAACGTCGCTATAAAAGCCGGCTTCCACAGCAAGGCTGTAGAAGTGATATTTATACCTATAGCCCGTTCCCGTTACATTTCTCCCTCTTTCTCTTGACTTCGACCCGATGTCACACAACTGAACACACGCAGTACACCAGAGCGGAGTCTATGTAACATCACTGGGAACCATCGGGGTCCGGGGATGATGGTGATATCAAACCTAAATCCCACCGCTGCCACTAGGTCATGCAACCACTCTACCAACGTCGCTATAAAAGCCGGCTTCCACAGCAATGCTGTAGAAGTGATATTTATACCTGTACCCCGTTCCCTTTACACTAGTGTTGATTTTTGCATTGCAGGTTTTGTTGACACAGTTTCAGTAGCGACTCTCCCGTTTTCTGGTTTGCAGGCTGTATATTTAGCCATTTAGAACCTCCTAGTTATTTCTATGAACTGGATTGAACCGTATATTTATTAGTGCATTTGCCATTGTAGGTGGGTTATGGATACAGATTACAGAGGAAAATGACCCTCTGTTTATACTTGATTAAACAATAACTTACAGTTAGTGACCTTAACATATTCAAAACTGAATAGATCTTTATGTCTGTTATTTATGTATATGAATCTTTAATCTGAATTATTATTTGTATTTTATCTATACACAACTAAAGATCAATTTCTCACAATGTTTTCAAAATGCCGTCTGCTGCATAGACGTCTGAATATTTGGGAAAGGGTTAAGCAAGTCACATGTCCTAGCCTAGTACTGGTTTATTTCCCAAGAGATCATGGGTAGGTATCACTGTGACATATTTGAAATTATGTTGAAAACGACGTAGGCTAAAACTCCAATAAATAAAACAAAAGTTGACTATTTTTTTTAAATTAGTGGAATTTTGGAATCTTTTTCAAGACAATAGATATCTTTCGTAAAATATATTGAAGTTTTATCTAAAACAAATTTCTTTTATATCCTATGGTTGGGGACAATCAAGAAGACACTCGAAAGATAGGAGAGGCGAATAGAGAAAATTAAACAACAACAACAGTAAGCAGAGAATGGCGAACTTTTCAAGTTCTCCGTCGGCGAGTTTTGTCAACTCTAATCTCTGGGTAAGAGGCATTGGTAAACAATTTGTTAACACCCTTCCTTAGGCTGTTTAATGTTTTCTGTAAAATGTTACGCTATCTCATGCTATCAGGCCGCAGAATATTGAACCGTGCGAATTTGTAAAAATGTATATTCTTATTCGGACGCTGCTATTGTTTGGATGAAATATAGTTTCTCTTTTGATTTGATTTAATTTCCAAAATAGACTTTCATATATTTGAAAATGTTATTGTTAATTTAACACTTTAAATGTATAAAATCTGTCTGCAGCAGACGACTGAGAAACATTCGTCAAAATGTGTTTTCAGTTGAGAATTTTTTAAAGGCCGTTAATAATCTAAAACATATTTCATAAATGATAAACTGAAACATGTATACAGTCAAACTTGTATTAAGAGACCACCCAAGGGAAATGCTGTAAGTGGTCTCTTAAGACAGGTGGTCTCTTATTGAGGTACAAATGTATTTTTCGTTTGTTTGGGTCTTATGTATACTACATCATACATGTATTGGTATTAAAGAATAAATAACAATAAACATTTTGTTGTTCTTCTAATTCTATATTTTATTACAATATTAATAATATTTATTTGCAAAAGTGTAAGTTAATAAATAAAACATATATACATTTAATCACAAACTTGATTGTTATTTTATTATTTGATGTTTTTGTTTAACTATAACATGAGGATATGTACATGTATGTTCAGTAGAAGAATAGAGCACTACTTCTTACTAAAAAGGTCACTGATCGTTTTCTGTTTCAAAGACTGTCCATTTAAAAACAAATCATTTAAGGAGTCATTTAAAGACATTGTCAAGTTTAAAATATTGAGTGTCCACAGATTTGCTAATTAAATATAATAAAAGAGCCGATTAAATAACCGTGCTATCAGTATCACCATTAGAAAGCAAAAAACAAACACAGATCCAATTAAAGAGATCAAAAAGTCGGTCCAAAATTGTCATAATTAATCCACAAACAATCCCCTAATATAAGAGTGTCCACAGATTTGCTAATTAAATATAATAAAAGAGCCGATTAAATAACCGTGCTATCACCATTAGAAAGCAAAAAACAAACACAGATCCAATTAAAGAGATCAAAAAGTCGGTCCAAAATTGTCATAATTAATCCACAAACAATCCCCTAATATAACTATCCACGGGTTGATTTAACACGGACAATAATTAACGTTAAAGTGTATTAAATACAAACTGCTTAACCTGTAATTATTGGCTTTTACCACTGTGATACATCTGCAGTATTTGAGAGTCATAACAAAGACAATAATTGTAGCTAAAGTGTATTAAATACAAACTGCTAACACCGCAATTATCGTTTTTTTCCCACTGTAAATGTAATACACGTCTGCAGAATTTGACCTCGTGTAATTTTACATGTAACACCTTGCATGATGATCATTTAAACCTGTGTGGTTTACACGCGACAGTTGTGTTAGGATTATTTGACTGTTAGATTTAATGTCGCTGAACCGTGGATTTTTATTAAAATGGGTAGGATTTTTGTGTCCGTTGGTCGCAGACAGCAGGATCATGCTTATTGCAGGTTAATTTATGACTAAAAATCATCGGTGGGAGTTCAATGTGGTCGCTTACACCAGGGGGTCGGTTATACCAGGTGGTCGGTAGTACAGGTTTGACTGTATAACAAACTGACACATAAGGATAATGACACCCTTGATTTGGGGTCACATTACAACCAAAATACCAAGTAAAAATTGCGATACCCATAAATTCTTAAATGAAGACAGTAGTACAGTCTGACAAGAATCATAACCAATAGCGGATCACTTTAATGTTCAAGACACGCTAACTAATTTATTAAACAAAATTGTTGTGTATAAATTGGCAGGTAAGTACTTTATGGTATTATTTAGATACACAATAAAAATGTTGCTTGTCACTCAGACTTCAAATTCATCCGTATCATCTGAATGCCTGATGCAAGTGTTTACGTTACCCAGTTATTACTACCTTGTTTTGAAGAGAACATGTGTTTTTCGCGGCAACAGCTAGCGATCTTAATTATGTTAGTTATTTATTTTGCCATTTTATGAAAGACAAATACATACACCTTTTAAAATGTAACCAATCATTATGTCTCCCCCTGTATACAGGGGAGATATATTGTTTTTGTCCTGGGCGTCTGTCTGTCTGTCCTTCTGTCTGTCTGTCTGTCCGTCTGTCCGAAATCGTGTCCGCTCCATATCTCCAAGACGGCTTGAAGGATTTTCATGAAACTTGTGTCAGATGGTCACCTCATGAAGGCGATGTGCAGAACCCATGTCCCGACCATACAGGTTCAATGTCAAGGTCAGACTTGAAGGTCAAAGGTTTGAGCCTTAATTTCGTGTCCGCTCCATATCTCCAAAACGGCTTGAAGAATTTTCATGAAACTTGTGTCAGATGTTCACCTCACGAAGGCGATGTGCAGAACCCATGTTCCGACCATACCGGTTCAAGGTCAAGGTCAGGCTTGAAGGTCAAAGGTTTGAGCCTGTTTTTCGTGTCCGCTCCATATCTCCAAAACGGCTTGAAGGATTTTCATGAAACTTGTGTCAGATGTTCACCTCACGAAGGCGATGTACAGAACCCATGTTCCGACCATAACGGAGTTATCTCACCCTTGTTCAATATTTTAATTGTGAAACCTTTGTCCAGAGCAGAACTCAGAAACTACTTGAAGGAATTTATTGAAACTTGGAATATAGATAGATGGCAATGTGAAGTTGTGCACCTTGCAATAATTATGAGTTATCTCCCCCTTGTTCAATATTTTAATAGTGTAAACTTTGTCCAGAGCAGAACTCAGAAACTACTTGAAGGAATTTATTGAAACTTGAAACATAGATAGATGGCAATGTGAAGTTGTGCACCTTGCAATAATTATGAGTTATCTCCCCCTTGTTCAATATTTTAATAGTGTAAACTTTGTCCAGAGTAGAACTCAGAAACTACTTGAAGGAATTTATTGAAACTTGGAATTTAGATAGATGGCAATGTGAAGTTGTGCACCTTGCAATAATTATGATTTATCTCCCCTTGTTCAATATTTTAATAGTGTAAACTTTCTCCAGAGCAGAACTAAGAAAGTACTTAAAGGAATTTATTGAAACTTGGAATATAGATAGATGGCAATGTGAAGTTGTGCACCTTGCAAGAATTATAACTCTGGGCTACTTCGTTGCAAAGTTATCTCCCCTTGTTCAATATTTTAATAGTCATTGACAAACTGCAATGGGGAGACATATGTTTTTTCATAAAAACAACCTTTCTAGTTCTCATTTGTCTTTGCATGTTTACACTTAAGCGATAATAGAATAGTTAGGTAAGTAACCATTAGCGGATCGCCATTTTGTTTCCATGACTGAGTCTGAGGGGTTTTCTCAAAATTTTATTTTCAACAATTTAGCCATTTCAAAAGATGCTAGTGATTAAATCGGAAATCTATCAATACAAATCTGCAGTTAGATAAAATATAACTTGTACAATAACAGCAGAAGTTTTGACAGCTAAAATGTTGCTTGAGATGATCCCCCCTGATATCAGAAAGTCACGTGATTCCCTATTGCTACAATTGATCCGTTAAAACATCAATAACTTGAACTGGTAAACAACCGTCTGTACAGCTGTTTCTGCTCTAAAATTGAAAAGGTGTGTTTCAATTTAAAGGAAAAGGATTATACTTGTGGACTATAAACAAAAAAGTTCCGAAACATTGACCGTTTCTTTTACGCACTACGTTGTTTCGTTACTGATCCGTTAAGGGTAACTTGACTGTACTGTGTTATTCAAACATATTTATGAAAAATAAAATATTTCATGATTCAGGTGTTTAAACTTTTCCATAAATTAAAAGATTATAGTCACTTCTGTCTTCTAGTGTTGGGCCGATGATTGATTATAATCGAAAGTTGATCGGATATGCATCACGTTGGCGATAATCGATTGCATTTTACCACAATCGATTATCAATCGGTTCACCTTTTTTGCTTCATCTATGCTTGTAATACATACATATTCTGAATTACATTGAATCTTTCATGTTCTTTCATGTTATTTTAGGGAAGACTTCAGAACATTCTTGGGAAGCCCATACCATATCGATGCAGAGAAATTACAGATCTAATTGCTAGCAACAGCACCAAGGTACATCTTCTTGGGAATCTCTTTTTAGTGGGGAAAATGCATTGAAATAAAAGTGTTTTTGTTTTGTATTGATAATATATTGAGGAAAACTTTGCAAGAAAAAGTTAGTGCTGAATATGATCAATGATACCATACCCTATTTTTAGCTCACCTATGCACGAAGTGCAAGGTGAGCTATTGTGATCACATTTTGTCCGGCGTGCGTTGTGCATTGTCAACATTTGAGCTTGTTAACACTCTACAGGCTACATTTTGCATCCAATCTTCATGAAAGTTTATCAGAACATTCATCTCCATCAAATCTTGGACAAGTTCGAAACTGGGCCTTATGAAGTCAAAAACTAGGTCACTTGGTCAAATTGAAGGGAAATCTTGTTAACACGCCAGAGGCCGCAATTTTTGCTTCAGCAATTTGAATTTTGTCAGAATGTTTGTCTTAAAAATATCTAGGCCAAGTTCGAATATGGGTCATATTGGGTCAGAAACTAGGTCACTAGGCCAAATTGAAGGGTAATCTTGTTAACACTGCAGATGCCACATTTTCAACTTGAGCATGTTGAAACTTTATCAGAATGTTTGTCTTGATGATATGTAGGTCAAGTTCGAACATGGGTTATGATGGGTAAACAAGTAAGTCACTAGGCCAAATTGAAGGGTAATCTTGTTAACACTATCGATAGTGCATTTTTAACTTGAGCATGATGAAACTTTATCAGAATGTTTTTCTTGATGATATGTAAGTCAAGTTAGATCATGGGTCATGTTGGGTCAAAAAATAGGTCACTAGGTTAAATTGAAGGAAAATCTTGTTAACTCTGTAGATGAAGCATTTTTTGCTTCAGAAATTTGAAATGTTATCAGAATGTTTGTCTTTAAGATATGTAGGTCAAGTTCGAATATGGGTCATATTGGGTCAGAAACTAGGTCACTAGGCCAAATTGAAGGAAAATCTTGTTAACTCTGTAGATGACGCATGTTTTGCTTCAGCAGCTTGAAATTTAGTCAGAATGTTTGTCTGAATTATATCTAGGTCAAGTTCGAATATGGGTCATATTGGGTCAGAAACTATGTCACTAGGCCAAATTGAAGGAAAATCTTGTTAACTCTGTAGAAGACACATTTTTGCTACAGCAGCTTGACATTTAATGAGAATGTTTACCTAATGATATCTAAGCCAAGTTCGAATATGGGTCATGTAGGGTCAAAAACTAGGTCACTAGGCCAAATTGAAGGAACATCTTGTTAAAACTTTGGATGCCGCATTTTTTGCTTCAGCAGCTTAAAAATTTGGTCAGAATGTTTGTCTAAATTATATCTAGTCCATGTTGGAATATGGGTCACATCAGGTAAAACAATATAGATCACTAGGCCAAATGAAGGAAAATCTTGTTAACACTGTGGAGGTTGCATTCAGAATAATTGTCTTGATGTGTTTTGCATTGCAGTACATTGTATAATTAAGGTGAGCGATCCAGGGCCATTATGGCCCTGTTGTTTAGTAAATCCAGGAAATGTATACACATGTGTTTTACCTTTAGTGAAGAAATCTAGATTTCAGATGTGAAATAATTTGAAAAAATAATCCTGCTATTTATGATGTCTACATGTATTGAAAAGTAAAGTATCTTTTTATCCCCCGCTTTTTCGAAGAAAAAAGGGGGGTTATTAATTTGGGTTTGTCCGTCTGTCTGTCTGTCCGTCTGTCCCTCTGTCCGACTGTCTGTCACACTTCGTTCCGTACAATAACTGCCACAAATGTGAACCGTTTTTGTTCAAACTTGGTAACAAGGTTAAATGCCTTAAGAGCTAGGCCAAGTTCGATCGTCACTTTCGGCGGACTTTATTCGGTGGAGTTATGGCCCCTTATTTAACAAAAAATGTCGTTTGTTGCCGTTTCCGTGCAATAACTGCCACAAATGTGAACCGTTTTTTTTCAAACTTGGTAACAAGGTTAAATACCTTAAGGGCTAGGCCAAGTTCGATCGTCATTTTTGGTGGAGTTATGGCCCCTTATTTAACACAAAATGTCGTTTGTTGCCGTTTCCGTGCAATAACTACATTTTTTTTTCAAACTTGGTAACAAGGTTAAATGCCTTAAGGTCTAGGCCAAGTTCGATCGTCACTTTCGGCGGACTTTATTCGGTGGAGTTATGGCCCCTTAATTAACAAAAAATGTCGTTTGTTGCTGTTTCCGTGCAATAACTACCACAAATGTGAATCTTTTTTTTTCAAACTTGGTAACCTTGTTAAATGCCTTAAGGTCTAGGCCAAGTTCGATCGTCACTTTCGGCGGACTTTATTCGGTGGAGTTATGGCTCCTTAATTAACAAAAAATGTTGTTTGTTGCTGTTTCCGTACAATAACTACCACAAATGTGAACCTTTTTTTTTCAAACTTGGTAACAAAGTTAAATGCCTTAAGGGCTAGGCCAAGTTCGATCGTCACTTTCGGCGGAATTTATTCGGTGGAGTTATGGCCCCTTAATTAACAAAAAATGTCGTTTTTTTCAAACTTGGTTACAACCTAGGCCAAGTTCGATCGTCACTTTCGGCGGACTTTATTCCTACAATATTTCCTGCAAGCGGGGGATATAAATTTCATGAATTTGCTTGTTAATTATATAATTGAGTTAACCCTTTGAAAGTTTCCCTCAACGTTTTATGATGCCTCTGCAGCAGACAGTTTTTTGAAAACATAGTGACAAAAGAAAAAATTGCTCAAAACAAGCCATTTCTTCTTTTGCCACAAAGTTTTCCACCTTTAATCATAGTTTATCCATTCATTTATAGAGATTTTCTATTTTTTGACAAAAGATGTTCAAAGTTGTCTGCTGCAGAATTGTAGTATGAGGGAATGGGTTAAAAACATTCTTGTAGATAGGGAAACATTATAACTTAAACAGTGGTGTAGCGGTAGGTAGAGTGTCCACCTCTCCTACCTTAGGTCCTGGGTTCAAATCCTTTCATGAACAGGTTCTGCCTTTGGGTATTTTAGACAAAAATTGTGCAATACTGGTTAAGTGTCCAGGAAGAAAGTGATTAATTTCGCTATTGATGTTTACAAGATAAAAAAAACCCAATATGTACTCAAATTTTTCAATGCAAGAGACTCAAATTTTATAAAGGCTGGGTAAAAGTATATATTCTTTTCATTTTCAGGATTTAAGTCAGGTCCTTAAAGGTCTGCTTGAGAATATATTTGGATATGGACCCGAGCCAGGTTGGGCTTTGGACTCTATTATGAAAACACAACAGCCCAGTGAATTTGATGCCATTTTACGCCTGCTGGAGCCACAGGGACCATTGATGCAGCTTGTGTTCAATCTACAGACTGATCCATACCTCACTTTCGAATTCCCATTTAACAGTCTGCCGGTAGGAAATGTCATTATTTAACCCTTCCCCTCAAATAGACGCTTTCTGTAGGTTATCCATTCAATTATAGAGATATTCTATATTTTGACAAAATATGTTCAAAGTCGTCTGCTGCAGAATTGTCTTATGAGGGATTGGAAAGGGTTATAACCCCTGAAACCATTTGAAGGATTTTCAAGGAACTCGCCACAAATGTTAACCATATTAAGATGATGTGCAGAGTGCAAAATTCCATGTATCTATACAGTTCTGTTTATAAGTGCATGAATTAAGCATATATATTTTGCTCACCTGAGCAAGAAGTGTGGGATGACCTATTAAGATTACACTCCCCCAAGTTTCTATCTGTCTTGTCTTGGAAGGTGACACATGTGTTTCTTTGTACCCTCTTATTATTATTAATACATGGTTTGTGAATTGTTTTTCTTTTAAATAAGAAAAGAAGAAAAAAATGTAAGGAAAGGAGACATTGCAAATGGCGGTTAGAAAGAGTTTGTTTTACATCCCTCAATATTAGCCAATTTCGAAATAAAAGTGAGGATTATATTTGTAATACAGCAAAAGTATATACACATATAAACACCATATTCTGGACTGCTAAAATAAATTAGATTTTGAGACATTTTTCATCGCCATTGCATGCAGTTGACGAGTGTCGGAATTTGGCATGCTGAGGCATATTACTTGATTGCTTTAATTTCTAATTCGCGATGCTAGGCATTGGACCCCGAATATCGCGATATACTGGAACTCCAGTGTAGTTACAGACTTTGTCTTGGAGCAGCACTATTATTGATGGCTATTTTCTTATCATTACAGGCCCCCACTAGACATACCATTGAAGAAGGCAACCTTCCCTTGTTTTATGTGAATAAAATCCAGTGTCAGAGTTATTCAAAACCTGCAGTTGTTCTTAGTATCCTTTTACAAGTCTGCAGGAATTGGAATTCTTCTTTTTCAATTGATTATAATCTTTTGCGATGATCTATTTATCAGATTTTAACCCTTTCCAACATGTAACAAATTTACAGCAGACGAGTGAAAACGATTGAGGAAAATCACTTCAGATAACAGTTTAATTTTGATAAACATTGTGGCAAATGGAAACATTGCTCAACATTATTATATAGGCAATTTCTTCTTTTGCCACAATGTTTTCAAAAGCTGGTTGCTGCAGAGGTGTCAGAAATCATCTGTATATGGGAAAGTAGATTGAGTGATCGATTGATAGGGGTTTAACGCCGTTATCAACAATATTTCAATCATATCACGGAGGTCAGTTAAGGAATGAATTTTTTACTGGCTTTCCCACACTAGAACTCCACACAACAAACTTTCAAAGTAACTGGCTGCTTTTTATGCCCCCGGAATCACCGATTCGGTGGGCATCTAGTTTTTGGCCTGTCTGTCTGTTGAAAAAAACTTTAACCTTGACCACTACTTTTGAACCATAACAGGTACGGCTACCATATTTCACATGTATATTCCTTGTGACATGACCTTTCTGTCAGTACCAAAATGTTTGACCTTGCAACCTTGACCTTTGACCTAGATGTTGCCATTCGGGGGCATCAGTGTTTCACAAACACATCTGGTTCATATAGACTGTTAGTCTATTGATGGAAGAAAATTGACGCTTGTCACAGTGACTTTTGTCAAACATCAGAAAAAATGTTGGCAGAGCTGGGGTTTGAACTATCATCCCCTGGACTGACAGCTTGCATCACTACCACTTGAGCTACCAGGGCTCGGTGTAAAAGGAAAAAAGGTTAATCTATGAATTTCTGCTTAGGCCTTGTGATTTTATCTTTTTCTTCATCATATACAAATTTAATGCAATTGTATCACAATTTTAATGTCTTTTCTACCCCCCCCCCCTTTCCCTCATATGACAATTCTGCAGCAGACGACTTTAAACATATTTTGCCAAAAAATAGAAAATCTCTATAATTGAATGGATAGCCTATGACTCAAAGTGGAAAACATTGTGGCAAAAGGAAAAATAGCTTGTTTTGAGCAATTTCTTCTTTTGTCACTATGTTTTCAAAAATCTGTCTGCTGCAGAGGCGTCAGAGAGCATCATTATGAGGGAAAGGGTTAAGAAATTCTTCAAAACTTAATCATTGTATCAAAAGTGTTACTTATTATTTCTATTTATGATCCTTAACAATGTCCAAGGTGCCTTTGAGTTGTACATGTTTTACTTTAGTGAAGCTCTTGTAAGTCCAAGTTGGCAGATGAAATCAAGCAGCTGGAGTAATTTGACAGATATTGCCTATCCACGTTTGTTAGACGATTATTTAAGATTCTTCTTACCTTTGAACAAAAAAAGTTTGCCAAAGTTTCCACAGTCTACAGCTACAGGAGTACGGACACCATTGGTACAACAAACACCTGTTAGGTATGCTATCTGTATAGTCTGTGTAAACTGGTACAACAAACATCTGTTAGGTATTCTACCTGTATAGTCTGTGTAAACTGGTACATCAAACATCTGTTAGGTATGCTACCTGTAAAGTCTGTGTAAACTGGTACAACAAACACCTGTTAGGTATTCTACCTGAATAGTCTGTGTAAACTGGTACAACAAACACCTGTTAGGTATTCTACCTGTATAGTCTGTAAACTGGTACAACAAACACCTGTTAGGTATTCTACCTGTATAGTCTGTGTAAACTGGTACAACAAACACCTGTTGGGTATTCTACCTGAATAGTCTGTGTAAATTGGTACAACAAACCTGTTAGGTATTCTATTTGTATAGTCTGTGTAAGCTGGTATAACAGACATCTGTTAGGTATTCTACCTGTATAGTCTGTGTAAGCTGGTACAACAGACATATGTTAGGTATTCTACTTGTATAGTCTGTGTAAATTGGTTCAACAGACATCTGTTAGGTATTCTACCTGTATAGTCTGTGTAAACTGGTACAACAAACATCCATAAGGTATTCTACCTGTATAGTCTGTGTAAACTGGTACAACAAACATACATTAGGTATTCTACCTGTATAGTCTGTGTAAACTGGTACAACACATATCCGTTAGGTATTCTACCTGTATAGTCTGTGTAAACTGGTACAACAAACATCCGTTAGGTATTCTACCTGTATAGTCTGTGTAAACTGGTACAACAAACATCTGTTAGGTATTCTACCTGTATAGTCTGTGTAAACTGGTACAACACACATCTGTTAGATATTCTACCTGTATAGTCTGTGTAAACTGGTACGACAAACACCTGTTAGGTATTCTACCTGTATAGTCTGTGTAAACTGGTACAACAAACATCTGTTAGGTATTCTACCTGTATAGTCTGTGTTAACTGGTACAACACACACCTGTTAGGTATTCTACCTGTATAGTCTGTGTAAATTGGAACAACAAACACCTGTTAGGTATGATATCTGTATAGTCTGTGTAAACTGGTAAAACACTCATCTGTTAGGTATGATATCTGTATAGTCTGTGTAAACTGGTAAAACACTCATCTGTTAGGTATTCTACCTGTATAGTCTGTGTAAACTGGTACAATATACATCTAATCTGTTAGGTATTCTACCTGTATAGTCTGTGTAAACTGGTACAACATATCTGTTAGGTATTCTATCTGTATAGTCTGTGAAAACTGGTACAACAAACATCTGTTAGGGATTCTACCTGTATAGTCTGTGTAAACTGGTACACCACACATCTGTTAGGTATTCTACCTGTATAGTCTGTGTAAACTGGTACATCAAACATCTGTTAGGTATTCTACCTGTATAGTCTGTGTAAACTGGTACAACAAACATCTGTTAGGTATTCTACCTGTATAGTCTGTGTAAACTGGAACAACAAACACCTGTTAGGTATTCTACCTGTATAGTCTGTGTAAACTGGAACAACAAACACCTGTTAGGTATTCTACCTGTATATTCTGTGTAAACTGGTACAACAAACATCTGTTAGGTATTCTACCTGTATAGTCTGTGTAAACTGGTACAACAAAGACCTGTTAGGTACTCTACCTGTATAGTCTTTGTAAACTGGTACATCAAACATCTGTTAGGTATGCTATCTGTATATAGTCTGTATAAACTGGAACAACACACATCTGTTAGGTAGTCTACCTGTATAGTCTGTGTAAACTGGTACAACAAACATCTGTTAGGTATTCTACCTGTAAAGTCTGTGTAAACTGGTGCAACAAACATCTGTTAGGTATTCTACCTGTATAGTCTGTGTAAACTGGTACAACAAACATCCATTAGGTATGCTACCTGTATAGTCTGTGTAAACTGGTACATCAAACATCTGTTAGGTATGCTATCTGTATATAGTCTGTGTAAACTGGTACAGCAAACATCTGTTAGGTATTCTACCTGTATAGTCTGTGTAAACTGGTACAACACACATCTGTTAGGTATTCTACCTGTATAGTCTGTGTTAACTGGTACAACAAACATCTGTTAGGTATTCTACCTGTATAGTCTGTGTAAACTGGTACAACAAACACCTGTTAGGTATGCTACCTGTATAGTCTGTGTAAACTGGTACAACAAACACCTGTTAGGCTGAACTTAGGTATTCTACCTGTATAGTCTGTGTAAACTGGTACAACAAACACCAGTTAGGTATTCTACCTGTATAGTCTGTGTAAACTGGTACAACAAACATCTGTTAGGTATGCTATCTGTATAGTCTGTGTTAAATGGTACAACAAACATCCATTAGGTATGCTATCTGTATAGTCTGTGTAAACTGGTACAAAAAACACCTGTTAGGTATTCTATCCAGAGCAACAGATAAGCGTCGTCTTTATTGTTTTCACTATTTTATTTTTTATCTAAAAACAATTTAAAATTTGTATTAAATTTTGCTCATTTAAAAACGAAATTATATTTCATAAAACTAATTGCGTTAAAAAAAATCTGTCGTTTTTATTTCATAGTCAATATTCCTACGTACTGGTAACAAATGATTTAGGTTATATTTACTAGCGCACCGGATAACAAAGATGGACTTTGAAGTCTGAGTAATCCGCGTGAAAGGTTTCGGGATAAGAAACAGCCTTGTGAAATGTCCCGGAAATGGCATCAAATAAAAAAAGGACGAATATCGCACACAATCAGTTGCAAGTTTCTCTACAAAATCAGAACCGACGAGGAAAGAATTTATTACTCGCTTGCTAAATGAAGTTGTCACAAAGGTTGTCAATGCAGCCGATAAAAACAGGCAAAGTAACGTTGTAGTCAAGTACCCTAAAAAACTCCTCCTGTGTTTGAAATCAGCATTCGGATGGTTTATTATTGTAGATACTAGAGATGAAATGAGAATAAACTGTAAAATTTGCTTAATATAAAGTTGCAAGCGTGTGTAGGCTAAAGGGGGCTCGTGTAAATGTAGATAAAAAAACTATTTAAAAAAGCCAAAATAACTAATTGTTTCTAAAAATG
This sequence comes from Serripes groenlandicus, assembly GCA_031761405.1. Lineage (NCBI taxonomy): Eukaryota > Metazoa > Mollusca > Bivalvia > Cardiida > Cardiidae > Serripes > Serripes groenlandicus. The sequence goes on from JASEVX010000003.1 coordinate 71,318,848, forward strand.
AGTAGTGAAAAACTACTTGTCTGAAATATTTATCTATTGCTCTGATTCTACCTGTATAGCAGGGCCTGCGCTGTCGTTCACCACTTTTGCCAAATGCGAAGATTATTTTAAAGTGGTGAAGTTATTTCATGATTGGCGAATGTAAGTGGCAAAAGGTTTTTTATCAACAACATTTACCTGTTTTGGATATTAATTTACGACATTCATTTCTGTTTCCGTTAATCTAAGATAATGCACAGCCATTTGATTCAATGTCAAGGATAATTTACATAGGAATATGCTTTATAGTCTGTGTAAATTGAACTGATTTCACCAATACATAACAAGGATAAGAGCTATGATGAATGAAATGATTGGACAGATGAAAGAAAGTGTTGTTCAAACAGTGGTGAAAAGCATAGAAATTTTAGAAGGCAAGCTATTTGAGAGAGAAGAAAAGTGCGACAAAATTGAAGCAGAACTAAAGGATTTAGAAACCAAACTACACGAACAAAAAGCTTCCAATGAAAATCTAGAAAAGAAAATTGTAGAGTTAGCCGAAGATAGATACAGATATGAAAATCAGGCTGAACAGTATAGCAGAAGAAATAATATAAATATTATAGGTCTAGATGACGATAACAAGAAAGAAAACGCACTACAAACTGCAAATAAGGTCATAAACTTATTAAACGAAAAAGAAGTCTGCACGTTAACGTTAAAAGACTTCGACATGGCACATCGACTCCCGAATAAAGAAGATAAAGCTGTTAAGAATCGTAAAGTGATTGTAAAGTTTGTTTCCCGTTACGTGAAAGAACAAGTTATGAGAAATAAACGGAAACTGGCAGGCACAGGTGTGTTCATCAATGAAGATTTAACACATTTAAACCAGGAGGTTCTGATGTCTGTCAAAAAGAAAATGAAAGAAGAGGTAAAGGAGGCATGGTCTCATAATGGAAAACTACTATACAAAAACATGACAGACAATATCCATGTGGTTCATTATTGTGATTATCAGCATTGGCTTGAAATGCCATGGCCAAAAAAACAATAAGAGAAAACAATCAAAATACAATAGTTAGATACAGTTAACTTTTTAAACCAGTATAGTACACTATTTCTCATATAAAGACTGTTTAAATCAGTGTTGTTTTAAGAAATCACCCTCCATTATATATTGTGATAGGAACCCTTTACATACATAACCAACTGAATACCTGTTTGAAAACATCCTAATAACTTTTGAAACTCGGTCATATTACATTGCAGATTGAGATCATACTGCACATGCATGTATACTTATATACGCATGTTCAGACGGATCTTGTTATGCAATTAAAAAAAATATATACATATGTATATATACTAACTTTGTATTATCTGTTTAGAAAAAATCTAAAAATATTACAACAGTGAATACGAAAGCACAATTAAAAAAGGTAATACGTTTTAGGTAAAACGTGCGGATAAGCAATGTATTAAATTGCAATTGTGGATTGGACTGCATACACGTGTGCAAAGTTGTACAGTATATGCAGTCCGATCAAATTAGCTTTAACATCTGACATATAATAGTAATTTGGAATATGAAAACATTTTGAAAGAAGCATGCGTACCTGTGTATGTGTGTGCACTTATGTATATATGTGTATGTATATGTATGTGTGGACGTATGTCTTGATCTTCTTAATATGGAGTGTGTGACATTGTGGAGAGGGACAACGCTACTTTGAGTTGTTTTTTTGGCCTTGCTCTCGATGTCTTCCACATATCCGGTATTTAAGTTAATGTTTACCAACAATATGTATCAGCAACAAATTTTGTTTGTTTGTTGGGGCATTTATGAATTCTTTTATCTTTGAATTCTGAGACCCAATTGAATGGGAATCGTATCACTGGAAAATAGGTGTTTATCCTTTTTCAACTCCCATCACGTATTGAATATTTTTCCTTACTGAATTATCATTCCTAACAGGCAATGATTTTCAATAAATATTTTCCTTCTTTTTTATATAACTTAATATCTTGGACTAGGACTCGTAAGCGTATAACATGTAATTCCATATCCCTTGATTATGAGTAAAAAACTATGCACTTTTAATGTAAAAGGCTTACAAAACAGACAAAAAAGACTACAGATCTTTAAATGGTTAGAAAATAGCGAATTTTCAATCAGTTTGCTACAAGAAACTCACATAGCATTTCCGTTAAACAAGAACTGTAAATTAGATTGGAGTGGCGAATGTTTCTTTAGTGGATCCAAAACAAACAGTGAAGGTGTTGCCATACTCTTTAGTAAAAACTCGGGAATAAAAGTAAATAAATTTCATGAAATAATTGTGGGAAGATTAATTGGTGTTGAAATTACAATTCATGATAAAGATTTTTTATTGCTTAATATATATGGACCAAATAATGATTATAATAAAAATGTATTTGAGATGCTAAATGAAACAGTAACACAACATATGGATAAAAATATTATTATAGGTGGTGACTTCAATACTGTTTTGGATACAACCATTGACAAAAAGAATGGTAGAAGTGATACAAATAAAAACTGTAGACAAAAAATAATTAGAATTATAGATGACTTTAATCTAGTAGACATTTGGAGAATTTTGAATCCACAATTAAAACAGTTTACATGGCATTCTAATAGAAAACCGACAATATTTAGTAGACTAGACTATTTCCTTACTTCAAATCTTATTAACAATGTTATCAAAAGTTGCAAAATAAAACCTGGCTACAAGTCAGACCACTCGATTGTTATATTAGAAATTAACTGTATCCAACAAACAAGAGGACCAGGATACTTCAAAATTAATAACTCACTGTTACTTGATGACAAATATATTAATATAATAAAGGAATGTATAACTGAAACAGAACGATACAATACATGCAACCCAAATACGATGTGGGAAGTTATGAAAGGTAATATAAGAAATGTTTCTATAAAATATTCGACACAAAAAAAACGACACAAAATAGAAAGAGAATCCTTATTATTAAACGAAATTGAAAAACTAGAAAATGAAGTTCACTCCTCTACTGATAATTTGGAAGATATTGTAAATAAACTAAACGAGTTAAAAGATGAACGCGAAAAGATACACGACGAAAAGATCAACGGCTACATCATAAGAGCAAAAGCTAATCACATTGAATACAATGAAAAAAATACAAAGTACTTTGCAAACTTAGAAAAAAGACACATGGAACAAAAAACGATTCATAAGCTATTAATAGATAACAAAGAAATAACAGATACAAAGGAAATTTTAAAGCAAGAGCATATATTTTACCGTGAACTGTATAAAAAACGAACACATTCAAATAATGAGATAGAATTTCTTGATACAGAGGCAAATAAAATTAATGAAGATGAAAGATACAGTTGTGAAGGAAAATTAACCGAATACGAATGTAATGAAGCATTGTTTAGTATGAAAAATGAAAAAAGTCCTGGTTCGGATGGTTTAACTGTTGAATTTTACAAAACATTTTGGAATGATATAAAACATTACTTGATTGATTCAATAAATTACTCATTTGAGCATGGCTCCTTAACTTCCTTACAAAAGCAAGGGCTGATCTCTTTAATTCCTAAACAAGGAAAACAATTAGAAATACTTTCAAATTGGCGACCAATAAGTCTTTTAAATACGGACTACAAAATTGCGACTAAAGCAATATCAAATAGGATTAAGAAAGTTTTGCCATCAATCATACACCCATCCCAAACTGGTTTTATCAAAGGTAGATATATTGGAGAAAATATAAGAATAATTCAAGAGTGTATAGAACATCTTAATGATAAAAATAAACCGGGGCTATTGCTCTTTGCCGATTTTGAAAAAGCTTATGATACTATTGACCATAATTACATGTACAAATGTTTAGAAAAATTTAATTTTGGTAGTGGTTTTATAAAATGGGTTAAATTGTTTTATAGTGGTATTAACAGTAAAATACTTAACAACGGCAATATGTCTGACAGTTTTTTAATTGAACGAGGAGTAAGACAAGGCTGTCCATTGTCTTCGTCATTGTTCCTTTGTTGTATTGAATTGTTATCAAATTACATCATTAAAAGTAAAGAAATCATTGGAATCAAAATCGATGATCAGGAAACGAAACAAACTATGTTTGCGGATGATGCAACATTTCTGACAGATGGAACTGAAAAATCATTTAAGTCCTTGATTTACATTTTAACAGATTTTGGTAAACTGTCTGGATTAAAATTAAATATTAAAAAAACAACAATTTTAAGGGTTGGTAGCTTAAAAAATGAACATTTAGAATACTGTAAAAGAAATAAGTTCATTTGGACTTCTAACTCAGCTAAAACATTAGGAATTATTTTTTCCAACTATGCAGATGTCGTTTTAAATGGAAATATAATTCCAAAATTACAAGAATTTAAAAATGTTCTTAAACAATGGCAACATCGGAAACTTACACTGCTGGGAAAGGTTACAGTTATTAAAACATTTGCATTACCAAAACTTATTTATCCACTGACAGTGTTACCAAATCCACCGGCAAACATACTCATTGATATTAATAAAATAATTTATAACTTCATATGGGATAATAAACCAGACAAAATTAAAAGAGCTAAAATGTCACAATCTATTGAAAACGGTGGAATTGCAGTCCCAAATATATTCTTACTTGTAAAATCTCTGAAAGCAAGTTGGATAAAGCGATATTTGGACGATAAAAATACTGGCTCGTGGAAAATATTCTTTAACAAAGCTTTAAAAAAGTTCGGAGGCAAATTAATATTCGAGTGTAAACTACACGAAACTGATATTCAAAATATGTTCAATAAAAATACTTTTCTAAAGGATATATTGGTATCATGGAATAAAATTAGAAGTAAATTACCAAAGAATAATATTAAAAAAGAAATAATTTGGAACAACACAGATATAAAGTGCAATGGCAATACAATGTTCTACATAAATTGGTATAACAATGGGATAACGTTTTTAGAACATGTATTTGATTTCCGTACAAAAACATTTTTCGATTTTGAAACATTGAAGTATATATACAATCTTAACTCAAACAATTTCCTGAAATATCAGAATATCATTGGAAACATTCCAGATGAAATGAAGAAAGAAATACAAAAGACACAACCAGTGAATGACGAAAATAAACAATTAGTTGCAAAAATAGTAGAACTGACAAAAGTAAATAAATTTTTATATAAACTTCAATTACAAGGTGAAACGCCACTCACAAATGCAGAAGATAAATGGGAAAAAGTATTTGACGAAACCTTAGACTGGAAGAGTATTTATATCTTACCTTTTAAGTCCACATTAGATACAACCTTAAGATGTTTTCAGTACAAGCTTTTAACTAGAATTCTACCTACAAACGAACTATTATTGAGATTTAAAATGAAACCTTCGAATATATGCGATTTTTGTGCAAGTAATGTAGAAACATTAGAACATCTGTTTTGGGAATGCTCACACACACAATTGTTATGGAATGGAATTATAACCTTTTTGGAAAGAAATCAGATAAAAGTGAAGATACAAAAAAAAGATGTTTTTCTTGGCATATCAAAAAAGATCACAGATATTAACACATTGAATTACATTATAATACTTGTCAAACAATACATATTTAAAATGAAATACGCAAATCGAATTCCAACGAGTAATATGTTCATTAATTACTTTAATAACAGATTAAAAGTAGAACAAGAAATAGCCTTTTTAAAAGACCAGTCAGAACTTTTTAATAGAAAATAGAAAAAATTCTTAACCATTGTTAATGTCTAAATAATTAGACATTACCTCATTTTATCGAACCTTAGTCCAAGATACATAAACTCTGTCTCTATCTCTGTCTCTGTCTCTGTCTCTCTGTCTCTCTGTCTGTCTCTCTGTCTCTGTCTGTCTCTGTCTCTCTCTGTATATCTGTCTGTCTCTCTCTCATTCTCTCTCTCTCTCTCTCTCTCTCTCTCTCTCTCTCTCTCTCTCTCTCTCTCTCTCTCTCTCTCTCTCTCTCTCTCTCTCTCTCTCTCTTTATAAAACTGAAAAAACAGCATTATATACACAACTACATGCTTTGATAATATGTATATATATTATGTTAGGATGTGAATTACATATGCACTGTTACTTTAAGATATATATTTTACTTACATGTATTATGTATAAATTGTTTTGAATAAATGAAAAAAAAAAAAAAAAAAAAAACAAGGATACTATGTGACAGTTTGAAAACATTAAGGAATGGTAAACAAAGTAACTCTTAGATGAAAGAGTTTTGAAAACGTAGGTCTGTATCAGGGAAATGGTTAGCATTATTTTAATTCTTGTTTTATGATTACAGTGGAAGACATTCTCCAACTAGTGGCTCACAAACTAGGTCCCGCTCTCGGCTTGGATTATTTAAAACAAGTCTGCTTTCACCACAAAAACAGCACAGTCAAAGTTCTCCTGGAACAGAGAAAGTTGAGGGTGACCTCTGGTGGTCAGAAACATTCATACAGGTTGGGCTTTTTCTCTTGTTAGACACATTTTTGTTTACCCTAGAAAACTTTTAAAAACTTTGTTTTGATTAAAACTATATGGAAATGTGAATCCCCATAAGAAAATGCTACACAGCATGTTTCACTAAGATTGTCTGAGGAGTCCTCTTGCTTGAACTTATATTGTTCAGTTTTTTATGAGGGTTTATATCACAATTACCTTGTGAACACACTAAGAGACCACATTTTACAACCAATCTTCATGATAGAGCATTAGACTCCATCACATCTCGGTTAAACTCCTAACTAGGTCACATGGGGGGTCAAACAATAAAGTTAATCGAACCATTCATCTCCATGAAATTTCTGTAAAATTGTTAACTTAATCTCTTACAGTCAAAATCTAGGTCATGTCATATTTTAGTAAAGCCTTTTGAACTCTCTACGAGGGGTAATCCAGAATTAACCAGACTGTGTCTATGATTTCTGTATTTAATGAGCAATATTAATGAAAAACACATAAGGTGTAAACCATTCTTTCTTACACGTTACCTCAAAATTTCACGACCTTTGCACAGAAACGACGTAAATACATTGATTAACAAACTGTCCATATCGGGTAGGCGAAAAGTGTTGCTTAACATTAAATGATGTTGTCCAACGTTGTGATGGTTTCTTAGTTGCAATATGTGTACCAGTCATTTCTCTATTCAGTCCCCTTTACACATAACATAATTATCGTGTCTGGTCAAACATATCCCAATACAATTTTGTCACAAGATATGTATGTTAACAGCATATAACAATTCAAACTTGTGATCTTTCAAAGGTGTCTTTACCACAGGAAAAAAATGAAGATCTATAGGCACAAATTTGGATAAGTAAGCAGGTTGGTCAACTATAAATTAGAATCCAAGCAGGCGTACTCTCTTTTTTCTGGTCTTGGTGGGATTGTAGTTCAGTTTCAGGATCAAAATGATAATTCAAGTCTCATCTTCGGTAACGACATGGTCAAAGATATTCCATTGACACATTCACATGCCTCTGCTTGTTTTCATCAGTGAATAAGCAATGTACCCATATCGCACTGACTTTTTAGATCACCTATGAGTCAAAGGTTCAAGGTGAGCTATTCTGATCACGCTCTGTCCGTCGTCTGTCGTTAACTTTTAGCTTTAAACATCATCTCCTCCTTATCCACAGGGCCAATTTCAACCAAACAGGAATATTCCTTTGGTGGCCCTCTTTCAAAATTGTTCAAAGATTTAAATTCCATTGAGAACTGGTTGCCACGGTAACAAAAAAGGGGAAATTAACCAAAACTTAAAAAATCTTCTTGTCTAAAAGTAGATGGCACAGGCCTTTAATATTTGGTATGTAGCTTCATCTATGTGGCCTCTACCCCAAATTATAGCCCTGGGGTCAAAAATGGCCCCACCCGGGGTCACTTGTTTAACGAAGACTCGTATAGGGAGAAAAATCTTCTTGTCTGAAGGTAGAATGTCCAGGCTTTTGATATTTGGTATGTAGCTTCATCTAGTTGACCTCTACCAAGATTGTTCAAATTATAGCCCTGGGGTAATAAATGGCCCCATCCCAGGTCACTTGTTTTACATAATATTATACTTGTATAGGGAAAAACTTTAAAAAATCTTGTCTAAAAGTTGATATTTGAAATCTAACTTTATCTAGTGGACCTCTACCAAGATTGGTCAAACTATAGCCCTGGTGTCAAAAATGGCCCCACCCTGGGGATCACTTGTTTTACATAGACTCGTTTAGGTAAACACTTTAAAAATAACTGTAACATTTAACATCACAGACATCATACACTGTCACTCACTAGTTGCTATCAACGTCGTCCATACTTTCTGTGACTATTGTCACGGCGTCCACAGACGATTAACAGCCCCTCATCTTCTCATCTTCTAGAGCACTTGTTTACTCTATGACATTTTCTTCATTGTAGATGCCGGCTGTATCCGTTTATATGTTTGCTTTGGTGAATATCCAAGCTGACAACATATTTAAATAATCATGCACGTTTCTTGTGACTCAGAAGGCGCCATAATGCACAACCAGTATTAATGTTCAATAATTTGTTATTTATTAACGAAATCATGTATGTCATAGAAATTTTGTAAAATGACGCTGGTTTGAAAATAGATCTTGTGGGGTCAATTTCTAGGTCACTTGGTCAACATTTGGAAAAATCCTGTGAGTGGACGGATTTTGAAAGAGGTTTCTAGTAACTGGTTAACAAATTATTTAAATTTTGCAAGTAATTCCTCAGTTATTTGAAAGTAAACAACTCTAAAAATAGCACATTAGGTTAATGGTCCAGCTTATGAAGTATTTCTCTATCAACACATGTATCAGAGTCCCGGTAGCTCAGTCGGTAACAACGCGGGCTGTTAATCCAGGGGTTGTGAGTTCGAATCCCGGCTCGGCCAACTTTCTTTCCGACGTTTGACAAAAGTCATTGCGACATGCGTCATTCATCTTCCACCAATGGGCTAAGTCTATGTGAAAAAGCAGCCAGTTGCTTGGGAAGATTGTTGTGTGGAGTACTGGTGTGAAAAAACCAGGAAACACAGGCCACCGTGATATGACTGAGAAATTGTTAAAAACGCTGTTAAACCCCAATCAATCAATCAATCAATCAGAAATAAACTTGCAATTGTTAAATTTTCTTTTCTTTTCTCAGATCTTTTTTAAGCTGAAAACTCTTGGGAGAGAAATTCACCATGGCTGAGACGTTAGTATTGGGGATTTAGAACCAGGCGTCTTGGGTTTGATCCCCAGTCGTGGCTGTCATGGTGGGCAAGACACATTTGTTCTAGTCTAGTACTAGTTTGTTTACCCAGGGATCACGAATAAGTGAACTGCCCCCTGATATAACTGAAATCATTTTAAAAATGATCTAACAGCAGACAAATTTTGAAAACATTGTGGCAAAAGGAAAACATGTATCCCACTTTTTTTTAGGATTTTCACTGTATTTAAAGATTTCTGAGGTATTTTATGAACATATTATTTGATCATTTATGACCTAGGTAATAGCTGAGTTTTGGCTGAATCAGAATGCTTTGGATGTTGACAGAGGAATTTCCACGTCTAGCCTGGTAATTATTGAGTTCCTCTTTGCTTCCTAACTTCTGTACCAAATATGATCTCTAAAGTTAAAATGATGTCTACATGGAATTAAGGATAATACTGTCATCTATTGTAAATTGGTAGTTTAATTTTCATAACTGAACCCTTACCGTTTCCCAGACACATATTGATGTATATGCAACAGAATTTTTTTAAAAGCATTGTTTCAAAAGGAGAAATTGCTAATTTAGATGTCACAATACATATAATTGTGTCATGACATTGCCAAAACACTGCATATTTTAACAAACCATAACCATATATCAGTTATGAGAAATGTAATATATAATTGTTATCACATGAAACTGGTTGTATCCGATCTAATATACCCATTACGTATTTCTTTATATGTACCATGTGTAATATAACATGACCAAATCACTATTTTTGTATTCATCCCCAAATGTTTACAAAATGGCTGAGAACGTGTATCCAGTAAAGACAAACGTCACGATTGATGGGCGAGGTAATGGGACTATTATCGGTCATAAAAGTTCTACGGAGGGTGGAATATACACAGTTCTGATTGAGTTTATTTAGTATTACATGTTGCGACTATTTTTTTATTGCGTATGACCTCGGCATAATTATTGGCGGCATTGTTATACTTTTTGTGTTTTATCATGTGTTTAAAAGAATCTTGACATTTGTTGGCATTTGATAAAAATTTATTAAACTTGTCCAAGAAATTTGTTATTAAGCTTGCCAAAGGCTCGCTAATAACAAATGTCTTGAACTCGTTTAATAAAACTTTATATGAAATGATAACTCATGTCAGATCCTATATATATACCATTGAGCGATTAATATTATTTCTCATGGTTTTACCCACCAATGAAAAACTTGTGCTCTGTATGTAAACTCAATTTCTGGTGTGTGACCAGGACTATCTTGTTTAACCCTTACCCATAAACAAACATTTTCTGATGCGTCTGCAGCAGAACTCATTTTGGAAACATTGTGGCAAAGGATGTGCTCATAATGAGCAATTTCTCCTTTTGCCAAATTTTTAGCTCACCTGAGCACAAAGTGCTCAAGGTGAGTTATTGTGATCGCCCTTCCGTCAACATTTTCTCCTCAGTAACCAGTGGGTCAATTGGGATGAAACTTCACAGCAAGCATCCTCTCAATGTCTTCTCCAGAATTCCTTCAAATTATTCTGGTTTCCATGGCAACAAAACAAAAGAATTGTTCCTTTAGTGACCCTCTATCAGATTCCTACAAGCCATGTTGATTGATTAAAAAAACATGGCCACCAGAGGGCGGGCTGTTTTGCCTTATATGGCTATATAGTTAAAACTATGAAAATCTTCTTCTCCAAAAGTCTGTCCATTTTCCAAGTAATTTTGTAGAAATGTTCCTTGGGTGCCCCTCTATTATATTCCTGCAAGCCATGTTGGTTGAAAAACATTAGGGCGGGGCTGTTTTGCCTAAGGGCTGTTCCAGGAAAAAATGTCTATGGGGGGGAGGGGGGGGAGGGGGGGGGGGGGGGGGCGGAGGAGAGGAACTGCGAGCTATTTTCATTTGGTGGGTGTGGGGGGTTGGTCATTTTTTAATAAAAAGGGTGGTACCCTTAAAATTAGTGGTCCTTCCTTCCCCCCCCTAGACATTTTTTCCTGGAAGAGGGTTATAGTGAAATCTTTTAAAATCTTCTTCTCAAAAAGGATCTGGCAAATTTACAAATAATGTTGTATTGGTCCTATATGGTTATAATGAAAACTTTAAAAATCCTCTTCTCCAAAAATGTCTGGCCAATTTAAAAATAATTTTGTTGAAATGTTCCTTTGCTGACCCTCTACAAGATTGCTTCTAGGCTTGTTGGTGAGCCTTAAAATTAGTGGTCTTTCCTTCCCCCCCCCCCCCCTAGACATTTTTTCCTGGAACAGGGTTATAGTGAAATCTTTTAAAATCTTCTTCTCCAAAAGTATCTGGCAAATTTACAAATAATGTTGTATTGGTCCTATATGGTTATAATGAAAACTTTAAAAATCCTCTTCTCCAAAAATGTCTGGCCAATTTCCAAATAATTTTGTTGAAATGTTCCTTTGGTGACCCTCTACAAGATTGCTTCTAGGCTTGTTGGTGAGCGATTCAGGGCCATCAGGGCCCTCTTGTTTCAATTTTATTAGCTCACCTAAGCACAAAGTGGAAGCTGAGCTTTTGTTATCACTTAGGTGGTCCTCTTTCAAAGTTGCTCAAAGAAATTAATTCAAAGTAGAACTTTGGTTGCTACGGCATCAGAAAAGGGGAAAATTGCCAAATCTTAAAAAATCTTCTTGTCCAAAAGTACTGGCCTGATTTGAAAATTATTTTGCACAAATGTTCCTTGGCGTACTTTCTACCAAGATTGTTCAAAAAACATGAAAACGTTGAAAAACATGGCCGCCAGGGGGCGGCGCTTATTTTCCTTATATGTGCATTGTTAAAACCTATAAAAATCTTCTTGTCCAAAAGAACTAGCTCGATTTAAAAAAATATTTTGCACAAATGTTCCTTGGGGCACCCTTTACCAAGAATGTTCAAATATTTCCGATACGTTGAAAAACATGGCCGCCAGGGGGCGGAGCTTGTTTTCCTTATATGTGCATTGTTAAAACTTTAAAAATCTTCTTGTCTAAAAGTATTGGCCTAAAAATCTTCATGTCCAAAAGTATTGGTGTTTAAAAATATGGAGCTTGTTTTCCTTATATGTGCATTGTTAAAACTTTACAAATCTTCTTGTCTAAAAGTGCTGTTGAAAAACATGGCCACCAGTGGGCCGAGCTTGTTTTCCTTATATGTGCATTGTTAAAACTTTAAAAATCTTCTTGTCCAAAAGTATAAGTGTTTAAAAACATGGAGCTTGTTTTCCTTATATGTGCATTGTTAAAACTTTACAAATCTTCTTGTCCAAAAGTGCTGGCCCGATTTGAAAATGATTTTCACTAATGTTCCTTGGGGCACCCTCTACCAAGATTTTTCAAATATTTCCGATCCGTTTAAAAACATGGAGCTTGTTTTCCTTATATGTGCATTGTTAAAACTTTAAAAATCTTCTTGTCCCAAAAGTGCTGGCCCGATTTGAAAATAATTTTGCAAATGTTCCTGGGGCACCCTCTACCAAGATTTCCGATCCGTTGAAAAACATGGCCGCCTGGGGGCGGAGCTTGTTTTCCTTATATGTGCATTGTAAAATCTTTAAAAATCTTCTTGTCAAAAAGTACTGGCATGATTTAAAGATAATTTGGCACAAATGTTCCTAGGGGGAGCTTCTATCAAAATTGTTCAAACTAATCCAATCCATTGAAAAACATGGCCGCATTGTAAAATCTTTAAAAACTTCTTGTCCAAAAGCACCTGCCTGATTTAAAAAATTATTTGGCACAAATGTTCCTTGGGGCACCCTTTACCAAGATTGTTCAATTATTTCCCATCCAAATCTACCAAGATTGTTCAAATAAATCTGATCCGTTAAAAAACATGGCCACCAAGGGGTTGCTTGTTTTCCTTAAATGTATAGAGTAAAAACTTTGAAAACTATTGAAGTTCTATTAAATCAGGTGAGCGATATAGGGCCATCATTGCCCTCTTGTTAAATAATTGTTCTTTCATTTATATAGTTTCATTACTTTTGACTATATGTTTTTCTATGTGTGAAAGAGTTAGCATTGTGAAATCTCGCCCTCATCTGAATCTATGATGGAAAGTGTATAGAGTATAATTGTTATTATGTAATTTCTGTATAAAGAATGTTTTCTAAAATGGTACTGCAGAGGTGTCAAAAGCTTCTTTGGATTTTTTTGCTGAAGATGGAGAAAAAGTTTTAGCATGAGTTATCGAATCAAGCCTTTCCCACATACAACAAATCTGCAATAGATGACTTGGAAATATATGGGCAAAAAAATATGGAATATCTTTATTGTGAATACAGTGAAAGTGTATTTTTTTTTTTTTTTTTTTTTGCCATAACATTTTAAAAGTCATCTGCTGCAGAGGCATGAGAATGTGTCTGCAGGTGGAAAAAGTCTTAAATCGTACCGTACTTTTAGTCAGGATTATGGAGAGATGGTTCTAAATCCCCTGATGTGTTTCACAGTCTGTTTGTGAGTATCAGAATGACGCCTTCACTAAATATGAGCCAGGTCTATGGATTCACCGTCATAATGCATCTGTGAACCTTACACTTATGTACCGTCTTAATGCATAGATCTGTGAATGTTACACTTGTGTACCGTCTTAATGCATCTGTGAATGTTATACTTATGTACAGTCTTAATGCATAGATCTGTGAATGTTACACTTGTGTACCGTCTTAATGCATAGATCTGTGAATGTTACACTTGTGTACCGTCTTAATGCATCTGTGAATGTTACACATGTGTACAGTCTTAATGCATCTGTGAATGTTACACTTGTGTACCGTCTTAATGCATCTGTGAATGTTACACTTGTGTACCGTCTTAATGCATCTGTGAATGTTACACATGTGTACAGTCTTAATGCATCTGTGAATGTTACACTTGTGTACAGTCTTAATGCATATGTGAATGTTACACTTGTGTACAGTCTTAATGCATCTGAGTTACACTTGTGTACCGTCTTAATGCATCTGTGAATGTTACACTTGTGTACAGTCTTAATGCATCTGTGAATGTTACACTTGTGTACCGTCTTAATGCATCTGTGAATGTTACACTTGTGTACAGTCTTAATGCATATGTGAATGTTACACTTGTGTACAGTCTTAATGCATCTGTGAATGTTACACTTGTGTACCGTCTTAATGCATCTGTGAATGTTACACTTGTGTACAGTCTTAATGCATCTGTGAATGTTACACTTGTGTACCGTCTTAATGCATCTGTGAATGTTACACTTGTGTACAGTCTTAATGCATCTGTGAATGTTACACTTGTGTACAGTCTTAATGCATCTGTGAATGTTACACTTGTGTATTTTCTTAATGCATCTGTGAATGTTACACTTGTGTATTTTCTTAATGCATCTGTTAACGTTACACTTGTGTACAGTTTCACTCGAGTCTTCACAGTCCACATATTAGCTGTATGTTATCTGGACATGAGTATTGAATACATCTTCTGACAAAAATATAAAAATATGAAAAAGAAAAGAAATGTACCACTATTTCTACGTAAATATCACCTTTACCTTTTCCAACAGATGGATGCTAGCCATATCTTTCTCATCTGCAGCTGATGACTTTGGAAAATATTGTGGCAAATGGAAAAATTGCTTATCATAATGAGCAATTTCTCCATTTACAATGATGTTTTCAACTCCATTCAATTGGAGAACTTTCATTTGTAGGGATTTCCACATTTTTGCCTTGGATATGATGTGTTGTATGTGGGAAAGGTAAGGGTTAAATGATATCCAAGCAAGAGTCACTTAGACTCAATACTGCCAGACACGGCTCATATACATGTACATATCATCATCAGAGTATTGTGTTGCATCATGTTTATATTTGTTACTGTGTGATTTGTCGTGTTGGTTTCAGTACGGTTATTTACATCATCAGAGTATTGTGTTGTATCATGTTTATTTTTGTTACTGTGTGTTTTGTCATGTTGGTTTCAGTATGGTTATTGACATTTTCAGCATCAATTGGCAGGATTCAAAGTTATTTGGTTCAAATAATCATATGGGGACCCCCACGACAATAGATAAAATGGAGATGGTTCTTTACAAAAAGAGTCCTCAGTGGGATTGGGAAGTCCTATCCTTATGTAAACTATAAAAAAAACATTAAATAATCTTCTTTTTTAAATAATTCAGTACAACTAGCCATCAGGTGACTATCTACGAATATGGCTAAACAAAGGGTGGGATAGTTTCTCCATATATATATACATGTATAGGTCATCTAAAAACTATTCTCCTCAGAAACCAACTGTCAGAATTCAAAATTATTTGGCACAAATGATCATCTGGTGACCATCCACCTAAATGATTAACCAGGGGGTGGGGCATATTTGGCTTATTAGTCCCCTACCGGTCGAAGACCGGTTTGGGGACTATAGGTTGTGTTCGATTCCGTCTGTCTGTCTGTCAGTCCACCTAACCTTGTCCGGCCTTATCATAACCATGCATCATATGATTTGTAAGAAACTTGGCACAAAAGTTCACCATGATGAGGGGGCGTGTCATGCACAAAACCCAGGCCTGTACCTCAAATGGCAAGGTCACACTTAGAGGTCAAAGGTCAAAATGAGTACTGTTTGATAGGATTACCTTGTCTGGCCCACATTTCAATCATGCATCATAGGATTTCAAAGAAACTTAGCACAAACGTTCATCATGATGAGGTTGCGTGTCGCGCACAAGACCCAGGCCTGTAACTCAAATGTCCAGGTCACACTTAGCGGTCAAAGGTAAAAATGAGTACTGTTTGATAGGACTGTACCTTGTCCGACTCACATCTCAACCATGCATTATAGGA
Organism: Serripes groenlandicus; assembly: GCA_031761405.1. Lineage (NCBI taxonomy): Eukaryota > Metazoa > Mollusca > Bivalvia > Cardiida > Cardiidae > Serripes > Serripes groenlandicus. The sequence continues at coordinate 71,334,939 of JASEVX010000003.1, forward strand.
TTCCCAAGTTACTTGGCACACATGTTCACCTCAATTGTCAAGGTAAAAATGAGTACTGTTTGATAGGACTACCTTGTCCGACCCGCATCTCAACCATGCATCATAGGATTTCGATGAAACTTGGCACAAACGTTTACTATGATGAGGCAGCATGTCACACTCAAGACCTAGGCCTGTACCTCAAATGTCAAGGTCACACTTAGAGGTCAAAGGTCAAAATGAGAACTGTTTGATAGGACTACCTTGTCCGGCCTGCATCTCAACCATGCATCATATGATTCCCAAGTTACTGGGCACACATGTTCACCATGATAAGGTGACATGTGGCACACAAGACACAGGCCTGTACCTCAAAGGTCAAGGTCACACTTGGAGGTCAAAGGTCGAAAGGAAAAACCATGCATCACAGAATTCCCAAGTTACTGGGCACACATGTTCACCATGATGAGGTGACATTTGGCGCACAAGACACAGGCCTGTAACTTAAAGGTCCAGGTCCCACTTACAGGTCAAAGGTCGAAATGAGAAATGTTTTATAGGATTGTATCCGAAATATATGCAGTGCATTGCTGTTTTTGTCAACAAATGCACAATGTGCTGTCCTCGTCTGGTAGGGGACTTTTGTATTGCTTGCAATACAACATTAACTTGTTTAAACTACAGTGTATATATAGAAAAATAACAGTCATTTCAGAAACCAGCTGTCAAAATTCAGTTATTTGATATCCTCAACCAGAAAAGCTTAATTGAAGAGGCCCCTAAGGTGACAGGTGATTTTTCCTTAAATTGGATGTATATAAACTCTGAAAATCTCCTCTGAAACCAGCAGTTAAAACTCAATGTTATTTGATACAAATAGTCCTCCTGGAGGTGGATGGGGCAGTTTTAATGCATTACTCTTACCTGTCATTATCTATGTTTATGTGTGACTCTCTTGTTTGTAAATATTATCACAAAGGGCCTTTTACAGAAAATTATGTTATGCCCATGTATGGCTAGGTTTACGGACATAGAGGGTATGAGAGGTCCTCAAGGAGCATCTCAGTGTAGATCCAGATCAGCTTCTGTTTCTGAAAATTCTAATCTAGATCTGCACTCTTTGCACATAAGTTTCAAGGCTTTCAAGAAACTTCTGCTTAGAACTTTCAATATGTTCATCTGATTTCAAGAAAATTTGACAGAAATGTTCCTTGGATGCCTCACATAACTTGTTTAAGCCATATTGGTTGATAAACAATGTCACATAGCAGCATCAGAAAAGGGGCAAATGTCAGGTTTGTAGAAATTGTCCTTCTGTTACTCTACAAAATTGTTAAAAATTGATTTGTGGAAGACATAGCCATCAATCAGGTGGCTTCAGAAAATGGATGAAAAGCACAACTTTAAAAATCTTCTTCTCTGAAAGTGTATGATTTCAAAATAATTTGGTAGAAATGTGCCTCAGGTTAACTTCTACAAATGTTGTAAAAGCCACGTTGATTGATTGAAATGGGTGGGTGTCATGTTGCATATAGAAAGGGTGTTAAATGAAAAATATAATGTTCTCCTGATAGAGAATTTGGCAGAATTTTACCTTACTCTCTGAAAAAATTGCTCAAGCCATATTGCTTTGTTGAAAGAGGTGGCTGGCTCAGTGGCTGGGACTGGGGCAATTACACTTGTTATATGTGTGTACTTGTTACTTAGGCTTTCCAACATGTTCTTTACTGCTGTTTCAATAACAGTGTATATTTCCCAGTCTTGATAAAAAAAAATCTGAAACATTTCAGTTACCGGTACACATTTGCTACACGGCTCGGCCAACTTTCTTTCCGAGGATTGACAAAAGTCAATGCGAAATGTGTCATTCGTCTTCCACCAATGGGCTAAGTCTATGTGGAAAAGCAGCCAGTTGCTTGGGAAGATTGTTGTGTGGAGTACTGGTGTGAGAAAACCAGGAAATGCATGAGTAGGTGAACTGGCCGCCGTGATATAACTGAGAAATTGTTAAAAACGGCGTTAAACCCCAATAAATCAAATCAACATTTGCTACAACACTATACCTTAGGTGTTCAATTAGCCCTCTTGATAAAATAATACTGAGATCAGATTTTGTGTATAGCTCAAGTTGAATCCTATTCCACATTTAGTCATGTTTTGACCCATCTGCAGCAGACAACCTTTGCCACAATTTCTTTTACACTTTCCTTAAATAATTCTTTCTTTTATAGAAATTTTCCATATTTATGCAGAGATTTTTTCAAAGTCGTCCTATACATATTTGATGTAGGATGGAAAAGGTTTTATCCATTATTGCCTTGTCATTATGGCCTTGTCATAATTTTAGCTCACCTGAGCACTGAGGTTGTGCGTCGTCAACAATTGCCTTGTTAACGCTCTACAGACTACATTTTGCATCCGATCTTCATGAAAGTTTATCAGAACATACATCTCCATCAAATCTTGGACAAGTTCGAAACTGGGTCATGTGAGGTCTAAAACTAGGTCACTTGGTAAAATTGAAGGAAAATCTTGTTAACACTCATGACGCCACATTTTTACTTTGAGCATGTTGAAACTTTGTCAGAATGTTTGTCTTGATGATATGTAGGCCAAGTTTGAATATAGGTCATGTCGGGTCAAAAGCTAGGTCACAAGGTCATATTGAAGGAAAATTTTGTTAACACCAGAGGCCACATTTTTTGCTTCAGCAGCTTGAAATTTTGTTAGAATGTTTTGTCTTAATGATATCTAGGTCAAGTTCGTCACTAGTCCAAATTGAAGAGAAATTTTGTTAACACTTTGGAGGCTGTAATTTTAACTTGAGCATGTTGAAACTTTATCAGAATGTTTGTCTCTATGATATGTAGGACAATGTTAGTCATGTCAGGTCAAAAACTAGGTCACAAGGCCAAATTGAAGGAAAAAAGATTAACGCCGTAAAAGCGGCATTTTTTGCTTCAGCATCTTCAGATTTGGTCAAAATGTTTGTCTTAGTTTATCAAGGCCAAGTTCGAATATGGGTCATACTTGGTTAAAAACTAGGTTAAATTAAAGGATTCTATTGTCAACACTCAGGAGGTTGCATTTTTACTGTGAGCAAGTTGAAACTATGTCAGAATGTTTGTCATGATGATATCTAGTCCATGTTCGAATATGGGTCATATCAGGTAAAATAATATAGGTCACTAGGCCAAATGTAGGAAAATCTTGTTATCAATCTGGATGTTGCATTTTGAATCATTGTCAGAATAATTGTCTTGATGTGTTTTGCATTAGAAATCACATTTTATAATTCAGGTGAGCGATCTAGGGCCATCATGGCCCTCAGGTTGTATGAAGCCAATTTAATACAGAATTGAACAAAAGTGTGAGACAAGGAGAAATTGCACTTTTTTTTCTTTCTCCACAATGATTTCAAACATTTTATGCTGCTCAGGCAGTTGTCAAGACATGGAATGGTTTGCAAGCATTGGTATTTTGTTAACCCTTTTCCATTACAAGAAATCTGCAGCAGATGACTTCTGGGCAAATACATAGAAATCCTCTAAAATGAAAGAATAATTACTGAAAAGAGTTGAGAACGCTGGCAAAAGGAGAAATTGCTCACTATGAACAGTTTCTTCTTTTGCGACAATGTTTTCAAAATTCATCTGCTGGAAAGGTGTTGGTATCGTCTACATGTGAGAAAGGGTTAATAGGGGGGGTTACTATATCAAATATCTTCTTGGATCAGCAGCCATCTTACATTTTTAGCTTGCATGCATTTCATTCATTACATGTATGCGCTATGTATATAGTATCATGCTATAAAGCTACAGAACATTGTGGGTATTTTGCTTTCGCACATTCCTGTTATAATATACTGTATGTCTGTACTCTGTAGACCACATGGCTGTCAGTCATCAAGACAAGTCCCATTTGACCCAGATTTTCTGTCAATTTGTAGGCTGTTTGGTGGGCATTAGTCATTTATTTCATAGGCCACAGTAAGTTGATGGCAATTCTTATAGACAAATGATATAGAATTTATTTGACTCAAATAAATCTGGGCTTATTTGGTTACAGCATAATTTATGACATGTAAAGACCTCATAAAATGTGTATGACTGGCACTCATGTGTGTAGATGTGCATGACATATTTTTTCTACTGATTGAGTCTTTCTTGGGTTATAAATACTCCTTTTTTCTACATTTTATTTTTTTGCCTGGACATAACCATGATAAGCTTATAAATTATGTTTTATCAACCTTTTTCTACATACAACAAATCTGAGGTAGACTACTTTGTGAAATGTTTATTTGAAATTTTATAGATGAATAGATTTGAAAACATTGCGGCACAAGGAGAAATGGCCCAATACGAGCAATTTTGCCTTTTGCCACAATGTTTCCAAAAGTCATCTGCTGCAGACGTGTCAGAATGTGTCTGCAATTGGAAAAAGGGTTAAATAGCCCTTCCTACATACCACAACTCTACTGCAGAATAAGGGTTAGCCCTTCCTACATACCACAACTCTACTGCAGAATAAGGGTTAGCCCTTCCTACATACCACAACTCTACTGCAGAATGTTCTGTACGTTGAAACAGACTATTGATTATAGCCTTTTATTATAGCCTTTATAATTAGACTCATACATATACATGTAGTTGGTATAGGTATTCTGTAACTAAATTGTTTAACCCTTTTCCACATATAGACACTTTATGTTCCTCTGCAGCAGACGACTTTTGAAAACACTGTGACAAACGGAGAAATTGCCTTAAAACGAGCAATTTCTCCTTTTGCCGCAATGTTTTATCTTTTTTCAGTGACTACACCTTCATTTAAAGAGATATTCCATGTTTTTGCCGAGATCCTTTCAAAGTTGTTTGCTGCAGATTTGTGGTATGTGGGTAAGGGTTCAGTTATAATACATAATTCTTTGATTAATCTCTTCATTAACCTGATACGCTAGTTACTGTGGGTGACCCTTTATCAGATTCCTTCAAGCCATGTTGATTGGTCGAAAAACATGGCCGCCAGGGAGAGTGCTATTTTGCCTTATAAGTGAAAAAAAAAATCTTCTCCTCCAAAATTTCAGGTGGATTTAATTTTTGCCGAATGGCAGTGGAGCGATACTTGCCCTCTTGGGCCTTTTGTATGAAGGTTTCTTTACTGAAAGACTCACTTTGTAAAATTTAAGTAAACTTTGCAGCAGACTACTTTAAAGACTTGTTGTATAAGGTGCAAATACTCGTCTCAAAGGGCTATTTTGCCTTATATGGCTATAGTGAAAGCTTAAAAAATCTTCTTCTCCGAAATTGTCAGGCGGATTTTCAAATAATTTTGTAGAAATGTTCCTTAAGTGACCCACTATCAGATTCCTTCAAGCCATGTTGATTGGTCAAAATACATGGCCGCCAGTGGGCAGGGCTATTTTGCATTATATGGCTAAAGTGAAAACTTAAAAAATCTTCTCCTCCAAAAGTGTCAGGCCGATTTTCAAATAATTTTGTAGAAATGTTCCTAGGGTGACCCTCTTTCAGATTCCTTCAAGCAAGGTTGATTGGTCGGAAACTATGGCTGCCAGGGGCGGGGCTTATATAGATAAAGTGAAAAAAAAAAAATCAGGTGAGCGATCCAGGGCTATGCGGCTAAGGCGTCAATTTTTGTCTGTATCGGAGAAAGTGTTAACTTGGCTGTTTCTGGAGGTCATTTATCAAGACTTGCAAAGATGAGGCCTTTATCTTGACAATGTTTTACCCTGTACATAAAAACTTAAAAGATGAGGTCTTTATGGTGCCAATCTTTTACCCTGTACATAAAAACTTAAGGATGAGGTCTTTATGTTGCCAATGTTTTACTCTGTACATAAAAACTTAAGGATGAGCTCTTTATGTTGCCAATGTTTTACTCTGTACATAAAAACTTAAGGATGAGGTCTTTATGTTGCCAATGTTTTACTCTGTACATAAAAATTTAAGGATGAGCTCTTTATGTTGCGAATGGTTTACCCTGTACATAAAATATTAAGGATGTTGCCAATGTTTGGTTATTATGACTAAATTTACTGATAACTTTATTTCAGGAAATTTATCTACCCAGTAACAACCATGTACGACTTGTCAGACTTCTAATTAAACATCTACATTACTTTGTTAATGGGGCAGAGCAGGAAATAATAACCTCCCCTTATCAGACTGTAGATGTGTCTCCTCTTGATGGATTTAAACGGTAAGTAATAGCTGCTATCATTCTATGCGAACGATGCTATACATAAACAGGAGAGACCCTTTGTTATGAAATATCGAAAACAATCCTATTTTAAAGTCATCTATTTGGTTATGTGTATTTGTGTTATGAAGTAAACTATTTTACCGACCCATCTACAGTATACTACTTTAGAAAACATAATGGAAATATGGGAAATTGTTCAAACAACCAAATTATTCTTTTGGTACAATCATTTAATTCTTGTCAATAATTAAACTTTTATTCATAGAGATTTATGTTCAATGGTAAATATAACTGGATAGAATTCCTTACATGTTCAATGGTAAATATAACTCTTGATAGAATTCCTTACATGTTCACTGGTAAATATAGGTGGGGATAGAATTCCTTACATGTTCAATGGTAAATATAGGTGGGGATAGAATTTCTTACATGTTCAATGGTAAATATAACTGAATAGAATTCCTTACATGTTCAATGGTAAATATAAGTGGATAGAATTCCTTACATGTTCAATGGTAAATATAACTCGGGATAGAATTTATTACATATTCAATGGTAAATATAACTGGATAGAATTCCTTACATGTTCAATGGTAAATATAACTTGGGATAGAATTCCTTACATGTTCAATGGTAAATATAACTCTTGATAGAATTCCTTAAATGTTCAATGGTAAATATAAGTGGATAGAATTCCTTACATGTTCAATGGTAAATATAACTCGGGATAGAATTCCTTACATGTTCAATGGTAAATATAGGTGGGGATAGAATTCCTTACATGTTCAATGGTAAATATAGGTGGGGATAGAATTCCTTACATGTTCAATGGTAAATATAAATCGGGATAGAATTCCTTACATGTTCAATGGTAAATATAACTCTTGATAGAATTCCTTAAATGTTCACTGGTAAATATAGGTGGGGATAGAATTCCTTACATGTTCAATGGTAAATATAACTCTTGATAGAATTCCTTACATGTTCAATGGTAAATATAACTCAAGATAGAATTCCTTACATGTTCAATGGTAAATATAACTGGATAGAATTCCTTACATGTTCATTGGTAAATATAACTCTTGATAGAATTCCTTACATGTTCAATGGTAAATATAACTCTTGATAGAATTCCTTACATGTTCAATGGTAAATATAACTCTTGATAGAATTCCTTACATGTTCAATGGTAAATATAACTCGGGATAGAATTCCTTACATGTTCAATGGTAAATATAACTGGATAGAATTCCTTACATGTTCAATGGTAAATATAACTCGGGATAGAATTCCTTACATGTTCAATGGTAAATATAGGTGGGGATAGAATTCCTTACATGTTCAATGGTAAATATAGGTGGGGATAGAATTCCTTACATGTTCAATGGTAAATATAACTCTTGATAGATCCTTACATGTTCAATGGTAAATATAACTCTTGATAGAATTCCTTACATGTTCAATGGTAAATATAACTCGGGATAGAATTCCTTACATGTTCAATGGTAAATATAACTGGATAGAATTCCTTACATGTTCAATGGTAAATATAACTCGGGATAGAATTCCTTACATGTTCAATGGTAAATATAACTCGGGATAGAATTCCTTACATGTTCAATGGTAAATATAACTCGGGATAGAATTCCTTACATGTTCAATGGTAAATATAGGTGGGGATAGAATTCCTTACATGTTCAATGGTAAATATAACTCTTGATAGAATTCCTTACATGTTCAATGGTAAATATAACTCTTGATAGAATTCCTTACATGTTCAATGGTAAATATAACTCTTGATAGAATTCCTTACATGTTCAATGGTAAATATAACTCTTGATAGAATTCCTTACATGTTCAATGGTAAATATAGGTGGGGATAGAATTCCTTACATGTTCAATGGTAAATATAACTTGGGATAGAATTCCTTACATGTTCAATGGTAAATATAACTCGGGATAGAATTCCTTACATGTTCAATGGTAAATATAACTCTTGATAGAATTCCTTACATGTTCAATGGTAAATATAACTCTTGATAACTCGGGATAGAATTCCTTACATGTTCAATGGTAAATACACTTTATATCACTGTATCATCCAGGTCAATACTACCGTCTATTCTACAGAAGAAGGTTTATGGATTTTTGAAGAACAGTTTTGAGAGATGGCCATTGGATTCATCCTTTAAATGGGTAAATATACAACTTAATTAAGTTCATTTTTAGCTCAATTTTTCGAAGAAAAGGCTAGCTTTCCTACTCACCTTGGTGTTGGTGTTGGTGTCACACCTTGGTTAAGTTTTTTGTACTACCTCACTTTTTAGATCACCTGAGCCAAAGGCTCAAGGTGAGCTATTCTGATCACTTTTTGTCCGTCGTCCGTCCGGTGTTAACTTTTAGCTTTAAACATCATCTCCTCCCAAACTCCAAGGACAATTTCCGTGAAACATCACAGGACTGTTCCTCTGGTTGGCCTCTTTCAAAATTGTTCAAAGATTTAAATTCCATTGAGAACTTTGGTTGCTGCGGCATCAGAAAGGGGACAAAATGTCCAAACTTTAAAAATCTTCTCCTCCGAATCTGCCTGTCAGATTCAAATATAATTTGGTAGAAATGTTCCTTGGGTGACCCTCTATAAAAATTGTTCAAGCCATACTGATTGGGCGAAAAACATGGCAGTCAGGCGGCATCAAAAAAGGGGCAAAATGACAAAATTTGAAAATTCCATTTTTATGAAAGTGCTTGTCTGATTTTAAGAAAATATAATACGAATCTTACTGTAATGATCCTCTATTTAATTTGTTTAAGCCGTTTTGATTGGTTACACAATCATAGCAACCAGGCGTCATCACAAAAGGGGTAAATTGAACTTTTAGCTACAAATGAGAACCAACTCCTACCATTCCAATAGACCAATTTCCACAAAACATCACAGGAATGTTCCTTTGGTGGTCCTCTTTCAAAATTGTTCAAAGATTAAAATTCCAATGAGAACTTTGGTTGCTGCAGCATCAGAAAGGGGACAAAATGTCCAAACTTTAAAAATCTTCTCCTCCGAATCTGCCTGTCAGATTCAAATATAATTTGGTAGAAATGTTCCTTGGGTGACCCCCTATAAAAATTGTTTAAGCCATACTGATTGGGCGAAAAACATGGCAGTCAGGCGGCATCAAAAAAGGGGCAAAATGACAAAATTTGAAAATTCCATTTTTATGAAAGTGCTTGTCTGATTTTAAGAAAATATAATATGAATCTTACTGTAATGATCCTCTATTTAATTTAATTAAGCCGTTTTGATTGGTTACACAATCATAGCAACCAGGCGTCATCACAAAAGGGGTAAATTGAACTTTTAGCTACAAATGAGAACCAACTCCTACCATTCCAATAGACCAATTTCCACAAAACATCACAGGAATGTTCCTTTGGTGGTCCTCTTTCAAAATTGTTCAAAGATTAAAATTCCAATGAGAACTTTGGTTGCTGCGGCATCAGAAAGGGGACAAAATGTCCAAACTTTAAAAATCTTCTCCTCCGAATCTGCCTGTCAGATTCAAATATAATTTGGTAGAAATGTTCCTTAGGTGACCCTCTATAAAAATTGTTCAAGCCATACTGATTGGTCGAAAAACATGGCAGTCAGGCGGCATCAGAAAAGGGGCAAAATGACAAAATTTGAAAATTCCATTTTTAGCTCGACTATTCGAAGAATATGAGAGCTATACTACTCACCCTGGCGTCGGCGTCGCCGTCGCCGTCGCCGTCGCCGTCCACGTCACACTTTGGTTAAGGTTTTGCATGCAAGTTCTTAAATACTACATGTATTGCATTGAAACTTTCTACAACCCTACCAAACTATCACACCAATGTAGATTATCAAGTTAGATAACTCTATCCTGCATTTTATGCAAGTTATGGCCCTTTTTTACTTAGAAATTCTGGTTAAAGTTTTGCGTGCAACTAAAGTAAGAGTCCATATCTCAGTATTTAATTGATGCATTGCATTGAAACTTTATACAGCACTACCCAACTATCACACCTGTGTAGATTATCAAGTTAGATAACTCTATCCTGCATTTTATGCAAGTTATGGCCCTTTTTTTACTTATAAATTCTGGTTAAAGTTTTGCGTGCAACTAAATTAAGAGTCCATATCTCAGTATTTACTTGATGCATTGCATTGAAACTTTCTACAACCCTACCCAACTATCACACCTGTGTAGATTATCATCTAAGATAACTCTATCCTGCATTTTATGCAAGTTATGGCCCTTTTTTTACTTAGAAATTCTGGTTAAAGTTTTGCATGCAACTAAATTAAGAGTCCATATCTCAGTATATACTTGATGCATTGCATTGAACCTTTACACAACCCTACCCAACTTTTACACCTATGTAGATTAACAAGTTAGATAACTCTATCCTGCATTTTAGGCAAGTTATGGCACTTTTTTTTACTTAGAAATTCTGGTTAAAGTTTTGCGTGCAACTAAATTAAGAGTCCATATCTCAGTATTTACTTGATGCATTGCATTGAAACTTACTACAACCCTACCCAACTATTACACCTGTGTAGATTATCAAGTATGATAACTCTATTCTGTATTTTATGCAAGTTATGGCCCTTTTTTTACATAGAAATACTGGTTAAAGTTTTGCGTGCAACTAAATTAAGAGTCCACGTCTCAGTATATACTTGATGCATTGCATTGAACCTTTATACAACCCTACCCAACTATCACACCTATGTAGATTATCAAGTTAGATAACTCTATCCTGCATTTTATGCAAGTTATGGCATTTTTTTTACTTAGAAATTCTGGTTAAAGTGTTGCGTGCAACTAAATTAAGAGTCCATATCTCAGTATTTACTTGATGCATTGCATTGAAACTTTCTACAACCCTACCCAACTATCACACCTGTGTAGATTATCAAGTATGATAACTCTATCCTGCATTTTATGCAAGTTATGGCCTTTTTGGACTTATAAATTCTGGTTAAAGTTTTGCATGCAACTACATAAAGAGACCATCTCTTAGTAACTACTTGATGCATTGCATTGAAACTTTATACAGCCCTTACCAACCATCACATCTATGTAAACAATCAAGTATGATTACTCTATCCAGCATTTTATGCAAGTTATGGACCTTTTTGGACTTAGAAATTCTGGTTAAAGTTTTGCAACTACATTTAGAGTGTAATCTCAGTAACAACTTGAAAAATTGTATTGAAACTTATACAACCTTTCCCAATTGTACAACTATAAACACAACCAATTAAGATAACTCTATCCTGTATATGGTGCAAATTGTTGCCCTTTTTTTACTTAGAAATTATGGTTAAAGGTTTGTGTGCAACTACATTAAGAGTCCATATCTTAGTAACTACTTGATGGATTCCATTGAAAGGTTATACAACCCTATCTAACCATCACATCTATGAAAATAATCATGTTAAATAACACTATCCTGCATATAATGCAAATTATCACCCACTAAGAAATTGTGGTTAATGTTTTGCATGCAACTACATTAGAGTCCATTATCTCAGTAACTTAAATAAGCGGTGGAATAGTCGAGCGCGCTGTCCTCCGACAGCTCTTGTTATGAAAGTGTTTGTCTGATTTTAAGAAAATATAATATGAATCTTACTGTAATGATCCTCTATTTAATTTGTTTAAGCCGTTTTGATTGGTTACACAATCATATCAACCAGGCGTCATCACAAAAAGGGTAAATTGAACTTTTAGCTACAAATGACAACCAACTCCTACCATTCCAATAGACCAATTTCCACAAAACATCACAAGAATGTTCCTTTGGTGGTCCTCTTTCAAAATTGTTCAAAGATTTAAATTCCATTGATAACTTTGGTTGCTGCGGCATCAGAAAGTGAGAAAAATACCCAAATTTTAAAATCCTTTTCCTCCATAATCTACTTTTGTGATTGCAAGATAATTTGGTAGAAATGTTCCTTAAGTGACCCTCTAAATAAACTGTTGAAGCCATATTGATTTCGGTGAAAAACAGGGCAGCAAGGCGGCATCAGGAAAGGTGCAAAATGACAAAAACTTTATAATTCCATTCTTATTAAAGTTCTTGTTAGATTTCAAGATATAAATGGCCTTTACTGATAAGCTGTTTCTTGAGAAGTGTCCACTCCTTTGCAGTTTCATTTGCACTCCCTGATAAAAAAATTCCCAGATATTTGCAGTTAAATATTTGCTACTAATTTACTATCAATTAGGTGATCGATTTAGGGCCATCTTGGCCCTCTTGTTTTCAAAACCATTAGAGATATATTGCTTTGAAACTTGCAACACTTGTTCACCATCACTACCTCCATCAACAGACAAGAGTACATAACTCTGTCAAGGTTTGTGGCCCTTTTTCGACTGATAATTTTGGTTAAGTCTTTCGTGTCGCCCCACTTTTTAGCTCACCAGAGGTGAGTTTTTGTGTTTGTATATCTTGCTGATTTCTAGACCAAGTTCAAATTTGTTCATGTCAGGTCAAAAATTAGGTCACTAGGTCAAATTGAAAGCAAATCTTGTTAACACTCTGGAGGCCGCATTTTTTGCATGAGCATGTTGAAAATTTATCAGAATGTTTGTCTGGACGATATGTAGGCCAAGTTCGAATATGAGTCATGTCAGGTCAGGAAATGATGTTAACACTCTAGAGGTCGCATTTTTTTGCTTCAGCAGCTTTAAATGTTGTCAGAATGTTTGTCTAAATGATATCTAGGTCAAGTTCGAATATGGGTCATATTGGGTCTGAAACTAGGTCTTTAGGCCAAATTGAAGGAAAGTCTTGTTAACACTAGAGGCTGCATTTTTAACTTGAGCATGTTGAAACTTAAACAGAATGTTTATCTTGATGATATGTAGGCCAATTTGAATTTGGGTCATGTCGGGTCAAAAACTACGTCACTAGTTCAAATTGTAGGAAACTCTTGTTAACACGCTAAAAGTTGCATTGTTTGCTTCAGCAACTTGAACTTTTGTCAGAATGTTAGTCTGAACGATATCTAGGCAAAGTTCAAATATGGGTCATATTGGGTCAGAAACTAGCTCACTAGGCTAAATTGAAGGAAAATATTGTTAACACTCTAGAGGCCACATTGTTTGTTTCAGCAGCCTGAAATGTTGTTAGAATGTTTGTCTGAATAATATCTAGGCCAATTTCGAATATTGGTCATATTGGGTCAGAAACTCGGTCACTAGGCCAAATTGAAGGAAAATCTTATTAACAGCCTGAAGGCTGCATTTTTAACTTGAGTGTGTTGAAATTTTATCAGATTGTTTGCTTAATGATATCTAGGTCAAGTTCAAATATGGGTCACGGTCACTAAGCCGAATTGAAGGAAAATTTTGTTAACACTGTAGAAGTCGCATTTTTTGTTTCAGCTGCTTCAAATTTGATCATGTTTGTCTTAATGATATCAAGGCAAAGTTCGAATATTGGTTTAAATTATTGGGTTAAAAACTAGGTCACAAGGCCAAAATGAAGGAAATTCATGTAAACACTCTGGAGGTTGCATTTTGAGTATGTTGAAACTGTCAGACTAATTGACTTCATGTGTTTTGCATTTGAAATTACATTGCATAATTCAGATGAGCGATCTAGGGCCATCATAGCCCTCTTGTTTTCAAAACCATTAGAAATATAGCTTATACACTTACAATACTTATTCACCATCATTACCTTCATCAACAGACAAGAGTACATAACTCTGTCAAAGTTTTTAGCTCACCTGAGCACGAAGTGCTCAAGGGGAGTTATTGTGATCGCCTTTTGTCCGGCGTCTGTCATATGTGTGTGTCGTCCTTCAACCGTCAACTTATTCTCCTCAGTAACCCGTGGGTCAATTGGGATGAAACTTCACAGAAAGCATCCTCTCAATGACCTCACCAGAGTTCCTTCAAATTTTTGGGATCCATGCAGAATTCTGGTTTCCATGGCATCGAAACGAAAAAAAACTTCAAAATTCTTCTTCTCCCAAACTGGTTGGCAGAATAATAATTTTATAGAAATGTTCCTTGGATGACCCTCTATCAGATTCCTTCAAGCCATGTTGATTGGTCGAAAAACATTGCCGCAAGCAGGGCCTCCCCTGGCTATTTTTTTTCTTTCGCCAACACTTTCGCCAAATATTAAAAAAAGGAGCCAAAATAACAAAGTTGGAGCCAAAATTTTTAGTCAACTTTGAAGCCAATTCAAAAAATAATCAACGGATAAAGGGTATAAAAAACACAGTTGAACGAAATGTATATTGTTTTTTTCTCTTTTATTTCATTCATGTCTTTAGCAATATCACATGTATTATTTATGAAATAACATAAGATGTATAAAAAGCACATATTTTTTCATTTCTATTCCATTTAAAACATGATTTAATATATTTACATACAGTATATATACTACAACATCAGTCTCAAACCAGAATTCTGCAAGTCTTTAACCCAGCCCAAACCTTAAAGGTAGCCTTTAAATCAAAATGTTCAACACTGGGACCATCAATTGAAATCCGTATCAAATGATCAAGGGCAGAAACTGACAGCGAATTTCTAAAACAGGTCTTGATTATGGACCAAACATGGTGTTCAAATTAAAAAGTACATCCAATCAGAAATATCAAAGTACAAACAAACAAACTGTTAACGATCGTCCCTCTTTAATCAGTAATAACAACATCGATCAATTGTTCATAACACTAATTTGTCCGATATATTGATAAAACGTGTGAAAAACAACAGTCTCTTGGCTTTCACATTGTCAAATATCAAGACTGGTTACCTGTTAAAGTTACCGCGAGTCGCATACACAGAGATACAAAAGTCAACAGAATGCTTGTATCATTGAAAATATATGCCGCTTAGAGCATTTATAAAACAAAATGGCGGCGCAATTTGCCGAGAATTTTCTTTCGCAAGCTGTTTCGCAAATTCTTTTTTTCTTGAGCCACTTTTATTATTTCTTCGCAATGGGCGACTTTGGCGACCGACAGCGGAGGCCCTGGCCAGGGTGCGGGGCTATTTTGCCTTATATGGCTATAGTGAAAACTTAAAAAATATTCTCCTCCGAAAATAGTTTTGTAGAAATATTCCTAGGGTGACACTCTATCAGATTCCTTCAAGCCATGTTGATTGGTCGAAAACTATGCCCGCCAAGGGGCAGGGCTTACATGGCTAAAGTGAAAAAAAATAAAATCAGGTGAGCGATCCAGGGCCAACGCCGACCTCTTGTTTTAAAGAACTATGACCCTTTTAAGATTTAGAATTTTGGTCAAGTTATTCATGCCAAATCAATTTTGTTCAAAACCATTAGAGATATAGCTTATAAACACTTAAAATATGTAGTTTCCATCATTACCTTAGTCGGTAGCGATGCAGGCTGTCAATCCAGGGGTTGTGAGTTTGAATCCCGGCTCGGCCAACTTTCTTTCCGAGGATTGACAAAAGTCAATGGGACATGCGTCATTCGTCTTCCACCAATGGGCTAAGTCTATGTGGAAAAGCAGCCAGTTGCTTGGGAAGATTGTTGTGTGGAGTACTGGTATGAGAAAACCAGGAAATGCATGAGTAGGTGAACTGGCCGCCGTGATATAACTGAGAAATTGTTAAAAACGGCGTTAAACCCCATTCAATCAATCAATTGGTTTTACTTGTTTTCTGTATGACCCAAAAAAGTTTTGTTTCATTGGCAAGCACAAAAAAGTTGAGCACAGTGTCTTACAACAGCTCTTGTTAAATCTGCCTGCAAGCTAGAAGAGTGGGATGAAGTTATCCCATAGTGCATTCATTCATCTGTTTATCAAGTTCACAAATTAACATCGACCTGTTTTGTGTGTAGCTCCAATACATGTTCTCATAGGGTGATGATATTTGGTAGGGGTGTTTTTAAATTCACTTATATCATATCCAGAATGGTAACTCTCTGCCTTGCTGCAGACAGCTGAACACACATGAAAAGTCTCCATAAAAGAACGTATCCGTATTGAATTGAAAACAATGTGGTCAAAGAAGAAGTTTCTCATTATGTTTTCAAAGTGGTTTGCTGCAAACAAGTTCTGTCAAAATGCATCCTCATGGGGGAAGGTTTGCACACTCAGCCAAACTCTTTCCCACATATAGACGCTTTCTGACGCCTCTGCAGCAGACGAATTTTGAAAATATTGTGGCAAGGGGGGAATGACTCATGACTCAGTTTCTCCTTTTGCTATAATGTTTTCAACTCATTTCAATGATAAAACTTTCCCTCATAAGTTTTCCTAAATGTTTTCAAAGTCTTCTGCTGCAGATTTCTTGCATACATGGTTCATTGAGAAGATTACCATATTTTCAGGTTCTGGAGACGTGGTTAACTTATATACAACCCTGGAGGTATATAGACGTCAACAAGAGAGGTTCCTCAGAAAAAGATTTAGAAACTGTATCTGACTTATGGTAAAATGTTGTATAGTTCATATACTACAGAAACTGTATCTGATTTATGCTAAAATGTTGTATAGTACATATACTACAGAAACTATCTGATTTATAGTAAAATGTTGTATAGTTCATAGTACATATACTACAGAAACCGTATCTGACTTATGGTAAAATGTTGTATAGTACATATACTACAGAAACTGTATCTGACTTATGGTAAAAGTTATATAGTTCATATACTTCAGAAACTGTATCTGACTTATGGTAAAATGTTGTATATAGTTCATATACTACAGAAACTGTATCTGACTTATGGTAAAATGTTGTATAGTTCATATACTACAGAAACCGTATCTGACTTATGGTAAAATGTTGTATAGTACATATACTACAGAAACTGTATCTGATTTATAGTAAAATGTTGTATAGTTCATATACTTCAGAAACTGTATCTGACTTATGATAAAATGTTGTATATAGTTCATATACTACAGAAACTGTATCTGACTTACGGTAAAATGTTGTATAGTTCATATACTACAGAAACTGTATCTGACTTATGGTAAAATGTTGTATATAGTTCATATACTACAGAAACTGTATCTGACTTATGGTAAAATGTTGTATAGTACATATACTACAGAAACCGTATCTGACTTATGGTAAAATGTTGTATAGTACATATACTACAGAAACTGTATCTGATTTATAGTAAAATGTTGTATAGTTCATATACTTCAGAAACTGTATCTGACTTATGGTAAAATGTTGTATATAGTTCATATACTACAGAAACTGTATCTGACTTACGGTAAAATGTTGTATAGTTCATATACTACAGAAACCGTATCTGACTTATGGTAACATTTTGTATAGTTCATATACTAAATAAACCGTATCTGACTTATGGTAAAATGTTGTATAGTTCATATATTACAGAAACTGTATCTGACTTATGGTAAAATGTTGTATATAGTTCATATACTACAGAAACTGTATCTGACTTATGGTAAAATGTTATATAGCTCATATACTACAGAAACTGTATCTGACTTGTGGTAAAAGTTATATAGTTCATTGCTCAAGGTGAGTTATTGTGATCGCCTTTTATCCGCCGTGCGTCGTCCATCGTGCGTCAACTTCTTCTCCTCAGTAACCAGTGGGTCAATTGGGATGAAACTTCACAGAAAGCATCCTCTCAATGACCACACCGGATTTCCTTAAATTTTTTGGGATCCATGCAGAATTCTGGTTTCCATGGCAACAAAATGAAAAAAACTTCAAAATTCTTCTTCTCCCAAACTGGTTGGCAGATTTTTAAATAATTTTGTAGGGCTATTTTGCCTTATATGGCTATAGTGAAAACTTAAAAAATCTTCTTCTCCGAAAGTGTCTGGCCTATTTTCAAATAATTTTGTAGAAATGTTCCTTGGATGACCCTGTATCAGATTCCTTTCAAGCCATGTTGATTGGTCGAAAAAACATGGCCGCCAGTGGGCAGGGCTATTTTGCCTTATATGGCTATAGTGAAAACTTAAAAAATCTTTTCCTCCAAAAGTGTCAAGCCGATTTTCAAATAATTTTGTAGAAATGTTCCTAGGGTGACCCTCTATCAGATTTTAAGCCAAGTTGATTGATTGGAAACTATGGCCGACAGGGGGCGGGGCTTATATAGCTAATGTGAAAAAAAAAAAATCAGGTGAGCGATTCCAGGGCCATCATGGTCCTCTTGTTTTCTTTAGGATGATGAAACTTTGTTAGAATGTTTGTCTTGATGATATCCATGATTGAATAAGTGTCATGTTAGGTTAAACAAATTCATTACAAGGCCAAATTTTAGAAGAATCTTGTGGACACTAGAGGTTACATTTCTTTCTATCTTAATAAATATTTGTCAGAATGTTTATTTAATGATTAAGTTTGTATA
The DNA here is from genome assembly GCA_031761405.1 of Serripes groenlandicus. Taxonomy (NCBI): domain Eukaryota; kingdom Metazoa; phylum Mollusca; class Bivalvia; order Cardiida; family Cardiidae; genus Serripes; species Serripes groenlandicus. The sequence continues at coordinate 71,353,506 of JASEVX010000003.1, forward strand.
TTGGGGACTTCAAGGGAAATAAAAAGGTTACTAGGCCAAACTAAAAAGAAAATTGTTTCGCCACAATGGGGTAGCGAAAGTGGGACTGAAGTGATTTGCCATTTGGGTGGCGAAGCGTCAAACATTTGCCATATTTGATCCTAGCTCAAAATTAAAGTAATTTTAGCTAACGTGAGCTTGAAGTGCTAGGTGAGCTTTTGTGATCACTCGTGAACCTTCTTGTCACCATTGTCGTCGTTGTTGTCTGTCTGTTCAAGTTTGAATACAGGTCATGTGATGACAAAAACAAGGTCATTAGCCCAAATTGTAGGTAATCTTGTTAACACTCTAGTATTAGCTTGCCTGACTGCAAAATGAGTTATTGTGTAGTTTGCATAACTCAGGAGACCGATCCAGGGCCATCATGGCCGTCTTGTTTTCTATTTTGCCTTAATGATTTCAAAGTTGTCTGCTGCAAATCTGTTGAATGTTTGAAAGGGTTAAAGAATCAGAACAATACGACAACTTTTTGTTTATTGTTATCGTTGCAGGTTTCCATCATTTATTGTTATTGTTGCAGATTTCCATTCATTTATTGTTATTGTTGCAGGTTTCCATTCATTCGAGACAATTTCCTCTTCTATTCCGTTCTGTTCCAAGAATTTCTTCAAAGGACAAAAAGAATGCATTTAACATCGGCACATAATGCCCACATTGTGTTCAGAGTTTCTAAGGTAAATAGAGGTTATATGGATCATGCTTTATTGTTTGGTATGTTTGCCTGTGTTTGATCCCAGGTGGGGTCTTACCAAGGACTTTAACTCTTTCCCTCATACGTCAATTCTGCAGCAGACGACTTTGAACATATTTTGTCATATAATTGGAAATCTCTATATTTGAATGGATAACCTATGACTAAAAGTGGAAAACATTTTGTCAAAAAGGAGAAATTGCTCGTTTTGAACAATTTCTTCTTTTGTCACTGTTTTCAAAAAGCCGTCTGCTGCAGAGGTGTCAGAAAGCTTCTATTTGAGTGAAAGTGGTCAGAAAGCTTTTATATGAGTGAAAGGGTTAAAAATGGTAGTAAGGGCTTCCCTCCATGACACTCCATTACGCGGATGGTATTACAACTAATATGCTGGTGGCAGGAAAAATAATACCCATCATACTGGTAATTTACCCAGTAGGAGACTTCGTGATGTAAGCTCAAATCTATAGAAAAATATTTTTTAACTTTCACTCAAACTTTTTGTCTGTCATCAGTTAATTGTAAAAGTGTTTAAATTTGAGAAATCTTTTCAAGGCCTTCAAATGTCCTAGGGGATTATAGCTACCCAATCTAGGGGATTATGACTACCTAATCAAGGGGGATTATGACTACACAATCTAGGGGATTATGACTACCCAATCTAAGGGATTATAGCTACCAAATCTAGGGAATTATAGCAACCCAATCTAGGGGATTATGACTACCCAATCTAGAGGATTATGGCTACCCAATCTAGGGGATTATAGCTACCCAATCAAGGGGATTATCCCTACCTATTATAGGGGATTATCCCTACCTATTATGGGGGATTATGGCTACAACTTTCAGGGGATTATGACTACACCATCAAGGGGATTATCCCTACCTATTATTGGGGATTATGGTTACAATTTTCAGGGGATTATGACTACCTAATCAAGGGGAATATAGCTACCCATTTAAGGGAATTATGACTACCCATTTGAGGGGATTATGGCTACCCATTTGAGGGGATTATGGCTACCCATTTGAGGGGATTATGACTACCCATTTGAGGGGATTATGGCTACTCACCCTGTTAATTATATCAAGGGGATTATGGCTACCCAGTGGAGGGAAATATTACTACCCATTCAAGGGCATTATGGCTACCCATTTGAGGGGATTATTACTTCCCAATCAAGGGGATTATGGCAATCGGTTTGAGGGGAATATGGTAGCTCATTTGAGGGGATAATAACTGCCCAACCTGTTAATTATATCAAGGGGATGATGCCTACCAATTTGAGGAGATTATGGCAATCCTTTTTGAGGGTATAATGACGATTTTCGCAACCCATTTCAGAGGATAATGTCTACCCAAACTGTTCAATATATCTAGGGGATTATGACTACCCATTCAAGAGGATAATGATTCCAAAATAGAGGGGATTATTACTATCTATTCAAGGGGATAATGATGATTATGGTTACCCATTTTAGGGGATAATGACTATTCAACCTGTTAAATATATCAAGGGAATTATGGCTACCCATTTGAGGGGATAATGACTACCCAATGTGTTAAAAATATCAAGGGGATTATGGCAATCCATATGAGGGGATTATGACTACACATTCAAGAAAATTATGACTACCCAATCAAGAAGATTTTGGCAAATCATTTGTGGGGATTATTGTAACCCTTTTAATTGGATGATGACTACCCAACCTGTTAAATATATCAATGGGATTATGACTATCAAATCAAGGGGATTATGACTACTAAATCAAGTCTCAATGTTTTCAAAAGAAATCCAGATTTCAATGCACAGAGTATTTGTATCCAACTCAATGATCATCTTGTTTCAGGTCCTCAACTTACCTAATTTACCATATCTTCTTCGGGAAAGTAAGTCTTTAATACTCATAATCAGTAATATTTCCTTTGGCCAAAATGTTTTCAAATCTATTCAATATTTCCATATTTTTGTCTGGATGTTTTCAAAGTCATCTGATGCAGATTTGTTGTTCGTGGTAAAGGGTATTTACATATGTTTATAATTTGTGTCCGTTCTTATAAGTTTTCTGCGTTGTATCGCGAGAAAGTTATTTGGAATTAGCGACAACCTTAACTTCATGATATGTCATGTGAAAAACCAGGTTATTTGGATCAAGGCACTGTTTCTTGAAATAGAAAATTTCATGTCTGCTCTACAGCTTTGTTTTGCATTGTTGGAATTAAATATAATTTAGCAGAAGAATTAACCCTGACCTATGGAATTATTGGGTGAAAGAATCAGATCAGATCAAGGTCAAGGTTTCTCTTAAGAAACAGAAATATTTTTCTCGAAAAAGCCAGTATGTTAGCCAGACTTGATTTCTTTGAAACAAAAAGGGGTTTTCATTTAAACAGTAAAGATTAGCAGCTCCATTTATTGACAATGTGAGCAATAGTATGTTTACTAATTTAAGCTGAGAAGATGATGTACAGTTCCCTGTATAAACAGAATGAAGACATTGGCAGTAGTTACTTAGCGCATGAGTTAAGTATGGTCCTTCGATTCCAGTTATCAGAGTTAGAAAGACAAGATTTCTCATATATCAACCTCTTTGGAAAAGAAACAGAGAAACAGGTATTGTAGAATGGTATTTACTTACAGAGAAACAGGTATTGTAGAATGGTATTTACTTACAGAGAAACAGGTATTGTAGAATGGTATTTACTTACAGAGAAATAGGTATTGTAGAATGGTATTTACTTACAGAGAAACAGGTATTGTAGAATGGTATTTACTTATAGAGAAACAGGTATTGTAGAATGGTATTTACTTATAGAGAAACAGGTATTGTAGAATGGTATTTACTTATAGAGAAACAGGTATTGTAGAATGGTATTTACTTATAGAGAAATAGGTATTGTAGAATGGTATTTACTTATAGAGAAACAGGTATTGTAGGATGGTATTTACTTATAGAGAAACAGGTATTGCAGAATGGTATTTACTTATAGAGAAACAGGTATTGTAGAATGGTATTTACTTATAGAGAAATAGGTATTGTAGAATGGTATTTACTTATAGAGAAATAGGTATTGTAGAATGGTATTTACTTAGAGAGAAACAGGTATTGTAGAATGGTATTTACTTACAGAGAAACAGGTATTGTAGAATGGTATTTACTTACAGAGAAACAGGTATTGTAGAATGGTATTTACTTACAGAGAAACAGGTATTGTAGAATGGTATTTACTTACAGAGAAACAGGTATTGTAGAATGGTATTTACTTATAGAGAAACAGGTATTGTAGAATGGTATTTACTTATGGAGAAATAGGTATTGTAGAATGGTATTTACTTATAGAGAAATAGGTATTGTAGAATGGTATTTACTTATAGAGAAATAGGTATTGTAGAATAGAATGGTATTTACTTACAGAGAAACAGGTATTGTAGAATGGTATTTACTTACAGAGAAACAGGTATTGTAGAATGGTATTTACTTACAGAGAAATAGGTATTGTAGAATGGTATTTACTTACAGAGAAACAGGTATTGTAGAATGGTATTTACTTATAGAGAAACAGGTATTGTAGAATGGTATTTACTTACAGAGAAACAGGTATTGTAGAATGGTATTTACTTACAGAGAAACAGGTATTGTAGAATGGTATTTACTTACAGAGAAACAGGTATTGTAGAATGGTATTTACTTACAGAGAAACAGGTATTGTAGAATGGTATTTACTTACAGAGAAATAGGTATTGTAGAATGGTATTTACTTACAGAGAAACAGGTATTGTAGAATGGTATTTACTTACAGAGAAACAGGTATTGTAGAATGGTATTTACTTATAGAGAAACAGGTATTGTAGAATGGTATTTACTTATAGAGAAACAGGTATTGTAGAATGGTATTTACTTACAGAGAAATAGGTATTGTAGAATGGTATTTACTTACAGAGAAACAGGTATTGTAGAATGGTATTTACTTATAGAGAAACAGGTATTGTAGAATGGTATTTACTTACAGAGAAACAGGTATTGTAGAATGGTATTTACTTACAGAGAAACAGGTATTGTAGAATGGTATTTACTTACAGAGAAACAGGTATTGTAGAATGGTATTAACAGGTATTGTTGAATGGTATTTACTTTGGACTATTTTTAGCCTGACTATTCAGAGAATAGTGTGAGCGAGTTTGGTCAACACTTTCAATGTTTTAGTTAACCCTCTCCCTGACTATTTGGAGAATAGTGTGAGCTAGTTGGGCCAACTCTTTCAATGATGGTGTGAGCGAGTTTGGCCAACACTTTAATTTTTAGCTCACCTGAGCTTTGCTCAAGAGTTATTGTGATCGCCTTTTGTCCGGCGTCCGTCGTGCGTTGTGCGTCGTCCGTCAACTTCTTCTCCTCAGTAACCAGTGGGTCAATTTGGATGAAACTTCACAGAAAGCATCCTCTCAAAGACCTCACCAGAATTCCTTCAAATTTTTGGGATCCATGCAAAATTCGGGTTTCCATGGCAACGAAACCGAAAAAACTTCAAAATTCTTCTTCTCCCAAACTGGTTGGCAGATTTTCAAATAATTTTGTAGAAATGTTCCTTGGGTGACCCTCTATCAGATTCCTTCAAGCAATGTTGATTGGTCGAAAAACATGGCCACCAGGGGGCGGGGGCTATTTTGCCTTATATGGCCAAAGTGAAAACTTAAAAAATCTTCAACATCTTCTCCTCAGTAACCAGTGGGTCAATTGGGATGAAACTTCACAGAAAGCATCCTCTTAATGACCTCACCAGAAATCCTTCAAATTTTAGGGATCCATGCAGAATTCTGGTTTCCATGGCAACGAAAACGAAAAAAACTTCAAAATTCTTCTTCTCCCAAACTGGTTGGCAGATTTTCAAATAATTTTGTAGAAATGTTCCTTGGATGACCCTCTACCAGATTCATTCAAGCCATGTTGATTGGTCAAAAAACACGGCCGCCAGGGGGGCGGGGCTATTTTGCCTTATATGGCTATAGTGAAAACTTAAAAAATCTTCTCCTCCGAAAGTGTCAGGCTGATTTTCAAATGATTTTGTAGAAATGTTCCTTGGGTGACCCTATATCAGATTCCTTCAAGCCATGTTGATTGGTCGAAAAACATGGCCGCCAAGGGGGGGGGGGGGGGGGGGGGGGGGCCAAAACTGGTTGGCAGATTTTCAAATAATTTTGTAGAAATGTTCTTTGGATGACCCTCTACCAGATTCATTCAAGCCATGTTGATTGGTCAAAAAACACGGCCGCCAGGGGGGCGGGGCTATTTTGCCTTATATGGCTATAGTGAAAACTTAAAAAATCTTCTCCTCCAAAAGTGTCGGCCCGATTTTCAAATAATTTTGTAGAAATGTTCCTTGGATGACCCACTTTCAGATTCCTTCACGCCATGTTGATTGGTCAAAAAACATGGCTGCCAGTAGGCAGGGCTATTTTGCATTATATGGCTATAGTGAAAACTTAAAAAATCTTTTCCTCCAAAAGTATATGGCCGATTTTCAAATAATTTTGTAGAAATGTTCCTAGGGTGACCCTCTATCAGATTCCTTCAAGCCAAGTTGATTGGTCGGAAACTATGGCTGCCAGGGGGCGAGGCTTATATAGCTAAAGTGAAAAAAAAATAAAAAATCAGGTGAGCGATTCAAGGGCCATCATGGCCCTCTTGTTTAGTTAACCATCTCCCTGACTATTGGTAGAATAGTGTGAGCTTGTTTGGCCAACACTTTCAATGTTTTAGTTAACCCTCTCCCTGACTATTGGTAGAGTAGTGTGAGTTTGTTTGGCCGACACTTTCAATGATGTTTTAGTTAACCCTCTCCCTGACTATTCGGAGAATAGTGTGAGCTAGTTTGGCCAACACTGTCAATGTTTTAGTTAACCCTCTCCCTGACTATTCGGAGAATAGTGTGAGCTAGTTTGGCCAACACTTTCAATGTTTTAGTTAACCCTCTCCCTGACTATTCGGAGAATAGTGTGAGCTTGTTTGGCCAACACTTTCAATGTTTTAGTTAACCCTCTCCCTGACTATTCGGAGAAAAATGTGAGCTAGTTTGGCCAACACTTTAAATGTTTTAGTTAACCCTCTCCCTGACTATTCGGAGAATAGTGTGAGCTAGTTTGGCCAACACTTTCAATGTTTTAGTTAACCCTCTCCCTGACTATTCGGAGAAAAATGTGAGCTAGTTTGGCCAACACTTTCAATGATGTTTCAGTTAACCCTCTCCTTGATACAGAAAACTGTTGAAAAAACATGGTTGGAAAAGGAGAAATTGGTCATGATGGACAATTACCCTTTGTGTACACATTTTCTTTGCTTTAATAAACAGAATTGGAAACATTGTGGAAAATGGAGAAATTGTTCATTAATAGAAATTGATGTTTTCTGACAATGTTTCTAGTTGTAGAGCTGTCAGAAGTCATCAGTATCTGAAAACAGTGTTTTAACTTTTCCATGATTGGTTTTTGAACCTGTTACCTGATAATATATCCCCATCTGAAGATAAAATGCAACAGTTAATACATGTAATTGTTATTATTTATTTTTGACAATCTTCATTTCCAGTTAAAGTTATAAAGGGAGCATTTTGTCGCTCTGATAAATTTCTTGTTTTTAATTTTTAACTTTCCCAAATGTATATAGACGGACGCCTTTGCAGAAGACAAATACCTAAAACATTATGACTTAAGTAGAAATTGCTCAAACTGAGCAGATTCTCCGTTTGACACAATGTTTCCAACACTTGTTTGTGGGAAATGTTTAACCCCTTCCCTCATATAGACGCTTTCCGACGCCTCTGCAGCAGACGGCTTTTTGAAAACATAGTGACAAAAGAAGAAATTGCTCAAAGCGAGCAATTTCTCCTTTTGACACAATGTTTTCCACTTTTAGTCATAGGTTATCCATTCAATTATAGAGATTTTCTTTATTGTGACAACATATGTTCAAAGTCGTCTGCTGCAGAATTGTCGTATGAGGGGAAGGGTTAAATCAATTATTTTTCCATAGGTTGTTGAGCTTGTAGATGGCTTACATTCTGCCAGACTACGAACGGAATCCACACAGCAGCCGGAGAAAAAACACGAAAAATCGGGGTTTTCTTCAATATTTGATTTCTCTTCGATGTTTGAAACTTCCTCCCGACAGGCTGGTGACCTGACTTCATCAGAAATGAAAAATTTGATTTCCTTCTTGGAGAAAGGATCAACAAACCTTTGTAAAATATTTGAGGTAAGTACTTCTATTTGATAAGGCATGGGAGAACTTGGCTTTAACCCTTTCCAACATATAACAAATTTGCAGCAGATGCCTGAAACATCAATGCAAAATTATAGAAAATCTCTATAAATGAAGGTATAATTACTGATAAAAGTTGAAAACATTGTGGCAAAAGTTGAGGTTACTCGAATCATGTAAATTCTCCTTTTGTCACAATGTTTTCAAAAGTTGGCTGCTCCAGAGGCATTAATTAGAAAGTGTCTATGTGTAAAATGAACGACGATGTACTGGAGCTTAATGCTCATTAAATGTGGACATTTGCAGAAGGCCTGACCGCCATACACTAACTTCACAATAATCACATTCCGCAGTGAAGTTAATCACGCGCATTTTAAAAAGAATATTGTACAATTCTATAAAAAACTATCACATGAGCAATGTTTGTTAGGGTTGGTATTTAACTATTTTTCTGCCATTTTGTTCATATAAAATGCTGTTTTATTAAAAATGATTTTGTTCGCTTTCGAAAGAAAATAAAATTGGGACCATGTTTAAAATCTTCATTTTAGTAATTTTTTGCTGTGGGATAGTAAAAATTGTGACGTCAGCGCATGGCGGTCAGGCCTTCTGCAAATTTCCAAATTTAATGAACATAAAGCTTAAGTACGCAGATGGATCATGAGAAAAATAATTTATGAACCAGTCTCTACCCGAGACCAGATCAGTTTCGGCGGAAATTATTGCCATAATCGAGCAAGGGGTTAAAATGTTGTTGCACACCTTGTCATTATTATACTATATGAACCATATAGAAGCTATTTATAGTAACACATTCCTGGGTGGGATTCCCCAAATGTTCTCATACGAAATCTTTACGGTCATTATTATTATAACATATGGACAATATAGAGAGACCATTTGTAGTATCTTAACGAGTATTGTGTGTTTTTTCCCATTCTTTTTATCAAATGAAAACCTGGACCCTGTGGTTAGACAAGAATGTTACCATTTAATTCAAAATTCTTTAATTGATAACATTCTTACCAACTTCCCCAATACAATTCAGAGTTTCACAATTGGCAGTAACAAAGATGCATCATCCATAGCTCTACGTCAGATTTTGACTGAATTATGCCCCTTTTGTGGCTTAAAAAGTTTGGTTAACCCTTTCCCTCATATAGACGCTTTCTGACGCCTTTTTACAAAAAATAGTGACAAAAGAAGAAATTGCTCAAAATGAGCAATTTCTCCTTTTGTCACTATGTTTTCCACTTTAAGTCATAGGTTATCCTTTCAAATATAGAGATTTTCTATATTTTGACAAAATATTTTCAAAGTCGTCTGCTGCAGATTTGTTGTAGACTATGAGGGAAAGGGTTAAATGCAATTCCTTTTCTCACAAACCACATATGCTATTGCTTTGAAACTTCACACATTTATTGGAGGTCATCAAATGACCTTGCAGGACAAGTTCCATAACTTTGGATACTATCACCCGATAAGGAAATTAATAGAGGTTACCCGCAAGACAGTGCATGCACATTTGTTGATATTCACTGTCCAACCAAAACAATCACCCGGTACGACCACATTTTGCATCAGATACTTCATACATTTGAAACACCTTCATTTTGAATTGTTCATAACAGAAGAATTGAAATATTGTGGAAATATATAGACTGCTTCTTTGCTCACTATGTTTTTAGCTCACCTGTGCACCAAGTGCAAGGTGAGCTTTTGTGATCACTGAATGACCGGCGTCGTCGTCTCCCTTCTCAAATAAGTGTGTAAAATGCGTATTTAATCTGCATTAAACGCTGCGGTATTGGCACCGTATTTTAAGCGTATTTTTTCTTACCGAATGCATTAAAAGTGAATTAAATTAACAAAAAATGCGCATTATAAGTGTATTTTTCCTGCAAAAAAGCGTATTAATTCACTTGAGTGTATTTTAACTGTATTAAAAGCGCATTTATTTGGGAAAAAATACACTTAAAATGCACTCCAAGTGAATTAATTCACTTAAGCGTATTTTAAGTGTACTTTAACTGTGTTAAAAGCGAATTTTTTTTGAAGAAAAATACACTTAAAACACACTTCAAGCGAATTAATTCACTTGAGCGTATTTTAAGTGTACTTTAACTGTGTTGAAAGTGAATTTTTTTAAGAAGAAAAATACGCTTTAAACGCACTTCAAGCGAATTAATTCACTTACCGGTAAGCGTATTTTAAGTGTACTTTAACTGTGTTGAAAGTGAATTTTTTTAAGAAGAAAAATACGCTTTAAACGCACTTCAAGCGAATTAATTCACTTCTAGCGTATTTTAACTGCATCCTAAGCGCATTTTTTTTTTCATTTTAAGCCAGAAAAGTACACTTAAAACGCAGGAAAAATGCGCTTAAAATGCAGGAAAAATCGCTGAAATGCAGTAAAAATCACTAAAAAGGAAAAAGCCCTGTACTTTTTCTATACATCTGTCCATGCAAAACAGGGCATAAATAAAATAATGAAACAAATAGATATTTTATTTAAAATCTTTTATACATATGAAAAAAGAGTCAACAATGCTTCATTTCATTATTACATTATTTATATATATCCCTGGAAAAACTTGTCAGCACATTTTTCATTGGCAGCTCTGTCACTCATGGTAAATGTTAATTTTTGAAGAGACTGCTACAAAACCAGTATCCCTTACATTCTTTTTGTTTAACTCAGAAATAACTTTTGCCAGTTCTTCAAAGTGCGCTTTGGTCACATCATTAATTTTTTAGCAGTCTCTGATGCCACTCTCTTAAAACCGAGGCTGACAATTTCACCGGTGTCCAGGGTGAGGGAATTAAGTGTCCAAAATCTTTTTTTTCTGCCGAGAGGTGCCGTCAACGCTTAATCCCAAATATTCAGAAGTTTGGATTCTGTCTGCTATGTAGCTCTTGACTATAAAGAAGTGGCCCTCATCAACAATATTTTAAACCGATGAAGAAGTTGAAAGATCAGATTTATGAATTTCACATTGGAATAGGTGTTTCGCTACAAACTGTATGGCTGATGGGATCTTATCAACTGCTACCTCAAGTCCAAATAAATCAATAACACACAGCATAAGATCATTAGAAAAAATTCCTCTGTCATCTTTCAAATTTGACCTAATGGCATCATCATTCAATGCTTCAATGTTTGAAATTATAACACCATCATCTTTCATCTTCGCGTCATTCTTGATGTATTCTTTTGGGATTGAACATCTTTACAGGACGGACTGGGGTGATTCAGGGGATCATGTCTCGTGTTGGCTGGATACCATTATAAACCATTCATCAAGTCATAAGTCTGAAATATGTACATGATTCATAAAACTATGAAAATAAATGAAAAGTAAATGTGTCTTTGATTTTCATTCCAAGAATTCAGTACAGGTTATACTTTATCTATAGCAACTATAGCCGATTAAGAATAAACCCATTGCAACATGTGACAGATCTGCATCAGTGACTTTGAAAACATTTTGGTCAAATTAAGGAAAATCTCTTCATTGAGGAGTGTTATAATTGAATAAGGTTTGCAGAAAAAATCCCCCTTTGTCACAATGTTTTAAATAAAATCTGCTGCAGATGTTGCAGTAAGTTATTAAGTTTGAAGAAAGATCCTCTTTTTCCACAATGTCTTAAAAAATCGGTTGCAAATGTGTCTACAGGTGGGCAAGGTTATAATTTTATATCATGTCAAATGATTAAAAAATCTCTAATATAAGAGAAAATATAATTATTGAATAAGTTTTGAAAAAAGCCTCCTTTTCCACAATGTTTTCAATAAATCAGTTCTGTGGTAGATATCTTTGCATGTGGGAAAGGGTTCATCTTATTAATTAATATAATGTCAAATCATTGAAAATACACATAATATTTATAATATGTCACGTCCATCACGAAAATGTATGATGACAACAACATTGCTACATTTGCCTTATCCGAAAATATGACTGTCCGAAATCAATTCCAGTTGGCAATTTCAAAATAAAAAATTTGGCTTCGTTTTAAATAATAACTAGCATCTAAATAAGTGTGCAATGCAATGACAAGTGTATATGTGTTTCATTTCTAAAACTGTTTAGAAACTCGCACGTAAGCGAACATTTTCACCAATGTTATTGTTTTCTTATTATGAAAATTTACGTAATCGTGACCCTTTGTTTAGGGTTTAACGAATTTAAGTATAATGTTTGAATAACAAATATTAATGGGTTTATTTCATAAAATCATATTAATTATCTGATTATTCATCAAAATATTATTCAAGACTGTATATTAGCGCTGATTTCGGGGTTTCTAATGTGTTTTCTACAGCAAGGTAATATTGACAAAATGGCGTCGTATATTGACCTCTGCGTTATGCTCGAAAAGCGTGACCTTTGAACTTTAAATTTGCATGCTATCGTTGTTTGTGGACGGATTTTGTTTATTCTTACATCAAATTAAAGTTATTGATTTAAAGTTTTCAAATGTATTGAATCGTAAATAAATACTTACCAGATGCGGAACGCCATGCTCTTAACTTTACGTGCCGATATTTTCATAAATAATCGCGACTGGAAAATGATTAAAAAATCAACAGGAAGTTAAATATTTGACCTGATTGGATCATGTGATCTCATTAATATGCAAATCAATCATGTGATCGCATTTATTTTTAAACTGACCCATGTTGAAATGCGACTCTACAGGTGGATCGGAAAATACCTGTAAATCAAACTTCGAACTACGATTATCAATTTATTCCTGAAAAGATTGTTATGATTCATGCATCAATAAAACCAGAATTCAATTTTCTTTATAAAGTATATTCTGGGCCTGAACACTTTCAACATTTAAAAAGACCAAAGTGCTACTTTGCATCCACGTCTGTTGGTTCGCAGGTCATGGAGGTGCTAAAAAGAGGCAAGGATATTGGAATCGGACACATAACTCTCACCATGAACACTGATGGAGTTCCACTTTACAATTCCTCATCAGTTAGCCTGTGGCCAGTGTTTCTAGAAATGAATGAACTGCCCCCTTCAGAAAGGTCTCTGATTCAGAATATGATTATATGGGGACTCTGGCAGGGTTGTTTAACCCTTTCCCTCATACCACAATTCTGCAGCAGACGACTTTGAACTTATTTTGTCAAAAATTAGAAAATCTCCATAATTGATTGGATAACCTATGACAAAAAGTGGAAAACATTGTGGCAAAAGGAGAAATTGCATGTTTTGTGCAATTTCTTCTTTTGTCACTATGTTTTCAAAAAGCCGTCTGCTGCAGAGGCGTCAGAAAGCGTCTGCATGTGGCAAAGGGTTAAAACAATAAAACAAATATTTAATGGTGAATAAATCAAATTTATACGGTAGAATTAAAAATAAAAGATTCACTTCTTTACAAAAAGATACACTTAAAATGCACTTATTGATTACAAAAAAAATAAATAAATAAAAGATTATCTTCTTTACAAAAAGATACGCTTAAAATGCACTTTGTTATATTCAGAAAATGAAAAGATACGCTTTTTTAACAAAAGATTCACTTTTAACGCACTCTTCTTCATAAAAAATTCACTTCAGTGAAAAAGATTCGCTTATTGACAAAATAATACACTTAAAATGCACTTCTATTCAGAAAAAATACGGTTAAAATGCAGTTCAATTGAAAAAGACGCGCTTAAAATACACTTATGCAGAAAAAATGCGCTTAAAATACACTTAATTTGGAAAAGATGCAGAAAAAATTCGCTTTTTACAACAAGTGCAGTAAAAATACGCTTTTTAATGCATTTTAAGCGCATTTTAAGCGCATTTTGGTAAAAAGTGTATTTTTTTTAGAGCTGTCCGTCCGTCCGTCTGTTAACAATTTCCTACAAATGACTTCTTCTACTAGACCAATGGACAGATTTCAAAATAACTTCACAGGAATGGTCCTTAGGTGGTCCCCTTTCAAAGATGTTCAAAGAATTTAATTCCAAGTAGAACTTTGGCTGTTGCGGCATCAGAAAAGGGGAAAATTGCCAAATCTTAAAAAATCTTCTTGTCCAAATGTGTTGGCCCGATTTAAATATTATTTTGCACAAATGTTCCTTGGGGCACCCCCTACCAAGCTTGTTCAAATATTTCCGATCCGTTGAAAAACATGGCCACAAGGGGGTGGGTATTGTTTTCCTTATATGTGCATTGTTAAAACTTTAAAAATCTTCATGTCCAAAAGTACTGGCCAGATTTCAAAATAGCTTCACAGAAATGGTCCTAACGTGGTCCCCTTTCGATGTTGTTCAAAGAATTTAATTCCAAGTAGAACTTTGGTTGCTGCAGCATTAGAAAAGGGGAAAATTGCCAAATCTTAAAAAAACTTCTTGTCCAAAAGTGCTGGCCCGATTTAAAAATTATTTAGCACAACATTTATGTTCCTAAGGGCACCCTCTATGAAGATTGTTTAATTATTTCCGATCCGTTTTTACATGATTTTACTTTGAGCAAGTTGAAACTTTGTCAGAATGTTGTCTTGATGATATCTAGTCCATGTTGGAATATGGGTCATATCAGGTAAAAAAATATAGATCACTAGGCCAAATGAAGGAAAATATTGTTAACACTGTGGAGGTTGCATTCAGAATAATTGTTTTGATGTGTTGCATTGCAGTACATTGTATAATTAAGGTGAGCGATCCAGGGCCATCATGGCCCTCTTGTTTCTATGTTTAAATTAAAATTATGCCTCAATTTAACAAATGATTTAGTTTGGTAGAATTTATATACCTTTTGATTTAAGCTTAAGAGTTAAAAAAATGAACGCTTGATATCCAGAAGTTTTCTTTAATTGTTGAAATATTGTCATAAACAGAAAACCAAAAACATAATTTTTTTTATTTTCTCCTTTTCCGAGAATGAATTCTAATATTAAGTTCATCGTAGTTTTTCAAGATATTTAAAAAAGCTGATGAAAATATATCGGGTTAAGAGCTTCAATGTTCTGAATGTTTATTTCTTCTACAGTTTAGACCTCAAGTGGGAAGCTCTCCACTCACACCATCAACACCAGTAAGACTGAGTAGTGGAGAGATTAGCTATAATCCGGATCAGTCCAGCTACATGAACCAGTCTAAATTAATGTCAGTGCCTTCTACTCCAGACTGTCAGTATACCAGTCACGGTCCTCAGCTTACAGATCTTGGACGCTACCAGGTATGGTTGGTTTTAAAACATTATGAGAAATGAATAAATTGCTGGAAACAAGCAAATTTTTCACACTGTTTCCTAGTACTTCTGTTTGACCAAAGGGTCTCTATATTCCTGCTGTAAACTGCTGGAATCTGTGCATTGGTCAGTTGGTTTTGTTTATAAATAAGTATTAAATCATCTTTGTAGAGAAAAATACTTCTTGAACAAAAAACATGTTATCAAAATCAAAATTAAATAATATCTCCTTAATCATTTCCAATGTACAGCAAATCTGCAACAGACCACTTTAGTTACAGCTGGGCAAAAATATGGTTAATCTTTATACAGACGAAAATAAGATTATGGTTCATTGAAATGATCAAGGCGAGTTATTGTGATCCCCCCATGTCTGGCATCCGTCCGTCAATCTTTTACCGGAATATTTTTAGATCGCTCTCTGTCCATCGTTAATTTTTAGCTTTAAACATTATCTCCTCCTAAACCACAGGACTAATTTCAACCAAACTTCACTGGAATGTTCCTTTGGTGGCCCTCTTTCTGAATTGCCATGGAGAACTTTGGTTGCTGCGGCATCAGAAAGGGGGCAAAATGTCCAAACTTTAAAAATCTTCTCCTCGGAATCTGCTTGTCAAATTCCAATATAATCAAGTAGAAATGTTCTTTTGGTGATCCTCTACAAAAAGTGTTCAAACCATAATGATTGGTTGAAAAACATGGCAGTCAGGCAGCATCAGAAAAGGGGCTAAATGACAAAATTTAAAATTCGAAGAAAAACTTGCCTCGTCGTCGGCATTGGCGTTGGTGTCACACCTCGGTTAAGGTTCCCTTTTTAGCTCACCTGAGCTTTGCTCAAGGTGAGTTATTGTGATCGCCTTTTGTCCAGCGTCCGTCAACCGTCAACTTCTTCTCCTCAGTAACCAGTGGGTCAATTGGGATGAAACTTCACAGAAAGCATCCTCTCAATGACCTCACCAGATTTCCTTCAAATTTTTGGGATCCGTACAGAATTCTGGTTTCCATGGCAACGAAATGAAAAAAACTTCAAAATTCTTCTTCTCCCGAACTGGTTGACATTTTAAAATAATTTTGTAGAAATGTTCCTTGGAAGACCCTCTATCAGATTCCTTCAAGCCATGTTGATTGGTAAAAAAACATGGCCGCCAGTGGGCAGGGCTATTTTGCATTATATGGCTATAGTGAAAACTTAAAAAATCTTCTCCTCCAAAAGTGTAAGGCCGATTTTCAAATATTTTGTAGAAATGTTCCTAGGGTGACCCTCTATCAGATTCCTTCAAGCCAAGTTGATTGGTCGGAAACTATGGCTGCCAGGGGGCGGGGCTTATATAGCTAAAGTGAAAAAAAAACAAAATCAGGTGAGCGATCCAGGGCCATCATGTTTATCAAAACCATTACAGATGTTGCTTTGAAACTTACAACACTTATTCACCATCATTACCTCCATCAACAGACAAGAGTACATAACTCTGTCAAGGTTTTTGTAAGAATTATGGCCCTTTTTTTACTTAGAATTTTGGTTAATTTGTTTGTACCACCCGACTTTTTTGCAAAACCATTAGAGATATAGCTTATACACTTAAAATACTTATTGACCATCATTACCTCCATCGACAGACAAGAGTACATAACTCTGTCAAGGTTTTTGTAAGAATTATAGCCCTATTTCGACTTAGAATTTTGGTTAAGTTTTTTGTACCAATTCACTTTTTGTCAAAACCATAACAGATATTGCTTCGAAACTAACAACACTTTTTCACTATCATTACCAACATCAACAGACAAGAGTACATAATTCTGTCAAGGTTTTTTTAAAGAATTATGGCCCTCTTTCGATTTAGAAATTTGGTTGAGTTATTCATACCAAATCAATCTTTTTTCAAAACAATTAGAGATATAGCTTAAACACTAACAATATCTTTTTACCATCAATTCCTCCACCAACAGCAAAGAGCGCATAATTCAGTGACGGTTTTTGTAAGAATTAGGACCCTTAAATTTTGCTTTTAGATAGTATGATTAAGTAATTGCTTCTGTACCACTCAATATAGTTTTGTTTTATTGGCAAGCACGAAAAAGTCGAGCATGCTGTCCTCTGACGGCTCTTGTTGTAAGAATTATGACTCTTTTTCGACTTATAAATTACTTTGCTTATAAATAATATAAATAATATGATAAAGTACTGGTTATGATTTCTCTATCTCCCAAAATGTTTTGTTTTATTGACAAAAAAGTCGAGCATGCTGTCCTCCGACAGCTTTTGTTATGAAAGTGCTTGTCTGATTTTAAAAAATTGAATAGAAATCTTACTTCAGTGATCCTCCACTTAATTTGTTCAAGCCGCACTGATTGGTTACAAAATCATAGCAACCAGGCGTCATCACAAAAAGTGTAAATTGAACTTTTAGCTAAAAATGACAAATCTTAACATTCCAATGGACCAATTTCAAGTTAACTTCACAGGAATGTTCCTTTGTTGGTCCTCTTTCAAAATTGTTCAAAGACTTACATTCTGTGTAGAACTTTGGTTGCTGCGGCATCAGAAAGTGAGAAAAATATCCAAACTTTAAAATCCTTTTCCTCCATAATCTGCTTGTCCGATTCAAAGATAATTTGGTAAAAATGTTCTTTGAGTGACGCTCTACAAAAACTGTTCAAGCCATATTGATTTTGTTGAAAAACTGCTTTAAGGTCAGCATCAGGAAAGGCGCAAAATGACAATACTTTATAATTCCATTCTTATTAAAGTTCTTGTTAGATTTCAAGACACAAATGGCCTTTACTGATAAGCTATTTCTTTAATAGTGTCCCCTACTTGCAGTTACATTTGCAATCCTGATCAAATTTTTCCCGATATTTACAGTTGAATATTTGTTTGTTATTTACTATCACTCAGGTGATCGATTTTGGGCCATCTTGGCCATCTTGTTTTAGTAATGAGCCTTGGATGAGCCTCAGTCAGATTCCTGATTCCAGATGTTGCTTGGTTGAAGAACATGGCCACCAGGGAGCGGGGCAGTTTAGTCTTATAGTGGCTATAGTGAACATGTTAAAAATCTTCTCCTGAAAGCATCTGGCCAATTTGCAAATTAAATCATTTTGTAGAAATGTTCCTTTGGTAACCCTCTATCAGATTCCTTCAAGCCATGTTGATTTGACGAAAACGATGGCCGCCAGGGGGCAGGCTGTAATGCCTCATATGTCTCTCTTCTTTTACCACATTGTTTTTAAAAGCAATAACTTTCTTACATTGTAGCTAATGAATGGATTGAGGAAGTTTGAAATTAGTTTCCAAGGTGACCCAGATTTACAACCAATCAGAAGCTTTGAAAATGCCACCCTTGTTAGACTATTGTACAAGTTTTCCTCCGTTATCAACAGACAGGTAGGTCACTGATATTAACCCTTTCCGTCACCTCTGCAGCAGACGGCTTTTTGAAAACATTGTGACGAAGGAAGAAAGTGCTCAAAACAAGCAATTTCTCCTTTTGCCACTGTTTTCCACTTTTAGTCATAGGTTATCCATTCAATTATACAGATTTTCTATTTTGACAAAATACAGTCAAACATGCGATGAGCAGCCACCCAAGGGACATGATAAAACTGGCTGCTTAAGACAGTAGGCTGCTAATCACAAATTTCATGATTTCGGATTTGTTCAAGTTTTGTCAGTTCACATAATATTACATGTAACTGTTAGGAATAGTCATTACATTACAAATAGGAAATTGTCTTTATAAACTTGTATTTAAACATTGTTATGAAGATTTGTAGCTTTTTTCTATCAAATATTTCATTGTGCTATATATTCTTTAGTTTAAACCGACGTTTACAACTAACTTGAATATGGGAATATAAATTGACTTGGGGCTTCAAAGTGGACATTAACTTTCATTTTAACATAAATGTACTGTCTTTCGGTCTAAAATACTCATAAATGTATTTTTCAATTTATCAATTTTGCCCGACATCGTAAACAGAAAAGAAAGCAAAATCGCAACTTCTTGTTCATGAATCATGCAACTATCATTCAGCACATGTCAGCTGTTTTCGGTATTAAATCTAACATGTAAACAGCTTACGCATATGAAAAAACCCGATAATGTGATTGTCACAGTATGCTTTATTACCAGTATGTATTTAACACCGATAAATTAACATCTCCAAGTCGTGTGTTGATTGACCATTGAACACAATAAGATTACAGTTAATCTCGACCAATTATTGTGGCCGCGTTTCAAAGGGGACCGCTGATCAAGGCAGTTTATAGAGTATAATTGGTTGGGAGGGATTTAAAGTGACCATTTAATGCCGGTGACCGCTCACACAAGTTTGAATGTATGTTCAAAGTCGTCTGCTGCAGAACTGTCGTATGAGGGAAAGGGTTCAAAGACTTTCAATGACACTACAGCAGATGACTTTTGAAGACATTGATGGAAAAGGAGAGTTCTCTTTTTCGTGCAATATTTTTAGTGTTTCACCTGTGTAAGAAGTGCTCAAGGTGAGCTATTGTGATCACATTTTGTTTGTTATCCGTCTGTCGTGCGTCATCAACAATTGCCTTGTTAACACTCTACAGGCTACATTTTGCATCCAATCTTCATAAAAGTTTATCAGAACATTCATCTCCATCAAACCTTGGACAAGTTCGAAACTGGGCTTTATGAGGTCAAAAACTACTTGATGATATGTAGGCCAAGTTCGAATATGTGTCATGTCTGAAAGTAGGTAACGAGGCAAATTTGAAGGAAAATCTTGCTCACAATCTAGAGGCCGCAATTCAGCAACTTGAAATGTTGTCAGAATGTTTGTATTAATGACATCTAGGTCAAGTTGGAATATGGGTAATATTGGGTCAAAAACTAGGTCACTAGCACAAATTGAAGACAAGATGTGTTTGTGAAACACTGATGCCCCCCAATGGCAACATCTAGGTCAAAGGTCAAGGTCGCAAGGTATACACATGTGAAATATGGTAGCATTACCTGTTATTGTTCAAAAGTAGTGGGGAAGGTTAAAAAAAAAATTGAGAATGGCAACATCTAGGTCAAAGGTAAAGGTCGCAAGGTCAAAAATGTTGGTACTGACAGAAAGGTCATGTCACAAGGAATACACATGTGAAATATGGTAGCCGTATCTGTTATGGTTCAAAAGTAATGGCCAAGGTTAAAGTTTTTTTCGAGAATGGCAACATCTAGGTCAAAGGTCAAGGTCGCAAGGTCAAAAATGTTGGTACTGACATGTGAAATATGGTAGCCATACCTGTTATGGTTCAAAAGTAATGGCCAAGGTTAAAGTTTTTTTCGAGAATGGCAACATCTAGGTCAAGGTCAAGGTCGCAAGGTACTGACAGAAAGGTCATGTCACAAGGAATACACATGTGAAATATGGTAGCCATACCTGTTATGGTTCAAAAGAAATGGCCAAGGTTAAAGTTTTTTTCGAGAATGGCAACATCTAGGTCAAAGGTCAAGGTCGCAAGATCAAAAATGTTGGTACTGACAGAAAGGTCATGTCACAAGGAATACACATGTGAAATATGGTAGCCGTACCTGTTATGGTTCAAAAGAAATGGCCAAGGTTAAAGTTTTTTTTTAGTATGGCAACATCTAGGTCAAAGGTCAAGGTCGCAAGGTCAAAAATGTTGGTACTGACAGAAAGGTCATGTCACAAGGAATACACATGTGAAATATGGTAGCCGTATCTGTTATGGTTCAAAAGTAATGGCCAAGGTTAAAGTTTTTTTCGAGAATGACAACCTCTAGGTCAAAGGTCAAGGTCGCAAGGTCAAAAATGTTGGTACTGACAGAAAGGTCATGTCACAAGGAATACACATGTGAAATATGGTAGCCGTACCTGTTATGGTTCAAAAGTAATGGCCAAGGTTAAAGGTTTTTTTGTGCAGACAGACAGACCAACAGACAGGCCAAAAACTATATGCCCCCCGAATCGGAGATTCCGTGGGGGCATAAAAAATCTTGTTAACCCTTTCCTACATACAACAAATCTGCAGCAGACGACAAACCCAAACGAAATTTGAAACTCCCTTTAAATGAAAGTACAATTATTGAATATACATGTAGTTGAAAACATGGTGACAAAAGGAGAAATTGCTTGTTTTGAGCAATTTCTACTTTTGTCATCACGTTTTCAAAAAGCCATCTGCTGCAGAGGCGTCAGAAAGCGTCTTTATGAGGGAAAGGGTTAACACTCTGGAGGCTGAATATGGATCTTGTCAAGTCAAAAACAAGGTCACTAGGCAAAATTGATGGAATATCGTATTAAAACTTAGAGGCTGCACTTTTTTTTCAGCAGCTTAAAATATTTTCAGAATGTTTGTCTTAATTCTATCTAGACCAAGTTTGAATATGGGTCCATATAAGGTCAAATTGGAGGAAAATCCTGATAACACTGGAGGCTGCATTTTTAAATCGAAAATATTGAAATTTCGTCAGAATGTTTGTCTTGGTGATATGTAAGCCAAGTTTGAATAAGGGTCATGGATGGTCAAAACTAGGTCGCTAGGCCAAATTTAAGGGAAATCTTGTTAACACTCTAGAGACCGCAGTTTTTGCTTCAGCAACTTGAAATGTTGTCAGAATGTTTGTCTAAACCTTTTCCACACAAAGACGCTCTCTGATGCCTCTGCAGCAGACGACTTTTGAAAGCATCGTGACAAAAGAAGAAATTGCTCAAACGAGCCACAATGTTTTCAACTCTTTTCAATAATTAAACTCTCCTTGATAGAAATTTTCCCAAATTTTTTCTAGATGTTTTCAAAGTCATCGACTGCAGTTTTGTTGTATGTGGGAAAGAGTTAATGATAGCTAGGTCAAGTTCGAATATGGGTCATATTGCATTGGAAATCTCATTGCATAACTCAGGTGAGTTGGAACTCTTTGGGCAGTATGTCTGCTGAATGTGCTTAAAAATGCGTCTTCAAAACAGATTACAATTATAACATTATAATAAATATTAGTGGAAAAAAGGAAAAATTGCTATCATGAACAATATTTTTTCCACACTGTATGCTGCAGCAGAAGTTTCTTAACCCTTTCCCTCATACAACAATTCTGCAGCAGACGACTTTGAACTTATTTTGTCAAAACATAGAAAATCTCCATAGTTGAATGGATAACCTAAGACAAAAAGTGGAAAATATTGTGGCAAAAGGAGAAATGCACGTTTTGTGCAATTTCATCTTATGTCACTATGTTTTCAAAAAGCTGTCTGCTGCAGATGCGTCAAAAAGCGTATATATGAGGGAAAGGGTTAAGGAAGAAAAGGTTGAAGTTTTACAGTAAATTGTTCCAAGTAATCAGTGTTTATTCTATCTTATTTTGCAGTTTGGTACAGAAATCTCATCACTTTACAACAGAAATGACTTGCTTGGTAAAATGTCAAAAGTTTACTTTGCCCCAACTTTATTGCCCAGTAAAGCACCAAGTTCACCTATTACAGAAGAGAGGAAGCATTCATTACAAACCCCGAGATTAAGCCTGCGATTCCTAGCTAGCTATCAGACACTACTATACCTAGGACTTGTTTATGTGTTCCTCGTCCTATTCATGGGTTTTGGACCAGTAGGATATGTTTTCTTTCTGTTTGGACTGGTATTTGTGTATGGGTTATTCAGAGCCCTTGTGATGGTGGAAGAAATTGATGTGAGAGCAAGTTGAAAAACAAAATGGATTCAAACAATGATGTGCTGTTTTATATTGAGGTACCTTAACTGTTTCTGAAACACAACAAATCTGCAGCAGACAACTTTGAAAAAATATTGGCAAACATACGAAAAATCTCTATAATTGAGCTTACAGTTGAACAAATTGACACAAAAGGAGAAGTTGCTTTTTTTGAGAAATTTTTCCTTCAGTTGAAATGTTTTTAAAAGTGGTCTGCTATTCAGAAAAGTTTATATGTGGGAAAAGGTTGAGCAAGAGTCTGCTCTCTGTATGCGATGCGCAGCTGAAATTCTTGCATTGCGACACTTTTCCTTTTTCGAAGATGGTCACTGAACAAATTTGGTTAGTGAATTGTTTTTGAAGACTGACCTAGTTTATGGCATTTAAATGTGAAAGAGGAAGTAATTGGGCAAATCCACAGATAAGGCTATACAGCGACCCAGATTAGCATGTCAGGTATATGGTCATAAGGTCAAATTAATCACATGTGGAAATTGAAATATAAATTCAATTCAGAGAGGAAAGTATTTCTAAAAAAAAGAAGGAATTGACATTTGATGTCCTTTGATAGGGCCGTATTATGAGGACACCTGGCAGGTGGCTGGGCAACATCAACAAGTTGTTTGTTCTCTTAGTCAAACAGTTTTCATCCTATCTTCACCAAATATGTTTGTGGCCGTTATGTCATGTCCAAGTTTGATCAACAGCAAAATCGCCCAAGTTGATAACTAGTTTAATCGCCCAAGGCAGTTTTGGATTATGGTTCTTGAATTATCAAAACCTTGGCCAAATAGGCTTTGTCTGCTCTTTAACCATTTCCCTCATACAACAATTCTGCAGCAGATGACTTTGAACATATTTTGTCAAAAAAATAGAAAATCTCTATTTGAATGGATAACCTATGACTAAAAGTGGAAAACATTGTGGCAAAAGTAGAAATTGCTCGTTTTCAGCCGTTTCTTCTTTTGTCACTATGTTTTCAAAAAGCTGTCTGCTGTAGAGGCGTCAGAAAGCGTCTATATGAGGGAAAGGGTTAACTTCATCAGTTGTAATCTGATCTTCATCAAACTTGCTGTAAATGTTTATGGACATAAAATCTTAGTTGCGATGAAAAAAATCTGGTCAAAAATCACTTTAGTTGTTCAACGAGTTTTGCCTATTTGTGACAGTTTGGCATTCTACTTTCCATAATTTGTTCAAAGTCTGACTGCTGCAGCGGCGTTTATATCGGTTAAAGGATTATTTTGTCCCAACTCTCAAATCTCATTGTAGAATCTATAACAAATCAAATTAATACTTCACAAGCAAACATATTTGTTTATATTTATTGGTACATATTGTCATTAAAATGCTGTCTCCTACTGGTTTCACCATAAAGGATGACATGACTGGTTCACCATCCGTCTGTCATGTCAGTTAAATCTAGATAAGACCATTTTCAAAGAGTATTTTAGCTAGGGTCAAGGTCAAAGACTATAAATGGATGGTGTGCAATCAAATCTGAATAGTTAGAACTACTAAATTGTCTTACTTGACCCTTTCCCAAATGCTGATGCATCTGTAGCAGATGAATTTTGAAAACAATGTGTTAAACTCAATTCAATAATAACTTTCATTTAAAGAGGTTTTCCATATTTATGCCTATATGTTTTTTAAAGTCATCTGCTGCAGATTTGTTGCCATATATATAGGTAAGGGTACGTTAATGGCGGACTCCTGTATTGCCTACAATATTTTAATGAACTGTCGTTTACAGATCAAATAAAGGGGACACCTGTATTGTCTACAATAGTTTAATGAACTGTCGTTTACAGATCAAATAAAGGGGACACCTGTATTGTCTACAATAATTTAATGAACTCTTGTTTACAGATCATATAAAGGGGACACCTGTATTGCACACAATATTTCAATGAACTGTTGTTTACAGATCAAATAAAGGGGACACCTGTATTGCACACAATAATTCAGTGAACCGTTGTTAAAAGATCAAAAGAAAGTAAAATACATAAACATACTGAAACTAAGTGTTTCTTTCTTTTTCCCATGTCATTCTATCCTCTTATGCACGGTATATGTTACTTTAAAAGATTTGGAAAATTATCTTAAGAAATAGAAATTAAGTTCATGGCGACCTAAGACCTTTAACCTAGGTCAGTAAGAGACAAAACTTGTCTAAACTCTTTCGACACAAAACCATTGTATGAAATAGTTGAGCCAACAATTGAAAGTGCTACGATGTCGTTTTGTAAGTTACTTAGAGCAGCTCCTTCATATGAAGTATGGAGGAATTCAAACAAGAAAAGTTCTCGAGCGATGTCATTTTGATATACAGTAGGCTATTTATAGCAACTGTGACCTTGAACTTTAATATAGGTTGGTGAATCATGGACCCATTTCCATTGACTAGTATGAAGTAATTCAACCTACAAACAAGTGCTAGAGCGATGATATGAAGTAATTCCACCTTCAAACAAGTGCTAGAGCGATGATGTGAAGTAATTCCACCTTCAAACAAGTGCTAGAGCGATGATATGAAGTAATTCCACCTTCAAACAAGGGCTAGAGCGATGATATGAAGTAATTCCACCTACAAACAAGTGCTAGAGCGATGATATGAAGTTATTCCACCTACAAACAAGTGCTAGAGCGATGATATGAAGTAATTCTACCTTCAAACAAGTGCTAGAGCGATGATATGAAGTAATTCCACCTACAAACAAGTGCTAGAGCGATGATATGAAGTAATTCTACCTTCAAACAAGTGCTAGAGCGATGATATGAAGTAATTCCACCTACAAACAAGTGCTAGAGCGATGATATGAAGTAAATCAACTTACAAACAAGTGCCAGAGCGATGATATGATGTGAATCAACTTACAAACAAGTGCTAGAGTGATGATATGAAGTAATTCCACCTTCAAACAAGGGCTAGAGCGATGATATGAAGTAATTCCACCTACAAACAAGTGCTAGAGCGATGATATGAAGTAATTCCACCTACAAACAAGTGCTAGAGCGATGATATGAAGTAATTCTACCTTCAAACAAGTGCTAGAGCGATGATATGAAGTAATTCCACCTACAAACAAGTGCTAGAGCGATGATATGAAGTAATTCTACCTTCAAACAAGTGCTAGAGCCGATGATATGAAGTAATTCCACCTACAAACAAGTGCTAGAGCGATGATATGAAGTAAATCAACTTACAAACAAGTGCCAGAGCGATGATATGATGTGAATCAACTTACAAACAAGTGCTAGAGTGATGATATGAAGTAATTCCACCTACAAACAAGTGTTGGAGCGATGCCAGTTGTTTTTGTCTCGCTGCGACGAAGTTGCGAAAGCGAGACTAAGGTGTTGCTTTTCTGGCGACGGCGTCAACTATTTGCGTTTAAGCTCAAAGTTAAAGTTACATTTTTTTAACTTTTCTGAATAAGTACTGGTACAAGGGCTTTCATTTTTCGAATGTAGTTACATCTAATACCCTTCTTCACATTGTATGCTAAAGATACTGAGTGTGACCTTATTTTGGTGGTTTTTGGTTGACTTTGAGAATTGATCATAACATCCTCATTTTTTGTTAAGATTTATTTCAAATTTTGCACACATATTTCATAAATAAAGTACTTCAACATATTAAACGGAATTTTGGGTCAAACACTTGGATTTTTTTCTTTTGATTTCTTGGATTTTTCAATTTTGCGTTAAAAATATTTTTTTTTTTTTTTTAAATTTTTCTCAATAAGTACTGGTATGGCTTTCATATTTGGAGTATAGTGACATCAAATACCCTTCTGCACATTGTATGCTGATGATGCTGAGTGTGACCTTTTTTGGGGGTAAAACACTTGATTTTTGGTGGATTTTGAGAATTGGACATAGCTACTTCATATTTTATTGGATTAATTTCAAATTGTGAACAAACATTTCATAAATAAAGTACTTCAACATATCAAACAGGTTTCGGGGTAAAACGTTTGTATTTTTTTTTTTTTTTTTAATTTCTTGTATTTTTGAACTTTGCGTTTAGGTCAATTTTTTTTTTTTTAATTTCTTGTATATTTTAACTTTGTATTGTGTTTAGCTGAAAGTTAAAGTTTTGTTATTTTACTTTTTATCTTTTACACTTGCATTGATAGTCAAAGCAGGGGATAGCGAGACATTTAATTACACGTAATTCTTGTGTTCATACAGAGGGTCTTGGGGTAACCTTGCATGTCCCTACATACATGTTATGGTTAGGGCATATAAATGGTTAACTTGTACCTTTCCCCCCATGTATGAAGCCATCTTCCACACAACTAGATGTGCCAACATATTGTGATCGTAATATAAATGAGATACTAATGAAACAGCTTAACCCACCAATAAAACATACAAAACACATTTCCAAGCTAGGACTAAATATATTTTAAATACTGGTTGGAATTGTTGAACTCCGTAAAACAAACTGTGTCCTTTTTCCTCTGAAACTACTTTTCTGATTTCAAAATGGTGTATCTACACAGCAGGTACATGATCCAGGGTCAGCATGGACTCGGGTACATGATCTAGGGTTAACATGGTCTTGGGTACATGATCTAGGGTACATTATTTAGGGCCAACATGGACTCGGGTCAACATGGTTTCGGGTACATGATCCAGGGTCAGCATGGACTCGGGTACATGCTCTAGGACCAGCATGGACTCGGGTACATGATCTAGGGTCAACATGGACTCGGGTACATGATCTAGGGTCAGCATGGACTCGGTACATTATTTAGGGCCAGTATGGACTCTGGTACATGATCTAGCGTCAGCATGGACTCGGGTACATGATCTAGGGTCAGCATGGACTCGGGTACATGATCTAGGGTCAACATGGCCTCGGGTACATGATCTAGGGTCAGCACGATCCTCATTTTTAGTTGTGTTACAGATATCTAGTCCTACCTTATAGCAGACATGTTTTACCAATCAAGATAGCTTGAAAATTGACATGCAGTTTCAGAAGATCATCAAAGTTTGCATTATACGCATATGTAGAGAAACTGGGATCATCCCCTTGTACACATTTTTTGTTTTGTTTTGTTCTTTCAAAATAATTTTATAGAGATTTTCCAGTCTTTGCCTAGTTGTCTGCTGCAGTATAGTTGTATATGGGAAAGGGTTAATTAAGACAAGACAGCCATGATGACCCTAGATACCTTCACCTGAATTATGCAATGTGATTTCTAATGCAATACACATCAAAACAATTATTCTGACTAAGATTCAAAATGCAACCTCCAGAGTGTTAACAAGATTTTCCTTCATTTGGCCTAGTGACCTATTTTTTTTACCTGATATGACCCATATTCAAACATGGACTATATATATCATCAAGTCATGACCAAAATTTGAACTTGGCCTACATACATGTATCATCAAGACAAACATTCTGATAGTTTCAACATGCTCAAGTCAAAAATACTGCCTCCAAAGTGTTAACAAGAGTTTCCTTTAATTTGGCCTAGTGACCTAGTCATATTCGAACTTGACCTACATATCACTCTGACAAAATTTCAAACTGCTGAAGCAAAGATTGCAGCCTCTAGAGTGTTAACAAGATTTTCCTTCAATTTGACCTAGTGACCTACTTTTTGACCCAACATGACCGATATTCAAACTTGACCTGCATATCATCAGGACAGACATTCTGATTAAGTTTCACCAAGCTCAAATTAAATATGCAGCCTCCAGACATGACCCATATTTGAACTTGACATTGTGGCCTAGTTTTTGACCTCATATGACCCAGTTTCAAACATGTCCAAGATTTGATGGAGACGGGGTCTTTCAAATAGTACTATTTGTAAGACCCTGATGGAGATGAATGTTCTGATTAACTCTCATGAAGTTCGGATGCAAAATATAGCCTGTAGAGTGTTAACAAGACCTTTGTTAACGACGCATGACAGACGGACGCGGGACAAAATGTGATCACAATAGCTCACCTTGTAAGAAACAGATAACTGCCTATAGCAAGAGATCGAATTGTTATCAGCAGAGCTACTATTGACACAGACATGTAACACCTATAAGGAAGCTTTTACAATTTATTGAAAAAATAGCATACAATAGTACCATATATAGTGCTTTAATAAGACAGCAGTTTTGTAATATGGAATGTTACTTACTTGCCATTCGCTCATGTAAATATCTTTTGAAAACATTGAGAAAAGAGGAGAAACGGCTCATAATGAACAATTTCTCCATTTGCCACAATGTTTTCAACTCTATTCCGTAAGTATACCTTCATTTAAAGTGTTTCCGTAGTTTTGCCTAAATGTTTTCTGCTGCTGATTTGGAGATGGAACAGTGAGCAAGTACTTGTCCTATAATGGTTTTTTAAGTCGCCTGTCGTAAGACATAACAAAGAAATATTCAGAACACAAGAAAGCTGGGCAAAATAAAAATATATGAAATATTGGTCATGACAAAGGATTGATTGAATCATGTTTTATTCAGTTTTCAACAGTATTTCAGTTATATCACTGCATTTCCTGGGTAAATTACCAGTACTTCCAGTATTTCAGTTATATCACTGCATTTCCTGGGTAAATTACCAGTACTACCAGTATTTCAGTTATATCACTGCATTTCCTGGGTAAATTACCAGTACTACCAGTATTTCAGCTGTATCACTGCATTTCCTGGGTAAATTACCAGTACTACCAGTATTTCAGTCATATCACTGCATTTCCTGGGTAAATTACCATTACTACCAGTATTATTTATCCTCATATCAAAAGTTGCAAATAGGTTTGTCAACTAATATTTTATTGGATAAAAGTAACTGCATTGTACATCTTTATATAATCTTTACATAATTTCTTATTGTAAGCCATGAAGTTTTACAGAATTGCACAAATAAAAGAAGCGTAATATAACAACAGAAGGACCTGCACACACACAATCTTCACCATTGACACAATGGTATACACATATATATATATATATATATATATATATTTCTGTTCCACAAAGCACTTTAAATAATAGCAGTATCAATAATTAAAATATCACATAAAACATTGTGTAGATGAAATTCGCTTTCTGCTTGCTTTATCGCAACACGACAATAAACAAAGGCATGAACTGTCAACCTTTGTTATATCATAACAAAATGGGAATAGGAGCACATATACATTTCGATACAATCTAAAAAATCGTATTACAAATAGTCTCTGATTCGTGTTGAAGATAAAGCTTTTGATAATGCAACAATAAACAAATTTTATTTATACATGGAATACAATAGTTGTTGTGAAGAAACAGCATAACTTGGAAATGGCTACCAACCTGCCATATGAGAACAGATGCTGCTGAGATTCTAACGTTTGAGCTCTCAATCAGAAAAAAAAAAGCTAAGGAAGCTATTGGGACTTGCACGTATTGTCCCTCTAGTACATCACTATGGTAACTCAAGTTTTTATCAAGTATTGAGTTGCCATAGTGTTGCACCCCGTGAGCAATGTCTTAACCCTTTCCCTCATACGACAATTCTGCAGCAGACGACTTTGAACATATTTTGTAAACAAGAGGGCCATGATGGCCCTGGAATCGCTCACCTGATTTTTTTTTTTCACTTTAGCTATTTAAGCCCCGCCCCCTGGCAGTCATAGTTCCGACCAATCAACTTGGCTTGAAGGAATCTGATAGAGGGTCACGCTAGGAACATTTCTAC
The DNA here is from genome assembly GCA_031761405.1 of Serripes groenlandicus. Lineage (NCBI taxonomy): Eukaryota > Metazoa > Mollusca > Bivalvia > Cardiida > Cardiidae > Serripes > Serripes groenlandicus. Next base: position 71,384,088 of record JASEVX010000003.1, read on the forward strand.
AAAATTATTTGGAAATCTGCCAGACACTTTTGGAGGAGAAGATTTTTTTAAGTTTTCACTATAGCCATAAAAGGCAAAATAGCCCCGCCCCCCCTGGTGGCCATGTTTTTCGACCAATCAACTTGGCTTGAAGGAATCTGATAGAGGGTCATCCAAGGAACATTTCTACAAAATTATTTGAAAATCAGCCTGACACTTTCGGAGGAGAAGATTTTTTAAGTTTTCACTTTGGCCATATAAGGCAAAATAGCCCCGCCCCCTGGCGGCCATGTTTTTCGACCAATCAACATGGCTTGAAGGAATCTGATAGAGGGTCACCCAAGGAACATTTCAACAAAATTATTTGAAAATCGGCCCGACACTTATGGAGAAGATTTTTTAAGTTTTCACTATAGCCATAAAAGGCAAAATAGCCCCGCCCCCTGGCGGCCATGCTTTTTGACCAATCAACATGGCTTGAAGGAATCTGATAGAGGATCACCCAAGGAACATTTCAACAAAATTATTTGAAAATCGGCCTGACACTTTTGCAGGAGAAGATTTTTTAAGTTTGCACTATAGCCATATAAGGCAAAATAGCCCCGCCCCCCCTGGCGGCCATGTTTTTCGACCAATCAACATGGCTTGAAGGAATCTGATAGAGGGTCACCCAAGGAACATTTCTACAAAATTATTTGAAAATCGGCCTGACACTTTCGGAGGAGAAGATTTTTTAAGTTTTCACTATAGCCATATAAGGCAAAATAGCCCCGCCCCCCCCTGGCGGCCATGTTTTTCGACCAATCAACATGGCTTGAAGGAATCTGATAGAGGGTCATCTAAGGAACATTTCTACAAAATTATTTGAAAATCTGCCCGACACTTTTGGAGAAGAAGAATTTTGAAGTTTTTTCGGTTTCGTTGCCATGGAAACCAGAATTTTGCATGGATCCCAAAAATTTGAAGGAATTCTGGTGAGGTCATTGAGAGGATGCTTTCTGTGAAGTTTCATCCAAATTGACCCACTGGTTACTGAGGAGAAGAAGTTGACGGACGACGCACGACGGACGACGGACGCCGGACAAAAGGCGATCACAATAACTCACCTTGAGCAAAGCTCAGGTGAGCTAAAAAGTAGAAAATCTCTATATAATTGAATGGATAACCTATGACAAAAAGTGAAAAACATTGTGGCAAAAGGAGAAATTGCACGTTTTGTGCAATTCTTCTTTTGTCACTATGTTTTCAAATAGCCGTCTGCTGCAGAGGCATCAGAAAGCGTCTATATGAGGGAAAGGGTTAATGTCTCCAGCTGTCTAATTATGCAGGAGGTTCATTATCAAGAAATGGGAACATGGATAAAGTAGATTTGATAATGTCTTACAAACAAGAAAATTGGAGAGCAGTAACACAGTTTCCCCTGTATGTCTGTCGAGACAGATTTTGCTTTTTTGCTTTTCTTTTCCTGGATACAAACAAATTTGCAGCAATTAACTTTTGAAAATATTGTGGGAAAAAGGAGACATTGCTCGAATTCATATAAGCATAACTATGGAAAATCTCTAAAATGAAAGTTTAATTATTGAATAGAGTTGAAATTTTGTTTGGTAAAAAGGAGAAACTGCTCATTTTAAGCAAATTTTCCCTTTGCCAAAATGTTTTAAGTGTCATCTGCTGCGAATGAGTCTTACTGATCATTTGGAAGAATATTATCAGATAAACAGTTCACCATTTCCCACCTACAGATGCAATTTGACATATATGCAGCAGACAACTTTTGAAAATATTGTGGTAAAAGGAAAAATTGCTCCATTTGCCATAATGTTTAACCCTTTCCCTCATATAGACGCTTTCTGACGCCTCTGCAGCAAATGGCTTTTTGAAAACATAGTGACAAAAGAAGAAATTGCACAAAACGTGCAATTTCTCCTTTTGCCACAATGTTTTCCACTTTTAGTCATTGGTTATCCATTCAATTATGGAGATTTTCTATGTTTTGACAAAATACGTTCAAAGTCGTCTGCTGCAGAATTGTTGTATGAGGGAAAGGGTTAAAACCCTATTGATTCATTATACTTTTATTTTTCATAATGTTCACTTAGATCTTTTCAAAGTCGTCTGCTGCAGATTTGTTGTATGTCTGGAAGGGTTAAAGCTTTATCAGGAACTGAAAGAGATAATGATACAGAAAGCGCAAACTTAAGAAAATAATACAGCCGGCTAAAAATCTTGTTTTGAGCAGTTAGCATACAGAAACATGAAACGTTAACTAAAAACAAGAGGGCCATGATGGCCCTGAATCGCTCACCCGATTTTATCCTTTTTCACTTTAGCCATACATGTATAAGACAAAACAGCCCTGCCTCTTGGAGGCCATGTTTTTTTTACCAATAAGCATAGCTGGAAGGAATCTCAAAGAGGGTCATCCAAGGAACATTTCTACAAAATTATTTGAAAATCAGCCAACCAGTTTGGGAGAAGAAGAATTTTTAAAGTTGTTTTCGTTTTGTTGCCATGGAAACCAGAATTATGCATGGATCCCAAAAATGTGAAGGAATTCTGGTGAGGTCATTGAAAGGATGCTTTCTGTGAAGTTTCATCCCAATTGACCCACTGATTACAGAGGAGAAGATGTTGATGCATGACGGACGCAGGATAAAAGGCGTTCACAATAACTCGCCTTGAGCACTTCATGATCAGGTGAGCTAAAAAGGCACATTTTGCAAATTTTAAATACCTTTTTTAAGCTTTTTTGTTTTATTGTGGTTTGAGGCAGTTTTCATGACTCTTGGGTGGCAAATTAGGACTAGGCTAGAAAATGTACCTTGCCAAAGGGCACTCTGCCATGACCGATGTGAATGGGGATTAAACCCGGGACACATGATCAAAAATCCTAGATGCTTACCTCTCAGCTGAATTAATAACCATCACATTACTATTTTTTCCACAATAATAGCAAAAGTTTATTATTAACCCTCTCCCTCATAAGACAATTCTGCAGCAGACAACTTTGAACATATTTTGTCAGAACATAGTTTATCCATTCAATTATTGAGATTTTCTATGTTCTGACAAAATATGTTCAAAAACTAAAAGTGAACAAGAGCGCCAAATGTCACAAAATACGCCCATCCTGTTTTTTTGAGACCAATTAAGTATAGTGATAATTGGTTGTACATCAGGCAAATTTAGAGAGCAGACACTGTTAGTACAGTTTTGGCCATTTCGAGGGATATAAGTGTGTAGTGACTAAGATAACGTGGTAAGTTATCAAACTTGTCCAAGATATTATGCCAATACACATTCTGACCAAATTTGGTGATGATTGGACAAAGGCTTCTAAAGTTATTGAGCTGACAAGACCAATTTGAGGTAATTTCTATAATTAAAGGGCGATAACTAAAGCAATATGGCTAGTTATATCGAACTTGTCCGAGATATTATGCCTATACACATTCTGACAAAATTTGGTGATGATTGGACAAAGGCTTCTAAAGTTATTGAGCTGACAAGATTAATTTTAGGTAATTTCTATAATTAAAGGGCAATAACTCTTGATTGACTAAAGTGATATGGCTAGTTATCGAATTTGTTCGAGATATTATGCCAATACATATTCTGAATAAATTTGGTGATGATTGGACAAAGGCTTCTAAAGTTATTGAGCTGACAAGACCAATTTTAGGTAATTTCTTTAATAAAAGGGTGATAACTCTTGATTGACTAAAGCGATATGGCTAGTTATCAAACTTGTCCGAGATATTATGCCAATACACATTCTGACTAAATTTGGTGATGATTGGACAAGGCTTCTAAAGTTATTGAGCTGACAAGACCAATTTTGGGTAATTTCTATAATTTAAGGGCGATAACTCTCGATTGACTAAAGCGATATGGCTAGTTATCGAACTTGTACGAGATATTATCCCAATACACATTTTGACAAAATTTGGTGATGATTGGACAAAGGCTTCTAAAGTTATTGAGCTGACAACATACTGGACGCCGCCAGCACGCCCGCCCACCTGTACGCTGCAGGTAAAACTATAATACGAGACATTTTTTCAAAACAGGCGTATAAAAACATTGTGGCAAAAGGAGAAATTGCTCGTTTTGAGCAATTTCTTCTTTTGTCACTATGTTTTTAAAACGCCGTCTGCTGCAGAGGCGTCAGAAAGCGTCTTATTTGAGGGAAAGGGTTAATTTTGTTTAGGAACGAGATAAATAACACCGACATTTCTCTCAAGGGTTTCACACTCAGATGTGGGTCTTGTAAGATTTGATCTCATGACTCCTGGACTACTTGTCCACTTGCTATGCACATATCCTGTGGGAATAATTTACACACAATGATGATGTACTCTCTCAAGGCTGCTTCATACACTTTCATGTCATCCACTATCTGAAATAGTTTCAAATGATATTTTAGCTACCCTCCAGTAAATCCTTTCCCACATAAAAAAAGATAACTTTAAAAAGATAGACAAAATTATGGAAAATAGCTCTAAATGAGAGTATAAATAGTGAATAGAGTTGAAAACATTGTGACTAAAGGAGATGATGAGCAATTTCTCCTTTTGAAATAATGGTTTAAAAAATTTGTCTGTTTGTGAGAAAGTTAATCATTTAGATTTCACTTAAGACATAAAAAGCAAAACAGCGCCGAAATATGATGGCCATGTAGTTAGACCAATCAACATGCAGGAATTTATCAGATGCGGGATCCTGCATCCAAATAGGCACAAATCGCCATCGTATATGTAAACTTTTTATTGTTTGCGTCCACTTGGATGCAGCAAAAAAAGATGTCCTTAACTTGTAAAGATTCAATGACAGGTAAAGAGAATTGTAATTCTATAGACCATTACTTATTGCATTATTTTTATCAGCCAAACATTACATCAGTAGCAGGTGCCCATCTACTCTTATCTAAATGTTAGTCCGTAGACAAGAAGGCATGCCGGAGTATAGTTTTGAAATGTTCACATTTTATCCTTGTGAAGATGTCAACAACTATCACAGGAACTGAATTTGCATGGGTAGTAAAAGGAAAGAAAGCATTGAAGACAAAAGTAAAAGCTTTATGACTGCAATAAAGCCTAGCATGTCTTCAATTTCTTTGTCAGACCCAGAAGGTGAGAGAAATTTCCATTCCATTTGTGTCCAGAAAAATAAATGGCTACAGTTTTGCAATAACAAAATAACATAACTTTATCAGCGAAAAGAATATCCAATCCTTTTAAAAATACTACATTGGTTTGGCACCAGGTCACATAAACAGTATGCAAACATTAAAATGTTACATTGGTTTCTCACCAGGTCACATTAATATATAAACAGTATGCAAACATTAAAATGTTACATTGGTTTGTCAACAGGTCACATAAACAGTATGCAAACATTAAAATGCTACATTGGTTTGTCACCAGGTCACATAAACAGTATGCAAACATTCAAATGTTACATTGGTTTGTCACCAGGTCACATAAACAGTATGCAAACATTAAAATGCTACATTGGTTTGTCACCAGGTCACATAAACAGTATGCAAACATTAAAATGTTGCATTGGTTTGTCACCAGGTCACATAAACAGTATGCAAACATTAAAATGTTACATTGGTTTGTCTCTAGGTCATATAAACAGTATGCAAATAATAAAATGCTACATTGGTTTGTCACCAGGTCACATAAACAGTATGCAAACATTAAAATGCTACATTGGTTTGTCACCAGGTCACATAAACAGTATGCAAACATTAAAATGTTACATTGGTTTGTCTCTAGGTCATATAAACAGTATGCAAACATTAACATGCTACATTGGTTTGTCACCAGGTCACATAAACAGTATGCAAACATTAAAATGTTACATTGGTTTGTCACCAGGTCACATAAACAGTATGCAAATATTAAAATGCTACATTGGTTTGTCACCAGGTCACATAAACAGTATGCAAACATTAAAATGCTACATTGGTTTGTCACCAGGTCACATAAACAGTATGCAAACATTAAAATGCTACATTGGTTTGTCACCAGATCACATAAACAGTATGCAAACATTAAAATTCTACATTGGTTTGTCACCAGGTCATATAAACAGTATGCAAACATTAAAATGCTCTCCTATTTTGTTACAGTGGAGTGTATACTGGACTTTTGTGAAATGGAAACCTATACATACAGGTGCATTTAAAAAGCAGACATGTAGACAAACTATGTTAACTCGGATATAAGGAGATAATAAATGTACACACATGCCAGTATTAGTGCCCTTTTAAATCATTAAAAGCTACCACACAGTTTCGGATCATTTCTATGGCATTATCTTGAAATCAGGCAGAAACTTTCAGAGAAGAAGACCTTTAATGTTTCATAATTATTACCGTTTTCTGATGCAACCTGATGGCTATGTTTTTCAACCAATCAATATGGATATTTTAAAGGATCACTGAACAAACATTTCTGATAACAAAAATGGAAACCAATGAAGCACCTTCATTGGAATAGAAGTTTAAAGTTTTGTAATTTTGCCCATTTTTTGATGCCAACTTGTGGCAATGTTTTCAATCAATATGACTTAAATAGGGTTTGTAAAGGGTCACTAAAGGAACACTTCTGTCAAATTATCTGGAAATCAGATGAACAGATTCAGAGGAGAAGATTTATACGCTTTCGGCATTGCCGCTGCCCATTTCTAATGCTGCATCAGCCAAAGTTTTACATAGGTTATAAATCTTTGAACAATTTTGAACGTCCTTCCCCAAAACAAGATTCTTGTGAAATTTACTAAAGAGTTTTTGAAGAGATGTCATTTGAACTTAAAGTAGACAGACAGAGAGTGAACAGAACACCATGGGCTCAGATGATCTAAACAAGAGGGCCATTATGGGCTAGGATAGCTCACCTGACTTATGCAATGTGATTTGTCAAGCCAACCACAGTCAACCACATTAACTCATTTTGTGGTCAGGTAAGCTAATACAAGAGGGCCAGTATCGCTCCACTGCCATAAGGCAAACATTGAATCTCCAAACAGCCCAGCCCCCCTGGTGGCCATGTTTTTTGACCATTCACCATGGCTTGAAGGAATCTCGTAAAAAAATCGGCCAAATAGTTTGGGAGGAGAAGATTTTTAAATTTTTAACTAAAGCAAAATAAGGCAAAACAGCCCCGCCCCGCTGGCAGCAATATTTTAAGACCAATCAACATGGCTTGATGAAATCTGATAGAGGGTCAGCCAAGGAACATTTCTACAAAATTATTTTAAAATCAGTCTGACTTTCGGAGGAGAAGATTTTTTAAGTTTTCACTATAACCATGTAAGGCAAAAAAGCCCCGCACTCTGGTAGTCATGTTTTTTGGCCAATCAACATGGCTTAAAGGAATCTGATAGAGGGTCATCCAAGGAACATTTCTACAAAATTATTTGAAAATCGGATGCATGGATCCCAAAAATTTGAAGGAATTCTAGTGAAGTCATTGAGAGGATGCTTTCTGTGAAGTTTCATCCCCTGGTTACCGAGGAGAAGATGTTGACGAAATACGGACAATGGACAAAAGGCGATCAGAATAACTCACCTTGAGCACTTCGTGCTCAGGTGAGCCAAAAAGATGGTTTCAAAAGTTTCAGGTTTTCTGTATAGGAAATTAACCCTATCCCATATGCAGAAGGATTTTGACTTATCTGCAACAAACAACATTTAAAAACAAGAGTTGTCGGAGGACAATATAGCTCGCCTATCAGGGCCTACTTCAGAACAGTTATAGCATTAGGTAAAGTCACACAGTATCACCTATTGCAAGATAATACACCTTTTCAATACTTCCATGCAAATGTTAACCAAGTCCATACAGGCCTTTTAAATCTGTAAATTGGTTTATATACGATGTATGCCAATAGTGAACATAATACCGAAGACTTACAGTATCAGTATCAGATAAAACCACACACTATCATTTATTGCAAGATATCACAAATTTTCAATACTTGCATGCAAATCTTAACCTGGCAACGCCGATACCAACGCCATACAAGGTCCCCTAATGATCCTGAATAAGTGTGTGAAGTTTCAAAGCAACAGCATACACAGTGTCTGAGAAAAGGCCTTGCACGCAAAGGTTTGACCAAAATTCTAAGTCGAAAAAGGGGCACAATTCAGTCAAAATCCATTCCAGAGTTATGGGACTTGACATACAAGGTCCCCTAATGATCCTGAATAAGTGTGTGAAGTTTGAAAGCAACAGCATACACAGTGTCTGAGAAAAGGCCTTGCACACAAAGGTTTGACCCAATTTCTAAGTCCAAAAAGGGGCACAATTCAGTCAAAATCCATTCCAGAGTTATGGGACTTGACATACAAGATCCCCTAATGATCCTGAATAAGTGTGTGAAGTTTCAAAGCAACAGCATACACAGTGTCTGAGAAAAGGCCTTGCACGCAAAGGTTTGACCAAAATTCTAAGTCGAAAAAGGGGCACAATTCAGTCAAAATCCATTCCAGAGTTATGGGACTTGACATACAAGGTCCCCTAATGACCCTGAATAAGTGTGTGAAGTTTGAAAGCAACAGCATACACAGTGTCTGAGAAAAGGCCTTGCACGCAAAGGTTTGACCAAATTTCTAAGTCCAAAAAGGGGCACAATTCAGTCAAAATCCATTCCAGAGTTATGGGACTTGACATACAAGGTCCCCTAATGATCCTGAATAAGTGTGTGAAGTTTCAAAGCAACAGCATACACAGTGTCTGAGAAAAGGCCTTGCACGCAAAGGTTTGACCAAGCTGGCAACGCGGACGCCAACGCCAACGCGGACGCCGGGGTGATAACATAAGCTCCCCTATTTCTTCGAATAGGCGAGCTAACAATGTGCTAACTGGACAAAATCCTCATAACAAGCAATTTTTTTTTTTGCCACATTGTTTTCAACTCTATTTCATTTCTACAGAATGTTTTCAAAGTCATCTTCTGTTATTTTGTTGTATGTGGAAAAGATTAAACCAAAATTCTTCCTATTCTATTTACCTTGTCCAGTGTCAAATCCTTGTTTCCATTTCCCAGGTTGTTCATAAAGACCTCTTTATATGGTGATAGTTTCAAGGCAGCCTATAACAATACAATAGGAACAAGTTCAATTGTTACATTGAGATCCCTCCCAAAAGAAACAAGATGGCCTCTAGTGGTAGCCCTCACCTGAGTACCATGCTCTATATGATGAGGTATCCAGTTTGGCCTAGTCTCATCTTTCTCGAGTCAAATAGTGGCCTCTGGTCAGTCCATCATAATTTTTATTTTATTTAGCCTACTGACCTAGTTTTTGACCCAACATGAGCAATATCAAAACTTAGCCTAAGTTAACTATCATTCAGACAAATATTCAGTCAAAATTTCATTATTGCACTCTCTAGTGTTAACAAATTGTCTCAAGATTTTCCCAGAATTTGGCGTAGTGACCTAGATTTTTGACCCAACATCACCCATATTTGAACTTAGCCTAGATATCATCAAGGCAAACATTCTAACTAAGGTTCAACATGCTCAAGTTAAAAATTACTGCTTTCAGAGATAAAATATTATTTTCCTACAATTTGGCCTTGTGACCTAGCTTTTAAGACATGGCCCATATTTGAACTTGGCCTAGATATAATTAACCCTTTCCCTCATACGACAATTCTGCAGTAGACGACTTTGAACATATATTGTCAAAAAATGGAAAATCTCTACAATTGAATGGATAACTTATGACAAAAAGTGGAAAACATTGTGGTAAAAGGAGAAATTGCACGTTTTGTGCAATTTCTTCTTTTGTCACTATGTTTTCAAAAAGCCGTCTGCTGCAGAGGCGTCAGAAAGCGTCTATATGAGGGAAAGGGTTAAGACAAACATTCTAACATAGTTTTCACTATAGCCATATAAGGCAAAACTGCCCCATATGACCACCCTACCTCCACCACACCAATTCAGTGGATTATTCTATTTAGTATACCTATTTATATACATCAGTCAGGGGGAGAGGCATAACTCTATAACCACTTATGTGATTTGGCCAGTGTTTTACCACAACCGGGGTTTAATGTGCATCAACATTCAAAGCTAGTTTGATGAAGATTGGATAAGAACTGTTGAAGAAAAAGAGTGGATAATGGCTATTTGGCACATTTTTTATCATTCAAGGACCATAATCCAATTAGTCAAATTTGGGATAACTCAAAAGTGCCTTATGGGATTTGTCTGTTTATGGAACTTGACCCAGACATTATGGAAACATGTTCACCAAGTTTGGTAAAAATGAGATGAAAATTGTTCGACTTATAGAGCGGACAAGGCTAATTTGGCCAATTTTGGGTGCCATAATGCAAGTGCACCTTTTGGCTGGTTATTAAACCTGGCCCAATTATTATACCCACAAACATGTTCACAAAGTTTCGTGAAGATTAGATGTAAACTGTCTGACTTAAAGCGGATAACATGTGGATGCTGCCTGGTGACAGCCTGCCTGCCCCAGGTTTTCCTATAATATGGCCCTTCTATTGATGAAATGTTAAAAAATTTAAAAATAAGTATGAGTAAACATACTCATTTAGTAATTTAACACTTTCTTACATACAACAAAACTTTTGACAAAACTTTCTTACATACAACAAAACTTTCTTACATACATACAACAAACCTGCAGCAGACAACTTTAAAAACATCTAGGAAAAATTAAGAAAAATATGTTTAACCCTTTCCCTCATACGACAATTCTGCAGCAGACGACTTTGAACGTATTTTGTCAAAACATAGAAAATCTCCATAATTGAATGGATAACCTATGACAAAAAGTGGAAAACATTGTGGTAAAAGGAGAAATTGCACATTTGTGCAATTTCTTCTTTTGTCACTATGTTTTCCAAAAGCCGTCTGCTGCAGAGGCGTCAGAAAGCATCTATGAGGGAAAGGGTTAAAAACATTTAGGAAAAATTACTTATCTGGAGCTCTGTTTCGAGAGACAGAGGATGAATAAAGACATGTATGGCGAGTTCTAGGTTGTAGATGGAACAATCTTACCTTCACGAGGAGTTTGGTAGCCATGCCATGGTGTTTTTTAAGTGTTATATCATAGGCTTTTTCGCATGCTTTTTTGATGGAGGAGCGATCACTCTCGTTTCCTGGTAACTTGCTGTTTTCATGCTCTTTGACAATTTCAGCAAACATTTCACACAGATACTCCAGACCTCTGTTGTAATAATAAAAACAAACTTATTTAAAAAAAAATCAAGTTTATACAATAGAAGACAATGATGCAGTGGGCTAATTGTAGCCATGATCCTGTTACGAGCAGGTTCTACCTTCAGGAGTTTCCCAGACAAACCCCATTGAGTACATGATTTAACCCTTTCCCTCATACGACAATTATTCAGCAGATGTTCATATTTTGTCAAAAAATAGAAAATCTCTATAATTAAATGGATAACCTATGACTAAAAGTGAAAAACATTGAGGCAAAAGGAGAAATTGCTTGTTTTGAGCAATTTCTTCTTTTGTCACTATGTTTTCCAAAAGCCGTCTGCTGCAGAGGCGTCAGAAAGCGTCTATATGAGGGAAAGGGATAATTATATCAGTTGAAGCTTGCTTTGCAACAAATATAAATAAAACAAAATTAAACTAAATATACTTTCATTTCTAAAGATTTTCCATATTTTAGCCTAGTGTCTAGGATTCGAATACAAGGGGGATTTTTTTTTATCCGAAAATGGATTTTATGAACAAATTGAGGCATTTTTTTCTTATTTGTCTATGTAAAAAATCCCCCCTTCCATACAAATTTAAGGGGGAATATTCAAAACAGTGTGAGAATTAGTATGACCCTCCTCCTAGATTGGACACTTTTAACCTTGACGTTTCAAAGACATTTGCTGCTAATAATTATGTAGTGTGTGAGAAACGGTTAATGGCTTATACCAATATACCTGATATAATATTAGAAAAATATCACAAAAATCAATTGATGAAATCTGGTAAAATTAAGATTACAACATTTCCACAATGTTTTCCAGGGCCGTCTGCTTCGTTATACATCAAATATCAGTTAGATGATTTTGAGTACCCAAACCATAGAGTTCAAAGAACAAATAAAGATTTTAAACACACTGTGACAAACTATATAAAGAACTCACCTTTTTAACCAGAGGCCACCCACTGTAGCTGACGCGTCTTCTTTGTCTTTTTTGTTGTCCTTTTCATCTTGAAGGATCTCTTTAAACATTTTGAACTTTTCTTTATCTTTTTCATACTTTATGTTGATTTTCTGAAGTGATTAAGATTGATTTCAAAAGTGAACCACGCCATAAAAGGTTTAGACAAGAGGGCCATGATGGCCCTGGATCGCTCACCTGATTTTTTTTTCACTTTAGCTATATAAGCCCCGCCCCCTGGCGGCCATAGTTTCTGACCAATCAACTTGGCTTGAAGGAATCTGATAGAGGGTCAATCGAGGAACATTTCGACAAAATTATTTGAAAATCGGCCTGACACTTTTGGAGTAGAAGATTTTTTAAGTTTTCACTATTACCATATAATGCAAAATAGCCCTGCCCACTGGCGGCCATGTTTTTCGACCAATCAACATGGCTTGAAGGAATCTGATAGTGGGTCAATCAAGGAACATTTCCTCAAAATTATTTGAAAATAGGTCTGACACTTTCAGAGTAGAAGATTTTTTAAGGTTTCACTATAGCCATATAAGGCAAAATAGCCCCGCCCCCCTGGTGGCCATGTTTTTCAAGCAATCAACATGGCTTGAAGGAATCTGATAGAGGGTCATCCAAGGAGCATTTCTACAAAATTATTTGAAAATCTGCCAACCAGTTTGGGAGAAGAAGATTTTTAAAGTTATCACTATATCCATATTAGGCAAAATAGCCCTGCCCTGCCCACTGGCGGCCATTTTTTTGACCAATCAACATGCCTTGAAGGAATCTGATAGTGGGTCACTTAAGGAACATTTCCTCAAAATTATTTGAAAATCGGCCTGACACTTTCGGAGAAGATTACTATAGCCATATAAGGCAAAATAGCCCCGCCCCCCTGGCGGCCATGTTTTGCGACCAATCAACATGGCTTGAAGGAATCTGAAAGAGGGTTATCCAAGGAGCATTTCTACAAAATTATTTGAAAATCTGCCAACCAGTTTGGGAGAAGAAGATTTTTACAGTTTTCGCTATAGCCATATAAGGCAAAATAGCTCCGCCTCCCTGGTGGTCATGTCTTTCACCAATCAACATGGCTTGAAGGAATCTGATAGAGGGTCATCCAGGAAACATTTCTACAAAATTATTTGAAAATCGGCCCGACACTTTTTTTTTGTTGAGATTTTTTAAGTTTTCACTATAGCCATATAAGGCAAAAATTTTCACTAGTTTTTTTCGTTTCGTTGCCATGGCAACCAGAATTCTGCATGGATCCCAACAATTTTAAGGAATTTTGGTGAGGTCATTGAGAGGATTCTTTCTGTGAAGTTTCATCCCAGTTGACCCACCGGTTACAGAGGAGAAAATGTTGAGGGACGACGGACGCCGGACATAGGGCGATCACAATAACTCACCTTGAGCACTTCGTGCACAGGTGAGCTAAAAACAATGAAAACGACGATCAGATAACATAATTGTGAATTCTTCATCCTGCAAATAAATCTATGTCTCCTTCATGATTCGACGGAGCAAAGCTCGTTTTCCCCCCTGGAATGGCAAGTATTATACATTGAGAGTATGTCATGTCATGGCAAGTTTTATACATTGATAGTATGTCATGGCCAGTATTATACATTGAGAGTAGGTCATGGCATGGCCAGTATTACACATTGAGAGTATGTCATGGTATGGCAAGTATTATACATTGAGAGTATGTCATGGCATGGCCAGTATTATACTTGTAGAGTAAGTCATGGTATGGCCGGTATTATACATTGAGAGTATGTCATGGCATGGCAAGTATTATACATTGAGAGTATGTCATGGCATGGCCAATATTATACATTGAGAGTATGCCATGGCATGGCCAATATTATACATTGAAAGTATGTCATGACATGGCCAGTATTATACATTGAGAGTATGTCATGGCATGGCCAGTATTATATATTGAGAGTATGTCATGGCATGGCCAGTATTATACATTGAGAGTAAGTCATGGCATGGCCAGTATTATATATTGAGAGTATGTCATGGCATGGCCAGTATTATACATTGAGAGTATGTCATGGCATGGTCAGTATTATACATTGAGAGTAGGGCATGGCATGGTCAGTATTATACATTGAGAGTATGTCATGACATGGCCAGTATTATACATTGAGAGTATGTCATGGCATGGCCAGTATTATACATAGAGTAAGTCATGGTATGGGCAGTATTAATCATTGAGAGTTTGTCATGACATGGCCAGTATTATACTTGTAGAGTAAGTCATGGTATGGCCAGTATTATACATTGAGAGTATGTCATGGCATGGCCAGTATTAACCATATAGTAAGTCATGGTATGGCCAGTATTGTAAATTGAGAGTATGTCATGGCATGGCCAGTATTATACAAAGAGTAAGTCATGGCATGGCCAGTATTATACATTGAGAGTATGTCATGGCATGGCCAGTATTATACAAAGAGTAAGTCATGGCATGGCCAGTATTATACATTGAGAGTATGTCATGGCATGGCCAGTATTATACAAAGAGTAAGTCATGGCATAGCCAGTATTATACATTGAGAGTATGTCATGGCATGGCCAGTATAATACAAAGAGTAAGTCATGGCATGGCCAGTATTATATATTGAGAGTATGTCATGGCATGGCCAGTATAATACAAAGAATAAGTCATGGCATGGCCAGTATTATATATTGAGAGTAGGGCATGGCACGGCTAGTATTATTCATTGAGAGTACATTAATTGCTTATCAAATATTTACCCTGCTACTTCAGGCTCTCATAAAAACAAGTAATTGCATAAAATGAATCTACGAGTCAACCCTTTCCAACTTACAGCAATTCTGCCGATAAAAAGTTCTGACTTATCTAGGCATAAATATGGAAAATCTGTGAAAGCATATATATATTGATTTGTTTGTTTGGAGTTTAACGCCGCTTTTAACAGCTTTGGTCATATCACGGCGGTCAGTGCACCTACCCATGTTTTCCTGGCTTTCCCACACCAGTACTTACACAACATTCTTTCGAAGCCACTGACTACTTTCTCACATAGATCAGAGGTGAGAGGCAATGGAAAACATCGCCCGAAAGAATGTCGCCGCAACCGGGTATCGAACCCGTGACCTCCAGATCACGAGTCAGATACGCTACCAATTGAGCTACCCGGCCGGGCTTATATATATTGAACTGAGTGGAAAACATAAATCAGAAGTTGTGTTACTTTATGAACAAGAGTGCTTGAAAGAACTTGACTTGAGCTGCTTGTTAATATGTTTGTTAGTGAAAGTGTGACAGACAGATAAATAAATAGATGACAGAGAAGTGACCCTCAAGTGTCAACCAGCCAATGCAGCTGATACAAAATAAGAAATGGGCAACATCACATATAAACCCTCCTTTGAGATATTGTGACCACCGTCACCTCCATGCAGTGTGTGAAAAAAAACCTTTGAGACATTGTGACCACTGTCAGCTCCATGCAGTGTGTGAAAACCCTCTTTTGAGATATTGTGACCACTGTCACCACCATGCAGTGTGTGAAAACCCACCTTAGAGACCATGTGACCACTGTCACCTCCATGCAGTGTAGGAAGACCACCCTTAGAGACATTGTGACCACTGTCACCACCATGCAGTGTAGGAAGACCACCCTTAGATACATTGTGACCACTGTCACCACCATGCAGTGTGTGAAAACCACCCTTAGAGACCATGTGACCACTGTCACCTCCATGCAGTGTAGGAAGACCACCCTTAGAGACATTGTGACCACTGTCACCACCATGCAGTGTGTGAAAACCCCCCTTAGAGACCATGTGACCACTGTCACCTCCATGCAGTGTAGGAAGACCACCCTTAGAGACATTGTGACCACTGTCACCACCATGCAGTGTAGGAAGACCACCTTTAGAGACGTTGTGACCACTGTCACCACCATGCAGTGTGTGAAAACCCCCCTTAGAGACATTGTGACCACTGACACCTCCATGCAGTGTGTGAAAACCCCCCTTAGAGACATTGTGACCACTGTCACCACCATGCAATGTGTGAAAACCCACTTTGAGACCATGTGACCACTGTCACCTCCATGCAGTGTAGGAAGACCACCCTTAGAGACATTGTGACCACTGACACCTCCATGCAGTGTAGGAAGACCCCCCTTAGAGACATTGTGACCACTGACACCTCCATGCAGTGTAGGAAGACCCCCCTTAGAGACATTGTGACCACTGTCACCTGCATGCAGTGTAG
The DNA here is from genome assembly GCA_031761405.1 of Serripes groenlandicus. Lineage (NCBI taxonomy): Eukaryota > Metazoa > Mollusca > Bivalvia > Cardiida > Cardiidae > Serripes > Serripes groenlandicus. Next base: position 71,400,507 of record JASEVX010000003.1, read on the forward strand.
GAAGACCCCCCTTAGAGACATTGTGACCACTGACACCTCCATGCAGTGTAGGAAGACCCCCATTAGAGACATTGTGACCAATGTCACCTCCATGCAGTGTAGGAAGACCCCCCTTAGAAACATTGTGACCACTGACACCTCCATGCAGTGTAGGAAGACCCCCCTTAGAGACATTGTGACCACTGTCACCTGCATGCAGTGTAGGAAGACCCCCCCTTAGAGACATTGTGACCACTGACACCTCCATGCAGTGTAGGAGGACCCCCATTAGAGACATTGTGACCACTGACACCTCCATGCAGTGTAGGAAGACCCCCCTTAGAGACATTGTGACCACTGACACCTCCATGCAGTGTAGGAAGACCCCCCTTAGAGACATTGTGACCACTGACACCTCCATGCAGTGTAGGAAGACCCCCATTAGAGACATTGTGACCACTGACACCTCCATGCAGTGTAGGAAGACCTACAATGTGATTTCTAATGCAAAGCGCATGAAGACAATTATTCTGACAAAGATTCAAAATGCAACCTCCAGAGCGTTAACAAGATTTACCTTCATTTTGAACAAACATTCTAACAAAGTTTCAACTTGCTAATTTTTAACTTCTCAGGGAATTGTAATCAGTCACAAAAGGACACCACTGATACAGTTTCGAATGAGATTACTGTTTATCATTTATGGTCATTTTCTTCCCATTACATCAATGTGGTTATAGGTAACATTAATCTTCGGGCAGTAGTTGATACAGCCGCTGAAGTGAATATTATCTCTGATAGGGTGTATCAATCTATGGACCCAAAACCACGCATAATTAAAAACATTACACTCAAAGCAGCTGGTCGTGATATGTCTATGCCAGGATTTATCATGGATCAGACTTTGTTAACAAGAGGGCCATGATGGCCCTTGAATCGCTCACCTGATTTTTTATTTTTTTTTCACTTTAGCTATATAAGCCTCGCCCCCTGGCAGCCAGTTTCCGACCAATCAACTTGGCTTGAAGGAATCTGATAGAGGGTCACCCTAGGAACATTTCTACAAAATTATTTGAAAGTCGGCCAGATACTTTTGGAGGAGAAGATTTTTTAAGTTTTCACTATAGCCATATAATGCAAAATAGCCCTGCCTACTGGCGGCCATGTTTTTTGACCAATCAACATGGCTTGAAGGAATCTGAAAGTGGGTCATCCAGCAGGGGTCTCATTATATTTTGGAGTAGAAGGGTGATGAAGGAAAGTAGAAGGGGGGTCTGGGGGTCCTCCCCCAGCGGGGTAACAGGGGCAGCGCCCCTTGACAGCCGGGGGTTCCGGGGGCCGCAGGCCCCCGGCCGAAAACGATTTTGAGCATTATGAAATCAGTATAGTTAGGTCTCCTGACAGGAAAATTCCTGTCATTTTACATGTGTATTTACAGTGATTCAGATTGCAACTCAGTCTTTCAAGACAGCTGTCCTAAATGTAAAAAAAATCTCAGGCCATTTTGTCCTAAACTTGAAAAATTCATAGGCCACTAAAAGACATGCTAAATCCAAACTTGCACTAACTCATGAACACCTATTACAATCTTCAACAATATTTAAAACCTTTTAGAATTGCAGTTAATATACTAACAGGTTGAGAAAACATGTGGCACAAGGAGAAATGAGCAATTTATTATTTTCCACAATGTTTTCAAAAGTCTTCTTCAGGTGACTGTCTTACTTGAATTTTAAACTTATTTACAGTGTTAAGCTGGAGTGAATAATTGTTATTTTCACTTTTACTAAATTTAAACATAACTAAAGGGGCATAGAAAAAGTCATATAATTGGATGTGGTTTCGAAAGAAAATGAAGAATTTCCACTATGTGATACCTGGACAGCCTAAAATGTTCAAACTTTCAAGTAGTAGGCTTGTATATTTTTGAAATGGGGGGATTCTCTTTTTCTAGCAAAAAAAAAGTTTTGAGTGCTACTGTACAGTGTTTGCTCCAGCCCAACATTTTTTAGGGTCATATACTTGGAATTTATGGGGTCATTTGAAAATGTTGGGGGTCATTTCATGATTTGAATATTTTGAGGTCACACACATGGTTTTCATTAACTTAAGAAACCATAAACAATTCTGGTGTATTTTTAGTGTCTTTTAATCACAACTTACTATAACTGAGAGTAAATGACTAGAAGATGACTAGACTTAGAAAATTAACAGACTTCCATCACAATCATTTTACACTGTCACAGATTCCTTACAGTTGCCATTGTTCATAAGTGAGTTATTTGTTTGAACTGTTTAACAGTCAGCACAATAGCTTGTTTGAGCATTGAATTGGGCATTTCACATTCCTGTTGGGGCTTGTGATCGCTTTCTTTACTTTGCGATTCCAGACTGTGTTTTTGGACGGGAGAAAAATGATGTTAAACGCCGCTGCTTAGCAGACGATGGAGCTGACATTTTTTCCCGGATATTTACGTCAGGGACTCAATCGGCACATCTCTAACCAAAATATGCCATCATGATCCATAGCGTGTTTCAGACAGACTCGATTCAAGTTATTATGCCTTTTATATCCTTGACAGCTATCACAACGATAACAAAAACCATGTTTATAATTATTATTATATTAATTTGAGCCTAAAAGTTATGCAGCTTACCTCTTTACCACTTTAATCTATCAAAATCAATTCACAACGGCGAAAAAATTAAAATCTGAAACAAATTTGTTTTCGGTTAAATAAACTAGACGAAATCGGTAAAAAAACCTAAAACGAAATATCGCCCAAACTTGTTTGAATAAGATATATAACTATTTCGTTAAATAACCATTTTGGTGTACTTTAACAACAATACCCACAATACCGTATTCGGTCATTCTCGGTTCAAATCGACCACAATGTGAGTTATGAAACGTCATTTCATTTTCGCTACTGGCCTTAAGCATAACTTGTTCAAAGTTCGGCTGCAGATTTGCACAAAACACAGAAGCTTAATTGTTTTTTTGCTGTCTGCTTGCATCGTTTATGTAGTGGTCCGAAAAAAGGAAGTCCCGTCTGTCAATGCATTTGATTTTTTTTATGTTGGGTGCAGAAAATTGAAGCCGTTTTAAACGCTTTTTTCTGCATTAAAATCTGCTCAGCCAGAAATTTTGAAAGGCTCTAGACCATTTGACAGGCAAATCAGGTACAGTTCTTATCGAGGAGTTGGACAATTGTTCTAGATCGGCTGAATTTTGATTATTTTGTTCCGTATTAATGCTTGTCGACGCGTTATCTTTCCCGAAAAAAAATTCAGCGATTGTCGAAATTGCTTTCGCTCCGACATTTTGAAAGGGTTTAATCCGGGTTCTTAAAAGACGCCCTACGATTGGCTGGTATGTAATAAGCCAGCCAATCAAATCGAGTTTTACATTTTTCCATGATCATTAGACGCTTTACATGTAGTACACAATAATGCATTATAACTGCAATAAAGCGCATGACTCGACAAAACACTTTGTTTATTATGAAGCAAAATGCGTTTACTGCACATGATATTTGTCACCTTTTTCTCGTAGCAATTGAACGTATGGACTTTGTATCGTTTTTAGGTTTATTTAGGGACATGTTAAGACCAAAATCATGAAATCTTACTAATTTAAAAGGCAGCTGTTAAACTGAAAGTAGCCGGGTCATACGGTCATTATTGCCGGGGGAAATCCCCGGCCCCCGGCTCTTATTGAGACCCCTGCATCCAAGGAACATTTCTACAAAATTATTTGAAAATCGGGCCGACACTTTTGGAGAAGAAGATTTTTTAAGTTTGCACTATAGCCATATAAGGCAAAATAGCCCCGCCCCCCCCATGGCGGCCATGTTTTTCGACCAATCAACATGGCTTGAAGGAATCTGATAGAGGGTCACTTAAGAAACATTTCTACAAAATTATTTGAAAATCTGCCAACCAATTTGGGAGAAGAAGAATTTTGAATTTTTTTCGGTTTCGTTGCCATGGAAACCAGAATTTTGCATGGATCCCAAAAATTTGAAGGAATTCTGGTGAGGTCAATGAGCGGATGCTTTCTGTGAAGTTTCATCCCAATTGACCCGCTGGTTACTGAGGAGAAGATGTTGAAGATTTTTTAAGTTTTCAATTTGGCCATATAAGGCAAAATAGCCCTGCCCCCTGGCGGCCATGTTTTTTGACCAATCAACATGGCTTGAAGGAATCTGATAGAAGATTACCCAAGGAACATTTCTACAAAATTATTTGAAAATCGGCCTGACACTTTTGGAGAAGAAGATTTTTTAAGTTTGCACTATAGCCATATAAGGCAAAATAGCCCCGCCCCCCCCTGGCGGCCATGTTTTTCGACCAATCAACATGGCTTGAAGGAATCTGATAGAGGGTCACCCAAGGAACATTTCTACAAAATTATTTGAAAATCGGCCTTACACTTTCGGAGGAGAAGATTTTTTAAGTTTTCACTATAGCCATATAAGGCAAAATAGCCCCGCCCCCCCTGGCTGCCATGTTTTTCGACCAATCAACACGGCTTGAAGGAATCTGATAGAGGGTCATCCAAGGAACATTTCTACAAAATTATTTGAAAATCTGCCAACCAATTTGGGAGAAGAAGAATTTTGAAGTTTTTTCGGTTTCGTTGCCATGGAAACCAGAATTTTGCATGGATCCCAAAAATTTGAAGGAATTCTGGTGAGGTCAATGAGAGGATGCTTTCTGTGAAGTTTCATCCAAATTGACCCACTGGTTACTGAGGAGAAGAAGTTGACGCACGACGGACGACGGACGACGGACGCCGGACAAAAGGCGATCACAATAACTCACCTTGAGCAAAGCTCAGGTGAGCTAAAAATTGGCACAAAAAATTATTATGAAAATATCTATGTAGCCCCCCATTGAACAGGATATGCTTTTGGGTGCAGATTTCCTTAATAAGCATAAAGCCGTATTATTTATGGGGGTGGGGAAGATGGTCATAGATGGGTTGAACATCCGTATGGAGAGGGTGGAGGTAAAAGAAGGGGAGATCCCAGAGGTGGCAAGTGTTAAAGTTAACAAAAGAACGGTTGTGCCACCAAAATCTGTTGTCCTTGTAAAATGCGAGTTAGACAACGAATTGAAACAGGATTATTTCATGGAAAAAGTAGACAGTTTGGATCTCATGCTACCAAGAACAGTATGCCGGGGCAGCTCCATACCATGGGTCAGTGTGATGAATGTCTCTGACAAATATCATCTGCTGGAACGGTGTGTGGAGGTTGCAACGGCACATATTATGTTAGACATCTTAGATGAGCCGAGTACTGAGGTTAAACATATATCTTCAGTATCCATACAAAGCAAATCCCAATTACCTGAACATTTGGTAGATTTGTATGAAAGATCCTGTAAATTATTGTCCGAAACCGATGCGACGGTGTTGTTGAATCTATTGATGGAATACCAAGACATTTTCGCACAGAATGAATTTGATCGTTGATCTTGGAAGTTTCACTGATTTACAACATTGTATAGATACCAGGGATGCCAAACCAGTGAAAGTAGGGATGAGAAGAACCCCTGCACATTTTCAAGGAGAAGAAGAGGAACATCTTAATAAGATGTTAAGGGCAGGTGTCATTCAAGAATCCAATTCTGACTGGGCAGCAGCGCCAGTATTGATAAGAAAAAGGGATGGGTCAGTGCGTTGGTGCATTGACTACAGAAAATTGAATGATGTAACTGTCAAGGATGTGTTCCCACTCCCTCTGGTGGATGATTGCTTGGACACGCTGGCTGGTAACACCTGGTTCACAAAGCTCGATGCAAATGCCGCCTACTGGCAGGTGAGCATAAAGAAAGAAGATCGTAAGAAAACCGCCTTTCACACTAAATATGGTTTATTTGAACATGTTAAGATGGGTTTTGGTCTTTGTAATGCTCCTGCAACTTTCTCAAGAGTCATGAATCTTGTTCTGAGGAGTCTGAACTGGAAGATCGTTCTGGACTTTCTAGACGATATTCTGGTTTTGGGAAGAACTTTTTATGAGCATATAAGTAATCTTAGGGAAACTTACGGACGGTTCAGAAAATACGGTCTCCGCCTCAAACCCAAGAAATGTCTAATCTTTCAAAAGGAGGTTGAATTTTTAGGTAGAATAGTAACAGGCGAGTCATTGGCTATTTCATCGAACGATACCAAAGTTGTTCATGAATGGCCAACACCCAAATGTTCCAAAGATGTCGAAAGATTTATGGGCCTTGCCAATTATCACAGAAGTTTTGTGAAACAGTTCGCTGATATTGCTGCTCCAATGTATGGCGTAATTGGTAAACATCAGTTCCAATGGGGTGAAGAACAAGAAATATCATTCTGCAAGCTAAAGCAAGCTTTAACACATCCACCTGTTATGGCCTTGCCAAATGGTCGAGATTCATTTATTTTGGATACAGATGCGTCCGATGTAGCAATTGGTGCAGTATGGTGAAGAGAAAGTCATCACCTATGGAAGTTATGCCCTTGCAAAAGAACAGAGAAAGTATTGTGCTACACGAAAGGAACTTCTAGCGGTAGTACGCTTTACTAGACAGTTTAGGTATTACCTGCTCGGAAGGCCTTTTGAGGTACGTACAGACCATTCAAGTTTGACCTGGCTAATAGGATTTAAAGAACCACAGGGGCAGTTAGCAAGATGGTTGGAAGAATTATCACAGTACAATATGATTCTTAAATACCGACCTGGAAAAGTGCATGGGAATGCGGACGCATTATCAAGGAAGCCTATGGCCGACATGTGTTCGCACTATTCTAGTCATGTAAAGATTGAAGAATTACCCTGTGGTGGCTGTACCTATTGTAAGCGAGTAGATACTCAGTGGGCCACTTTTTCGCGAGAAGTGGATGAGGCGATTCCATTGGCTGCTTCAAAGACAATGCGGTTCAAGGGAGGCTTGGGTCTGGATCAACACTGCGCGTTGGGGGACAAAACGACGAGGCGGCGGCTGGGGTGCGTCGAGTGCCTGGGGACCAAATTGCAGGGGAAGAGAGTAAGACCAATGGACAATCATTTACCACTAGGAGTAGATGATAAGTCAGAGACTCGTTACATAGGGGGTATAGCTCAGTCAGGTAACAGAAGCCAATGAAATTAGAAATATCTGTTCTTTATCGTTAGAGTACCTGGCGGAATCCGGGGAAGACAGTAGGAGTACTTCTCAGGTTGAGATCAGGCAAATTAGTACCAATTTGTCTATCTCAATTGGGGAGGGAAAGAAAGATCTTTGGAAAGAGAGGGATCAGCCTGGTATTTTTCAAGTTTCTTCTAAACGAGATTCCGATACTTCCAATACTTCTTTGTGTTGGGGTTTCGGGGTCTCTGACCTGATTCAGGCCCAGAGTGAGGATGATGACTTGCTCATTATCCTCGATTGGTTGAAAAATGCGGTAGCTCCGTCCGAGAGAAACTTGTTCATATCTGGCCGGGCAAGTAAACACTACTGGCTAAATAAAGAACAGTTTGAACATGCTTGTGGACGGAGTGTTATTTTTCAGAAAAGAAGACGAGTCTGATACCATATTAGTAGTACCCCATGGGTTGAAAGCACAGGCGCTACGAGAAAACCATGAGATACCCTCAGTGGGACATCAGGGAATTGCTAGAACGAGATCCCGGATGACAGATAAATTCTACTGGTATGGTATGTCCAGAGATGTCGAGAGCCATGTTTTGACATGTCCAGAGTGTAATGCGAATAAGAAAGCACCACGGCATGGTAAAGTTCCCCTGAAAGAATATCAAGCAGGGGCACCAATGGAAAGGGTACATATAGATTTTCTAGGTCCCCTCCCAAAAACAAGAAATGGTAATGAATATATACTAATGATGGTAGATCAGTTCACCAAGTGGGTAGAATGCATACCCCTCCCATCTCAGACAGCTGAGGTAACTGCAGCAGCGTCCGTTGATCATTTCTTTTCCAGGTTTGGTTGCCATTTGCAGATATTTTCAGATCAGGGTAGGAACTTTGAGTCCAAAGTATTCACTGCACTCTGCGATGCATTAAAGATTCACAAGACCAGAACCACACCATATAGGCCCTCAGCAAATGGTCAGGTTGAGCGGTTTAACCGTACATTGATGGATGCTATACGTTGTTTTGTCAACAAGCGACAGAACAACTGGGATAGATATCTTCAACAGATAGCAGGTGCGTTGCGCGCATCTGTAAATAGAAGTATGGGTTATACACCGAATCTGCTCATGCTTGGTAGGGAGATCAACATGCCAGCAGATCTCATGTACCCACTTAAAGTGGAGGAAGCTGAGGAGCCTGACAATTATGTGGCACGATTGATATCAGCCTTGCAGGAAGCTCACAATACAGCACGTACGAGATTAAGGAGTACAACACATCGAATGAAGAGAGACTACGATGTTCGAATCCTGGAGCGTCCGTATGAAGAGGGTGATATAATTTATTTACTAGATACTGCAAGTAAGAAAGGTAAATGTCGTAAATTATGTTCCCCTTGGAAAGGCCCCGCTGTTATTGTAAAAAAGTTGTCTGCAAGTCTGTATAGAGTAAAGTTAAGAAACTCAATTTTTGTAGTCAATCATGATAGAATAAAACCTTGTTTGTCTCGAACATTACCATCCTGGGTCAAAGCTGCTAAGGCTAACTTAGATTCTCAGGATGGGAAGGAAGTGGATGTAGGGTTGGACTATTGCCACTGTAAAAAACCATGGCAAGGGCGTTTCATGATACAATGCGATTACTGTGACGAATGGTATCATGGCGCTTGCGTGGATATTACAGCTACGGATGCACTGGATATTCACAAATATAAGTGCAGGGAGTGCATGACTGGCAGTAGTGCGTAAATTAATCATGTTTGATTCCCTTTCTATTTTACAGATTAAAACGATGTCCCACTTTCTTAATACGCTTAAAGAACAGGCTCTAGACGGTATATTGGTGTCCAAGAGGAACCTGGTTCAGGACATCTTGCTCTGTGCTGGTAGACAGACTGAATTTGAATCAGCCCTGCTGGCACAGGTAAGATTAGCCCAGTCTAGGAGTAGGTCGACTGGTTGAAGGACGTGGCCAAACAAGCAATGGATCTGGCTTTTCAGGACCCTGATTGGATTTCACTTAACATCTATAAGGTACATGTCAGGAAAAACAGACCCAGCGCTCCGTTTACAGGTCCGTGTAAGGATATCCGTCTGGTAGGAAACCCAGATCTTCCCCGCTCTTTTACAAATGCCGCTAGAGGGCTGAGTGAGACCCCAACAGGAGGCGAGGACTGTCTGGATCTGCTGGCAGATTACGACATCCTTGATGAGGTTTTGGGGTCGTCACCGAGACGAGATGAGACGGAGAAGATTGAGGTAACCTCTGGACAGCCGGAGCCCATGGAATTGGATCCTTGTGAAGTAATTCCCATGATGCGCCGATTCTCACCTGTGAGATATCCTGCAAAGAAGGATGCCCAATGGGAGAAGAAGATGGAATATGGTTCCAAGGAGCACATGGGACACAGTTCTTCCACATCAAAAGCGAGGCGTTCATGCGGAACCTCAAAATATAGCGCAGGAACCTTGCCGGAGAAAAGAAGTAGGTCTGCTGCGTTCTCTGTGCGACGAAGATTCCACCCAACGGCTCCTGTATCCTCAACTTGTAAACAGACATCTGTCAAGACGCCATCCCAGACGCCTTCTAGGAAACCTTTGGAGACGCCTTCTGGGACGCCTTTCCAGGTGCCGCCTGCGTTGTCTTCTGGTGGGACGCCCCATGCGATGCCTTCCGAGACGTCGCCTGGGATGCCTCCTCTGAAGCCTTTCGTAATGCCATCTGCGTACACCCCACTGCCATTGTTATTTATGGATGAGACGCCTTACATGACGCCATCCGAGACGCCTGCAGTTTCACTTCCCGTGAAAACCTACTCAGAAGCTATATCTTTGCAAAACTCATCGAGGCGCCTTCCCAGACGCCTTCTAGGTTGCACCATACAACACCTTTGAAGACGCCTTCTACGACGCCTTCTTGATTGCCTGTAGGGATCAGTAATACTTCCTTCTCTCAGCACCGCAGGCCCGTTCATTCGGAGACTAAGCAGCCAGTGGAAAAGGAAGTAGCAAGAATTGATGTAACTCAACAGAAACCCCGACCTGTGCAGACTAGCTCCATACCCATTGCTTTAAAGACAGTTACAAGACCGGACAAGCGAAGGGTTGAAGATGGTCAGGGATCTCTGACAGTTCATAGTAATCCATGTCTGCCTCCTCCATCTAAGCGCTCCAAGCGTAAGAGAAAGCTGAGGAGCCTGACAATTATGTGGCACGATTGATATCAGCCTTGCAGGAAGCTCACAATACAGCACATACGAGATTAAGGAGTTCAACACATCGAATGAAGAGAGACTACGATGTTCGAATCCTGGAGCGTCCGTATGAAGAGGGTGATATAATTTATTTACTAGATACTGCAAGTAAGAAAGGTATATGTCGTAAATTATGTTCCCCTTGGAAAGGCCCCGCTGTTATTGTAAAAAAGTTGTCTGCAAGTCTGTATAGAGTAAAGTTAAGAAACTCAATTTTTGTAGTCAATCATGATAGAATAAAACCTTGTTTGTCTCGAACATTACCATCCTGGGTCAAAGCTGCTAAGGCTAACTTAGATTCTCAGGATGGGAAGGAAGTGGATGTAGGGTTGGACTATTGCCACTGTAAAAAACCATGGCAAGGGCGTTTCATGATACAATGCGATTACTGTGACGAATGGTATCATGGCGCTTGCGTGGATATTACAGCTACGGATGCACTGGATATTCACAAATATAAGTGCAGGGAGTGCATGACTGGCAGTAGTGCGTAAATTAATCATGTTTGATTCCCTTTCTATTTTACAGATTAAAACAATGTCCCACTTTCTTAATACGCTTAAAGAACAGGCTCTAGACGGTATATTGGTGTCCAAGAGGAACCTGGTTCAGGACATCTTGCTCTGTGCTGGTAGACAGACTGAATTTGAATCAGCCCTGCTGGCACAGGTAAGATTAGCCCAGTCTAGGAGTAGGTCGGACTGGTTGAAGGACGTGGCCAAACAAGCAATGGATCTGGCTTTTCAGGACCCTGATTGGATTTCACTTAACATCTATAAAGATCTAAGAAGATGGTCAGGGATCTCTGACAGTTCATAGTAATCCATGTCTGCCTCCTCCATCTAAGCGCTCCAAGCGTAAGAGAACAATGCAAGAGAGAATTAAGAACATGCCCTGCCTGGTGGACGGGTGTGTATTTCCTTTCTCTCATCTTAAGATACATGTACTCAGAAGTCACTTGCCAGAGATTTTTGATGATCTTCTTCCCCTCAATGACGACTTGAACCGACGACGACTCTCTGCCCTAAAGTTGATTGCTGGATAGATGTTGGGAGGATGTTCCACCCTTCACCACTTAGCCACGTATATAGACAGTACAGAACTTCTATCAACCGACCTCAACCCAGGAATGAGTCCATACATTGTTAAGGCTGTTGCTGCTCTGTGTGCAGAGGGAGGCATGACCATCCCGGAAGCGTATACCCTGTGCCCATTGAGTAGTCCTGCTATGCTGTTCCATTGGAGGGCAATGTATGTTCTGGTTGCCAGATTAGAGCCACGTCATCGTGCAAGTCTTTGCACACAGTTTGTTATCCAACAAAGGTCGTTAACGGCGGTTAAAAACATCACAACTGGGACGGATATTGTTTTTCCTGGGAACGTACAGCAGATAAGACTTTACCCGAAGCATTTGATAGCCATTTCCATTTGGATAGGACCAGGATTGCGGCAAGACAATTAAACGCCAGTTTTACAGAGATTTGTCGGTCAGTACAGCCTACGCACAAGTTCCGTGTTACGGTTATTGGAGCGACCGCGAATTTCTGTGTTCCACAAACCTACCCTACCCTTAAGGAAGTTGCTAGTCTGCACGGTCAAGGAGTGAGGGTCACTATAGGTCTACATCCAAAGAAGATTGCCCAGTTCACATCGGCAGCTGAGAACCAGATTGACCATTTGTTACGATCGCCAAACATTTGTGGCGTGGGAGAGATTGGCCTGGATTTCTCAGCGAGGATGGAAAACTTGGGCGAAACAGTGTGAAGTATTCGACCGGATGCTAAAGAAAGTCCAACTGCAACATGTGGTGGTGATTCATTGTAGGGGTACCGAAGGAAGTGGGGATTTCATTTACAACTCTGCCTTTATGCAGATGAAGATTACTCTACCCCGCAACCAACCAATCCACCTCCATTGCTTCAGTGGATCCTCATCCGTGGTGCAGATGTGGTCGGATGCTTTTCGGCACTGTTATTTCGGATATACCCAGCTAGCGGGCTCTTTGGGCAAGTTAGGTTTATCAGGTCTGAAGAAGGTAACACCAACAAGATTACTGCTGGAAACAGACGCGCCCTACTTTACCTTTGCCCAGAGCGTCCGTGAGAATGGTCCGGCGAGTTGGATGAATCTTGGGAAGATGTTCTTCGAACAGCCACTGCTAATGCTCAACGCCTCTACCGGTAGCTCGTGGTTTGTTGGTCATAGGTACCCGTGTTAGTATGACGGGATGACTATGACTGGTAACCACTTGTTTTAGACAAGACAACATTCCTAAAAACGAGTTCTGAATGATTATAGAGTGATGATACAACGACCAATCCTGGTACTGATACAACAACCCGTAATGGTACTGGTACAACGATCAATCATAGCACTGGTACAACAATCCGTAATGGCAATGGTACAACGACCGAGCATGGTACTGGTACAACAATTTGTAATGGTATTGGTACAACTGCTTGTTATGGTATTGGTACAACTGCTTGTTATGGTATTGGTACAACTGTATTGGAATTGGTACAACTGTTTGTCATGGTAATGGTACGAATACCCGTTTGGGTGCAATGTCAGACCGAGAAGCAATCTCCCGGGTTGGGTTTGATGATAGAACCGGGGGGAGTGTTGTGAAAGTAGATTTGTATCCTTGTGGGACATTGCATTACATTGGGTTCTTTGGACTGTTGCATGATGGGAGTTTCATGACGTCATCACGGTAGCCACCAGATTCGATCTCTTCTCTCCAGTACTTGGTACAGGACAGTCGCGTTTCCGAGAAACAACAAAGTAAGCATTCTGTGGCAACCAAACCAGACAACAACCGAACGTACTATCGACAACCCATAAGAACAACGACTCCATTCGAAGTATACTGATACAGAACCACCTGACAACTACTACTGACCGGTGAGTGACACTTTACGAGCAATTTCTCTTTTTGCCACAATGTTTTCCACTTTTAGTCATAGGTTATCCATTCAGTTATAGAGATTTTCTATTTTTTGACAAAATATGTTCAAAGTCGTCTGCTGCAGAATTATCGTATGAGGGAAAGGGTTTAGAGAAACATTCTGACCAAATTTGAAGATGCTGAATAAAAAAAATGCGACTCCTACAGTGTTTACAAGATTTTCCTTCAGTTTGGCCTAGTGATCTAGTTTTTGAACAGACATGACCAATACTCGAACTCGGCCTACATATCACAAAGACAAACACTCTGATAAAGTTTCAACATGCCCAAGTTAAAAATGAAGCATCAAAAGTGTTAACAAGATTTCCATTCAATTTGGCCTAGTGACCTAGTTTCTGACCCAATATGACCCATATTCAAACTGCTGAAGCAAAAAATGCGGCCTCCAGAGTGTTAACAAGATTTTCCTTCAATTTGGCCTAGTGACCTAGTTTTTGACCCGGCATGGACCACATTCAAGCTTGGCCTAGATATCATTTAAGATAAACATTCTGACCAAATTTTAAGCTGCTGAAGCAAAGATTGCTGCTTCTACAGTATTAACAAGATTTCCCTTCAATTTAGCCTTATGACCTAGTTTCTGATTTCAAACTGCTAAAGCAAAAACTTCAATTTGACCTTGTAACCTAGTTTTTGACTTCATATGGCCCAGTTTTGAACTTGTCGAAGATTTGATGAAGATGAATATTCTGATAAACTTTCATGAAGATCGGATGAAAAATGTAGCCTGTCGGGTGTTACCAAGGCTTTTGTTGATGCCGGACAAAATGTGATCACAATAGCTCACCTTGAGTACTTCGTGCACAGGTGAGCTAATAAATAACTTGTGTGGAGTGGTTCAGTAATTATAAGAAGAGTTGACCAGTGCATAAATGTATAGGATCTGTGATACAATGTAGATTTGAGCGATTTGAGCGGTGCTCCAGGAAACAACAACCTTCGGGTACTTGTGACACATGTAGAACAGAACTGTCTGTGTTACCCTACCCCAGCTCTTTATCAAACCTATTAACCCTTTCCCTCATATAGACGCTTTCTGACGCCCCTGCAGCAGACGTTTTTTTGAAAACATAGTGACAAAAGAAGAAATTACTCAATACAAGCAATTTCTCCTTTTGCCACAATGTTTTCCAATTTTGGTGATAGGTTTATTATCAAAATATAGGGATTTTCTATTTTTTGACAAAATATGTTCAATGTCGTCTGCTGCGGAATTGCCGTATCAGGGAAATCTACACAGGTTGGTTTTCCCAGTGCATCGTCCATTTATACTTACACCTATGTTCCCCTCCATATCTTTTCTAGTCATAGCAAACTGTTTACCCATCAGTTCTGTCAATAAAAAGGAATCAGTTACCCAAGATTTATAGATTAATATTAAAATAGCAATATACTAAAAATCTATTTATAATTCTTAGACCTGTATATATATTTAAACAAAGAATTAAACTTTAAAATCCTTTCAAACATACAACAAACCTGCAGCAGACAACTTTGAAAAATAAACAGGCAGAAATATACAAAAATAATGAATGAAAATTTAATTATTGAATTAAACATTTTGGCAAAAGGGGAAATTGATCATTAGATTAGAAGCAATGTTTCCATTTGCCACAACTTTTTCAAAAGCTGTGCGTCAAATTGTGTTTGCACATGGGAAAAGGTTAACCCTTTCCCACATATAGACGCTCTCTAATGAGCAGTATAGATTGATTAACCCTTTCCCTCATACGACAATTCTGCAGCAGACGACTTTGAACGTATTTTGTCAAAACATAGAAAATCTCCATAATTGAATGGATAACCTATGACTAAAAGTGGAAAACATTGTGACAAAAGGAGAAATTGCACGTTTTGTGCAATTTCTTCTTTTGTTACTATGTTTTCAAATAGCCGTCTGCTGCAGAGGCGTCAGAAAGCGTCTATATGAGGGAAAGGGTTAAAGGTTCTTGAAGTTCAAAGTCCAAATAAATTGACTCATTTTTCCTTATAATACATGATGATTGTATATAAATAAATCTACTATTACATGTTTTATAAAATCCTTTCCTGAACTAATTTTCAAAAGCGAAAACAAAACTACCCTAGGGATTCGAACCACTAGCTAGCTTGAAAACCTCAAAAGATTTGTAGTCCTGTGCTTAACAACATAGGCTAAAGCATTAAAATTGAAAAGTTTCAAGTGGAGGTTTTCATTAGGGGTCTACTACCTTCAAAATTTAAAATACAAAAGTTGCAGGAATGACATGAATGCTGTTGCTGACAGCCAAATCATTGAGAAAGAGAGTAGTGAAGTGGTAGAGTGCCAGCCTCTCATACCAAAGGTCCAAGGTCTGAATCCAATGATGATTCTGCCATGTCAACACACAAAGTTTTAATTGGCCTTGTGACCATGATTCAGACTTGACAGAGATTTAAAATATAATGATGAGCTTTTTTCATGAACATTAGATCAATAATGTTGCCTCTGGAATGTTCACAAGGTTTTGCTAACTAGTATGCCAACACTAAAATTGAAAAAGTAAAATAATTTAACTTTCAACAAAATAGGAGCAGCAATTTTTGTTGATACATTTTGTTTATCTTCCCTAGTCTTTTTGTTTTACTTGCTACAAATGTTGGGACGGGTGATATTTTAGTATACAACTTAGTTTCTTATCCCTCTTATCTACGTCCCTGGATTAACAAAGATTCCATTATAGTTTTTCATTCAAAAGTATGTCTAATTAAAATGTTGCTAAGATGTTTATTTTCTTGGATGAAATATGAAAAGTCATTGACACAACAGACAACTTGCTTGATTTTCTAGTTAACCAAAGTTAAAAAAAAAAAAAGCTCAACTTTTTTGTGCTTGCCAATGAAACAAAACTTTTTGGGGTGGTACAGAAAACATAACTTTATCATATTATTTAAAAACAAAGTACTTTATAAGTAGAACAAGAGGGCCATGATGGCCCTGGAATCGCTCACCTGATTTTATTGTTTTTCACTTAAGCCATATAGGCCCCCTGGCAGCCATAGTTTTCAACCAATCAACATGGCTTGAAGGAATCTGATAAAGGGTCACCCTAGGAACATTTCTACAAAAATTCTTTGAAAATCGGCCTGACTCTTTTGGAGGAGAAGATTTTTTAAGTTTTCACTATAGCCATATAAGGCAAAATAGCCCCGCCCCCTGGATGCCATGTTTTTCGACCAATCAACATGCTTGAAGGAATCTGATAGTGGGTCACTTAAGGGACATTTCTACAAAATTATTTGAAAATCGGCCTGACACTTTTGGAGGAGAAGATTTTTTAATTTTTCACTATAGCCATATAAGGCAAAATAGCCCCGCCCCCCTGGCGGCCATGTTTTTCGACCAATCAACATGCTTGAAGGAATCTGATAATGGGTCACTTAAGGAACATTTCTACAAAATTATTTGAAAATTAGCCAGACACTTTCGGAGGAGAAGCTTTTTTAAGTTTCCACTATAGCCATATAAGGCAAAATATGTGGAGTGGTATGAAAAACTTAACTAAAATTGTCATTCTTACAAAAATACTGAAAATGTTCTACTTCAAACCCAATCTTCCACTTTGAGATTATGAAACTCCCCCCTTGAGGATGAGAAAAGGTTGGTAAGCATGCATTAGAAACGGCATGTTATCAGATTTTCTGAGTTCTAGTTTCTGTATGTGAAGGCCATTTCATATTTTGACTGTTATCATCAATGTTATGTATATAATATATATATATATAACATCAAAAATGAGACCTAATTCTTTGGTACTCTATTTCAGCCAGACCATGAGAAAAGGGTACACGGTACTCGTGATATTAAGGGCTGGTGTTTTGCATGTTCTAAAATCCGAATTTGACCCCATGTTGTAACCATATGTTGTGGATACACAAAAGAATCGTCCCAATGAACTCGTACCCATGAAAGGCACACAATATAGGGTTTGATTTTATAATAAGAGAGATCTTGGGAAAAAGAGCTCTATACTGCTCCTTATCTGGACCTATGGATACAAGTTGGCTTTTGGGGACAGCATTGATTCAGATCAGCCTGTGCATCCACAGTTTGATCCAGTTTGAGGCTGGTCACTGATAACTGACACAAAGTTGTTAGAAGATTCATCAACTGATATAGATCCTGATCAGCCTGAGTAGGTGGATAAGACTATCTGAACCTACACTATTCAGAAGAAAAGAACTTGAACATTTCCAAAGCACTGGCTTATTTTCATTTACAAGTAGAGAATTTAACCTAGATGTTTTTTAAGTCGTCTGTTGAGAATTTGATGTGAAGAAGTGTTAAATACCGTCGAAATAAGGGGAAGTTAAGCAGGCCTGTGTCAATGGTGGACTGATAGCTAATATAATATTATTAGATGACGTGTGCATCCTAAGTTAGAGATAGATAGATATTATCATGTGTACAAACCAACGACTTTGACAGTGCCACCAGCGCATTCCAGCCAGTCGGCAGTGAAAACTTCGTCAACATCTTGAATAGATGGAAAAACTTTAAACTTTCCTAAAAACTCTGCCATTTTACAAAAATTGTCTTCAGTCGCCTACACACAGTTTTGCTTTAGAAACCGAACCGGTCTAAATGAACACCACTTACGAATTTATGGGCGTGACGGGAAAATTGGGCGGGGCTTGTTTACTCAATTATATTAGCGATATTTTTTATTTATTTTTTTAGACGGATAGCTATCTCTTGTCTCTGCTCTTGTCAGAATATATCGGTCAAGTAAAAGTATTGATTTATATTAAAATTTCTTCATGAAATAACAGAAAAAGTTCACATAATTCATATCTCTTGTAATGAGTGGCAAATAGGTCTTCATTTTATTTTTGGTAGAAGTTACAAATGAGATTTTGAAGTCACATGATGCAAATGACGTTGAACACCATTTCTATCATATCAATACTCAAAGGCAATTGTGCAAACATTTCTGGACTGAATTACGAATGCAAACATAAGCAAAAGTCAAATAAATTGAATAAATACCACTTATTCAAGGTAACCAGGGACACTATATAAATCTCTGAATGTGTCTCTGAATATGTAAATATCATATTTAACTTAAGTGTAGTAAAGGATAAGGATATCACGGACGCAATGGGAAAATAATCCAATGAAGAGGACCAATGCATTGATGAACTTTATGCACAGAAGATTAACTCTATAACTGGATTTGGTTTATTTTTTTATTAGGGGGTGTTACGCTATTTTCAACATTAACCCCGTTCAGCTACCCTAAGGGCAAGTAAAGGGATGCTTCTATGTTAACACATCTAAAGGCACTGTTCAGCCAGGGTCTTTCAAATAGTACTATACAGCTTATTTCGCGCACTGTGCTCGATTCTAGACCATATTATTTGAAAGACCCTGGTTCAGCATAGCCAACAACACAACCTCGAAGTATAAATAGAACGTATAGCCTATAAACTTAACGAACTGTTTAAACTCATGTTCTTAGCACGTGACTTTTCACATATATAACGACACATCCGCAGTCAAACCCGCCCAATATTGTTTTAACGTTCAATTAGAGTTTAGAGCTGTGCAAACAAGTGATTCGGATTTAAAGAATTAACATAGAATTACTGTTGGTAAGTTTTCTCATATTGTTGTTGAAACACAATGTTTATTTTAAGATTTATCTTATATCTTTATCAACATAAACTTCTCAATTTATTCACGAATTCATCGTCTCGTCATTATTCTACAATTATTTTACTCGTGTATTTGATTTATGGGGACATTATGTTCCTTCGTTGTGTCACATTGTAGTCTTATCTGTTATTTCCACCATACCTTTGATAAATGTTGTTTTAAAATTGTGTAATATGTTACATATATTGATAATGTAATTGTGTCGAGAGATACGTTGACGATGATAGGGTTGTTTCGCAGGTGACAAAGTCTTAGCCGAGACTATGTACCATTTGGACGATACTGTATATGGAATTTTACTAAAGCTACCTTTACGGTCTTGTGACTGTCTGTTCAGCGTATACATTTACGCTGAAGGATTGTCGCAAGACCAACAAAGCGTCTATTTGAACGGTCTGTTCCGAAAAACCTTTAGCTCTGAGCACCAGGTGTGAAACAGCCAAGTGTTGAACCGATTCCGTACAACTGATGAAGGCTCCAGCTGATAAACCGATATTGGACGAATCAGACGTTACAAGTCTGTGTAGGTCCGAAAGCCATACATTTCTTTTCTACTTAAGATACGTTTGAATCATTGACATAAAATTGCAGTATTTCGTTTAACACAGTAGCGTACAGCGAATTCCTTAAAAATGCAATACATATTTGCAATACATGAAACAAATACATGTAAAATAATAAATCCGTTAAAAACAACTATTTGTGTTTTAACACATTACATAATCAAAGTGCATTTGGTACTATATTGAAAAACTATATACAAAACGGTGTACTGCCTGTACTTAACATATATATTATTCTGACAAATTGTAATCTAGCCCGAGACGCTTAAGTCGTTTACAATTAGGATTTTTTTCAAAAATGCACATCAAAAGCTTTGGCTACAGGATTATTTTTTCCAACATCGTACTCTATTTCTGTCATACCTGTCCCCTATAATAAAGATGATTACCTAGTATACTGTATCCGATGGCTTATATTTAAAGACAATATTATTTCGTTATCCTCTTCAAAATGTGTTCATGATTGGCGGTAAACCAGTCGTGGTATTGCTCATTGTCCATTGGGCGTCATAGGTGCACGCATGCATACGTTCGCCCTTACGTAAATTTGGCCGTTTTATTCAACAAACTATAGAGTTGTTCCTTGGATGACCCTCTAACAGGTTCCTCAAACAAACAGTAATTGGTTAAAAGTAAAAAGCAAAAATTTAAACTAAAAACTAAAAACACATGGGGTATATGCTTTAACATCATGCCTTAAGTTAAAAAGATATTGGCCCGCTGTTCAAATTATTTCATATAATGTCTTTATGATAGCCTCCCACCAGATTCGTTCAAGTCAATTTGAGTTGTCAAAAGATATAGCCCGACGGGGCGGGCCTGTTTTACCCTCTATTTCTAAAGATCACATTGTAAAAGTATTTTTCTCAATACGTTCCAGCCCGACTTTCTAATTATGGCATAGAAATGATCATAGACTAATCATAGACTGATAGATTCCTTCAAGAAATAATGATTGGTAAATCAAATGGATACAGGAGAGTCGGTGTATATAGGGTTACTTTGCTATATGACAGTGGCGTGATTCCTTGATATTAGTTTAAAATAAAAAAACTTTGATAGATTGAAAAATGTGAACTCTGCAGCTGAGAATGACTTAACTTGTACATATACTGAAAGGATAAAGAAACGCGGGGTAGCAATATATGCAACAATTTCTTAAATGCTTGGCATAAAATTATGAAAACCGGTCAGACAACTATCTTGGTCACTGTGTACTCAATCCCGTACCTAAAGTTACTCAACCGTGTATTTCTCCGTGCCACTTGGAGAAAGTGATGACAAGCCAAAACACACGGGCAGAATAATGATGACAAAATCGTCAAAACATCTTGTCATACCAATTGATATTCTTGAGGTATACACATCACTTTCCGCTTTTTAAATTAAATTTGAAGCTCTTGCAATCATGGTACGGCTGACGGAAGTTCAAAGGGGTCAGGCTATTGCATTGCAAATGCAAGGTCAGAGGCAAGAACAGGTTGCTATGCAGTTTGGTGTGAATGTTTCCACCATAGTCTAGAACGTCTTGTCCCTCGTTTGAGAGAAACCGGAAGAGTTGCCGATCGACCGCGATCTGGACGTCCGCGCGTAACGTCGCGATTCGTCTTTCCCACCTGCGTAATCGCCACGTTACTGCCACTGAAACCACTAGTAATATAGGCAATCATAATCGTCACATTCACCCAAAAAACTGTAAGGAATCGATTGCGCGAGGTTGGTCTGCGAGCACGTCGTCCTTACGTTGGTCTGCCTCTCACGCGAGGGGGGCATACGAGATACTGACGAGTCAGTCGATTTCACTTTGCGATATTGGGGGGTACCGTCAAATGTGCTTCAATTATTAATGAATTATTGGTCAAAATCATGACATTTTGGTAATTTGTTTATTAAAGATTGGTTTTTATACTCATATAAAATAGTGTATATAACATCAAACACATCACTTTAAATCACCTCAAATGTTTACCCTGCGTTTCTTCACCTTTCAGTATATATTGGTATATTGTCTTTATCAAAATAATTTAATTTCTAGTAAATACTAACCTTGTTTTCTTAGACATTTTCAACATACATACGTTTTCTGACGCCTCTGCAGCATAAGTTATTAACTGTTTCTTCAACTTCAATAATAGAAACATGTAAATTCAAACTAGTGCGTACAGAAGCAGCAGAAGAAGAAGTATATTTTTCTAGACTTAAACTTACAAGTTTCTTGTTAATGCAATACAATACTTCAAGCAAATACAAACAAATCCATTCAAAACAAATTCATTCAGTTAGAATGAATAGAAATATCTTCAATTGCAACATTGCAGGAAAATCATCAGTTTTTTCTATTCGCCCATAGTTGTTCAAACCTTATTCAATATTTTAGATCTTAAATGGTTTAACCATTTTACCCTATCCCCATTGCAGACACATGTTGACTAATCTTCAACAGACGAATGATAATAAACATATGGAAATCACTTAAAGAAAAGATATTGTTATTGAATAAATTTGAAAACATTGCGGTAAAATGAATAACTGCTCACGATAAGCAATTTCTCCTTTAGCCGCGATGTTTTTAATATCCTCTGCTGTGCACATGCAAGTGGAATAGGTTTAGCTACTATTTATTTGAAAAAGGAATCTGATAGAAGGTCTCCCTAGGAACATTTATACAAAAAATGTCTGACAGTTTCAGAGAAGATTTTTTAATATTTCACTATAGCCATATAAGGCAAAATAGCCCTGCCCTCTAGCGGCCATGTTTTGAGACCAATCATAATGGCTTGAAGGAATCTAAAAGAGGGTCACTAAAATTATTTGAAAATCGACCAGACACTTTGGGAGGAGATTTTTTTTAAGTTTTTACAATTTTTTTCTTTCGGTTGCCATGTAAACCAGAATTCTGTATGGATTAAACAAAAATGAAGGAATTTAGGAAAGGACATTGAAAGGATGCTTCCTATGCAGTTTCATCCCATCATCAACTTTCTTTTCAAAGAAATGAAATGTTAAAATATTCAAATAATACAATGATCTACAACAACATTTAGATGTTAACGTCAATTCTTTTTTCTATTAAATGCGTTAAGTAAACAAATGAATACCACATGTTTATATAAATGTCATTATCTCATTATTTTCATGGCGCGCGTTTGTTTTTAATCTAAACACTGTTCTCAGGCTGTCTTGTAATGTTTATATTACCACTATAAATTGGCATGTTCTAAAACCTGGCCTGGCCTGCTGACTCAGCATTTTGTGTCGGGGGCCAGGCCCTTTATACATATTAAAAGTACAATCTCTGAATATACTGAAACACAATGATAGACCTTTATTTAGAAATTAAACTGCAAGGGCGTGTTGGTAATTCGTGTGACGTGAGGGGCTCTTTGGGGTTAGAATGTCTATGTTTCATGCATATTGCACAGCTCAAAATATAGTCTGTGATGTGTTTACTCATACCTGGCCAAAACATAACGTCTCTAGCCCTATTGAGAGATTTCTGTGTCCCGAAATGACAAGTATGGACAATTTCAATAATTTCTTGGCGTAAAGATTTGGGAATAACTATCGTCTGTCCTTGAAATATCAGGTCATTTGCGCATGAGTGTTCATCGCGATGATTAAAGAAGTCAGTGACCGTCGGATCACATTCTTTGATATTTTGAGGAAACCCGTCGAGTATAGTCCGTTTCAATGTTTGTAACTGTGAGTCATTCATAGTTTCATTTTTTACAGACTCAAGTCGTTTGTCGGTTATAAATAGACCTTGCAATATTGTGTGAATATGCAAATCTAAGCCTTCAATTTCCTGTCATTTTCATAGGGTGTCTTGATAATAGGTCAGCAATAGGAACTGATTTTCCACTGACAAATTGTACATCAAGTTCGTACTTTTGTAATTGTAGCATCATTCGTTAAAGTCTTGGTGGGGCTGCATACAGAGTTTTCTTCATGATTGATATAATGGTTTGTGGTCAGAGTGTACATGTCTGCCATACACATATTCATGAAACCTTGTACAACCAAATAAGATCGCAAGCATCTCTTTTTCATTTTGGACATAGCCAACTTCGGTTTACGTCAGTGTCTTACTTGCGTAACAAACGAGTCGTCCGTTTTGTAAGATCGCGGCTCCCGTTCCATATAAACTACTATCGCACCCAAGCGTGAGTGGTTTGGTATTATCAAAATACGCTAAAACGGGACTTGAAGTAATAACCTGCTTCATTTTCTCAAACGTGTCTGTTTGAGCTGGATCCCAAACGAACTCTACGTCTTTTTTCATCAAATTACGGATTGGTAATACCTGCCAGATTCGGCGCGAATTTCTGTAGATAGTTTATATTGCCTAAAACATTTTCCAGTTGCGCACGATTCTGAGGCGTGTCTAGCTTGCATATTGCCTCAATTTTCTTTTCGGATCAGGTTTCAACCCATCCGTTGTTATCACATGGCCAAATCAAAGTACTGAAAGTACTGGTAACGAATTA
Organism: Serripes groenlandicus; assembly: GCA_031761405.1. Classification (NCBI taxonomy): domain Eukaryota; kingdom Metazoa; phylum Mollusca; class Bivalvia; order Cardiida; family Cardiidae; genus Serripes; species Serripes groenlandicus. The sequence continues at coordinate 71,424,550 of JASEVX010000003.1, forward strand.
TTTTGAACATGTATTGTAAAATCTAATTTATGAATGCAATTGATCATGCTATTGCACAATTTAGTCTATTTTATTATTATTAATATTTTTGTCCAGAGATTTTTAGCTCGACTATTCGAAGAATATGAGAGCTTTACTACTCGCCCCGGCGTCGGCGTCGGCGTCGGCGTCGGCGTCCGGTTAAAGTTTTAGGGCAAGTTGGCATTTTCATTCATAAGTATTTGTGCTAGGGCTTTAATATTTGGAAAATAGTTATATCTTATACCTTTCTTCACATTGAATGTTAAAGGTACTGAGTGTGACCTTCTTTTTGGGGTAAAAAACATGATTTTCGGTGGTTAAAGTTTTAGGGCAAGTTGGAATTTTTTTTTTTTTTTTTTTCCTCAATAATTACTTATGCTAGGGCTTTTATATTTGGAATATAATTACATTTAATACCTGTCTTCATATTGTATGCTGAAGATTCTGAGTGTGACCTTCTTTTTGGGGTAAAAGACGTGATTTTGGGTGGTTAAAGTTTTAGGGCAAGTTGGCATTTTCATTTAATTTTTTAATTTTTCTCAATAAGTATTTGTGCTACGGCTTTAATACTTGGAATTTAGTTACATCTTATACCTTTCTTCACATTGAATGCTGAAGATGCTGAGTGTGACCTTCTTTTTGGGGTAAAAAACCTGATTTTCGGTGGTTAAAGTTTTAGGGCAAGTTGGATTTTTTTTTTTTTTTTTTTTCCTCAATAAGTACTTATGCTAGGGCTTTTATATTTGGAACATAATTACATCTAATACCTGTCTTCATATTGTATGCTGAAGATACTGAGTGTGACCTTCTTTTTGGGGTAAAAGACGTGATTTTGGGTGGTTAAAGTTTTAGGGCAAGTTGACCTTTTCATTTATTTTTAGCTCGACTATTCGAAGAATATGAGAGCTTTACTACTCGCCCCGGCGTCGGCGTCGGCGTCGGCGTCGGCGTCCGGTTAAAGTTTTAGGGCAAGTTGGCATTTTCATTCATAATTATTTGTGCTAGGGCTTTCATATTTGGAATATAGTTACATCTTATACCTTTCTTCACATTGAATGCTGAAGATGCTGAGTTTGACCTTCTTTTTGGGGTAAAAAACATGATTTTGGGTGGTTAAAGTTTTAGGGCAAGTTGGAATTTTATTTTTATTTTAATTTTTTCTCAATAAGTACTTGTGCTAGGGCTTTCATAAATGGAATTTAATTACATATAATACCTTTCTTCACATTGAATGCTGAAGATGTTGAGTTTGACCTTCTTTTTTGGGATAAAAAACATTATTTTGGATAGTTAAAGTTTTAGGGCAAGTTAGAATTTTATTTTAATTTTTAATTTTTCTCAATACGTACTTGTGCTAGGGCTTTCATATTTGGAATATAATTACATATAATACCGTTCTTCACATTGAATGCTGAAGATGTTGAGTTTGACCTTCTTTTTGGGGTAAAAAACATGATTTTGGGTGGTTAAAGTTTTAGGGCAAGTTGGAATTTTATTTTAATTTTTAATTTTTCTCAATACGTACTTGTGCTAGGGCTTTCATAGTTGGAATTTAATTACATATAATACCTTTCTTCACATTGAATGCTGAAGACGCTGAGAATGACCTTCTTTTTGGGATAAAAAACATGATTTTGGATGGTTAAAGTTTTAGGGCAAGTTGGAATTTTATTTTAATTTTTAATTTTTCTCAATTAGTACTTGTGCTAGGGCTTTCATATTTGGAATATAATTACATATAATACCTTTCTTCACATTGAATGCTGAAGATGTTGAGTTTGACCTTCTTTTTGGGATAAAAAACATGATTTTGGATAGTTAAAGTTTTAGGGCAAGTTAGAATTTTATTTTAATTTTTAATTTTTCTCAATACGTACTTGTGCTAGGGCTTTCATATTTGGAATATAATTACATATAATACCTTTCTTCACATTGAATGCTGAAGATGTTGAGTTTGACCTTCTTTTTGGGGTAAAAAACATGATTTTGGGTGGTTAAAGTTTTAGGGCAAGTTGGAATTTTATTTTAATTTTTATTTTTTCTCAATAAGTACTTGTGCTAGGGCTTTCATAGTTGGAATTTAATTACATATAATACCTTTCTTCACATTGAATGCTGAAGACGCTGAGAATGACCTTCTTTTTGGGGTAAAAAACATGATTTTGGGTGGTTAAAGTTTTAGGGCAAGATGGATTTTATTTTAATTTTTAATTTTTCTCAATAAGTACTTGTGCTAGGGCTTTCATATTTGGAATTTAATTACATATAATACATTTCTTCACATTGAATGCTGAAGATGCTGAGTTTGACCTTCTTTTTGGGATAAAAAACATGATTTTGGATAGTTAAAGTTTTAGGGCAAGTTGGAATTTTATTTTAATTTTTAATTTTTCTCAATAAGTACTTGTGCTAGGGCTTTCATATTTGGAATTTAATTACATATAATACCTTTCTTCACATTGAATGCTGAAGATGCTGAGTATGACCTTCTTTTTGGGGTAAAAAACATGATTTTGGGTGGTTAAAGTTTTAGGGCAAGTTGGAATTTTATTTTAATTTTTAATTTTTCTCAATAAGTACTTGTTCTAGGAATTTCATATTTGGAATATAATTACATCTAATACCTTTCATTCATGATTTTTAACTTTAATATCGAGTTATTGCCCTTGATTGACTTTTAAATGTATGTAACTGTTCAGTTGCTTTTACATATAGACTATATATAATTTAAAAGTACTTAAGTGCAATATAATGAAATAGTGCTTTATGTGAATAAGAGGCATATAGTCGAGCGCGCTGTCCTCCGACAGCTCTTGTTTTTATCAGTTGACAGTTTTAGTAAATGAAGCATTTCAACGGCGATGCGAGCGTTTAACATGCACACTAACTCTTTCACTGAGCTCTGCGTAAAGTCTGTCAAACCACCCATGGCATATTTGTGAGATTTACATTGTTAGTTCGATTTGTTTTCGTCACCAGGGGCGGATCCAGGATTTCGGCTTATATTATAACTATGTTTCATGTGAGTGAATTAATTATTATAAATCTATAATGTTTAACAAATCGCATAAAATAAGAATTAAAAAAAAAAAAAAAAAAATTCCTATTGGGACTCGAACTCGCGTCCATAGGTAGTCCATGATTAGTAGTTCTGCACGCTCTCCATTACACCACGGTACTTTGATACAACGTTAGAGCGTTACTTTCGTGTATATATATATATATAGCTAACTGAATGCGCGCGTATGTAAACCATGATCTATAATACGAAAGCCCCTTTGATCATCGTTATCATGTTGGAAAAAGGAGAAACAACGGCGATGCGAGCGTTTAAAATGCACACTGACTATTTCACTGAGCTCTGCGTGGTGGCATATTTGTGAGATTAACATTGTTCTATACAGCGTGGGGTCGACTTCTAGTGAATGGGCATACGACTAAAATTCATACTCGTGCCTTATACGTACCTGCCGACAAATGAAATATATATGCGCGTACTGTTAATTTGATATTTTCTAGAAAATTGATTATCTATGATGATTCGATAGTATAATTATGACTTCACTGTATTGAAATAACACGTAGAAGTCATTTTAATATCGAAAAAATACTAGGACTATTTAGGTGCAGCGAATGTGTATTCTAAGCGGAAGTGTAGTTTAACCGTGACTTCCGCAAACAAACACGATCGCGTTAACTGTATTATTTTTTGAGAAAAAATAATTCGTTAAAAATGGCACCTTGGTGACTCCGATAAGACATTTGTCTGGATTGAATTTTATGCCCTTATCGCGTGCGCGCGTGAGCACTTGTCGCAAATTTATTATCATGCTCTTGTTGGGAGCATCCATAAACCAACAAATCGTCGACAAGACCTGTAAAACCTGATAATCCTTCAAAGACTTCATCAATTTTACGTTGGAATATATCTTGCGAGCTAGATATTTCGAAAGGTAATCGTAAATACCTGTAGCGACCAAAAGGTGTACTGAACGTGGTTAGATAAGATGATTGTTCGTCCAATCTTATCGACCAATAAGCGTGGCTTATGTCTAGCATACTGAAATGTGTCGCGACATTCAGTCGTGATGTAACATCATCTAATGTTGACATAGGATAAAGAGGTGTGCGTATAGCCTCATTCAAAGCTTTTGGGTCTAAGCATAACCTTAGCTTAACGGTTTTCGGTTTTTCAACTATTACCAAATAATTACACAAATCGTTCGGTAGGGATTTCATTTTTTCCCATGCGATTAAGTTCCTCTCTCTAACCCTATTTCTCAATGCCTCGGGTAAACGTCGCGGGGGGTTAACCACAGGAATGGCATCTGGTTTCAGATGTAACTTGCTTATAACCTGGAATAACACCAATGCCTTAAATAAATCGCTAAATGCAGCGTTGACCTTGCCATTAGTCATTGCACGTATAGTGTGTATTTTCTACAGCATACGTGAGACTGTGTAAACCTAGATCCACTGATGATTGTAGGCTTATCAGTGGAGGGGCGGAGTTATCTACGACGTAGAACTCTGATTTGATAACTCTCTGTTTGTATTCGCACGCTAGATTTACCTTGCCTCTAACGGAAAGCATGTTGCCGGTATATGAGGTCAACCTATTGTCTGGGGCCTCAAGTGGGCGACTTTTTGACAGGGTTTTACAGAACTACATGTATCAATTTTGAATTTTATAGGTGTTTTGGAAGGGCCAACGTTTAATGTAACAAAAGCTCGACCTGTAAGGCTTACCTTATCAACGTATAAATTTCCACAATCCTCATTTGAATTTTTATCAAATAATGTATCTATGTAAAATTCACCGTCATATTCGTGCATTGAATTTTGATCAATAATTTCATTGACATTGTTTGATCTACACATGACCTTTCAATGGTTTGATTTTTTACATTTGTGATACGTTCAACCCCTAGCCGGGCACGATGTCTGTCCGGTTTTATGATTTGTGTGTCCACAATTTCGACATTTCGGTAGTCTTGCATCCTTGTAGGCGTGTTGATACCCGTCCTTTTGTGCAGTCGCGTGTTTGAATCTCGACCCACTGTTGTTGGACTGGCTAGTCTTTTGCTGTCGTCGTTTTGATTTAACTGCGTTGACGCTGCTGTCTTCTGCCATTGAGTTAAGTTGCTGCTGTGAATACTCACAGCTTTGCGCAATTCGGACAGCTGTGTCATAAGTCAGTTCTTGGTCACACTTCTATCACGAAGCATCTCCTCCATGTTATGAAAATTGCAATCCCTTGCACACAGTCTTAGTCTTGTAATGAATTTATCTATAGAATCAGTGCCTTGTACCTCGTTGAAGAACTTATAACCGGCGTATATGAGATTCAACTTGGGCTAGACGTGCGCTTTAAATTTGTCATAAGACGTCTTGAGTTTTTTGGCATCATCGGCTGAGATCCCCGTCCATGTAGCCTGTATGTCTCTCCCTTTATCTCCGACCCATATCAGGAGATATGAAACTTGTTCTTCCTCAAATTTGTCCTTAATGGACTACTGAACATTAACTGCACGTGACGTTTAAATTTGTCCTAAGCTTCAGGTAAATTTGTATCGTTCCATTGCATTTATGGAGTTGACATACCAACAAACTCCATTGTTGGTGTTAGTATTTTTAAAACAAATGCACACAATTAAAAATCCAAATTTTATTTTCGTAGCGTAAGTTGTAAATGTAAATTAATCAATAATATTACGTAAATATCCATTACATTTTAACTCTCCTTCCTTTGTTAATGAAAACAATTAAATCGACCATGACTTAATTTTACAAGAACTGACAGATAGCATTAGTATGTAACCAGGGTTTGAAGTAAATTACCAAGTCGCTTTATGATGATGAAATATTTATTTACATCAATTACGAGTATAAGAACCTGTAAAATAGTAAACACAGAAATGAATAGGTTTGCAAAGTAAACACAATGAATATGTTTACAAAGTAAACACAAATTAATACATTTGCAAAGTAACAAATGCCCAGTTATTATTACAATAATAATAATAATAATAATGATAATATTCACAATTAATGCAGAATATAATCTTACCGGAGCATCTGGTATAGGAAATAAATTCTCTATGAAAGAGTTGTATTAACGTGTTTACTGGTCGAGCAGACCGAAAATGTAAGACGGTGATCAGAACAAGAGAATGCGGTTTAAGGCGGAAAGGGAGAACTAACGCACACGGTTTCATACTAACAAGTACTCACATTAGCATAAGCTAAATAATCAACATGAACTGTCCGTAAGACAGCGCGCTCATCTATTCCATCGCTTATTTGTTAATGAGATATGGACTGTAATGTAGTTGCATGCAAAACATTAACCAGAATTTCTTAATTTCTAAGTAAAAAAAGGGCCATAACTTGCATTAAATGCAGGATCGAGTTATCTAATTAATAATAATTTACATACGTGTGATGGCTGGAATGCATTGTAGAAAGTTTCAAAGCAATACATCTAGTAGTTACTGAGCTATGGTGAAATATATGTTCTTGCATGCAAAACCTTAACAAAGGTGTGACGCCGCCACCAGGGTGAATAGAATAGCTCACGGAATAGTCGAGCTCAAAACAAACTAATACTTTAAACAAGACATATGCGAGAACATGACTACAAAACAAGACATGTCACAAGTAGAAGAAAAAATGCTGCCACAGAGCTAGACAAGGTGACATATTACACAATAAAGTGTTCAAACATATGCCCGAGCTATCCTTAAAACTCTGGCTTATATTCTTCAACAAAATATGGGGCGAGGGTTAGTTTCCCAAAGATTTGAAAATAACCTGTGTGATATCGTTGACAAAACTGACATGGATCTACATAAACCCAAAATCATTTAGAGTTATAAGTTATTAAGTATAATCAGGGACGTAGATAAGAGGGATAAGTAACTCCACCTGTTATCTGGTTAAAATATCACATGGAGTAATAACATTGTCCAAATGTTCACATTTTGTAGCAAATAAAACTTTGAAGTCACATTTGGCACATAAACAAAACATTCATATTCTGAAAGCTTAACATTTCAACTTAAGTTAGAAATGCATTGAACAACTGGAATTTCTTTGTATTTTGAATAATGACTGGTTTAAAAGACACAGGTATTGTAATTTCTGATTTTTAATAATTTTGTTCCAAAAAATATGAGACTAACATCATTCATAGGGATAAAATATTATTAAAACGTGTAGTGTATTGAACTTTTTTTGTCTAATGCAAAAGAAGAATGTTTAAACTTCCAAAAAATATCTTTGTTATTTTCATATCTTCAATAGTTTTTGAGTTTTACTTGCTACAAATGTTGGGACGGGTGATATTTTAGTATACAACTTGGTTACATATCCCTCTTATCTACGTCCCTGGTATAATTCCTTTCCCGGGAAATTGCTGGAGGCTCGTTTAAAATAATAAATTGAATAAAAAAAAAAAGAAATTAGTCCAATCTGGGTTTTGGAGGGGCTGCAACTCATTAGATCAGCTTGCTCGACTACAACATTATGTCGTTTATGCAAAACAAACCAGGGACATGATATATCTGTTTTAGTCTTAAGACCGCATTTGTTCTAGCATGGCACTCAGGCATTCTATATAAATAACAATTGCATATGTTTGAATTATATACGGTCCTTTCTGCTAGAAAGGAAAATTAGGGAATTGACGTGGCAGATATGGAAGCGAAAGGCCACCTGAAGATTTCTATATTTGATAAAGTTTACCTGTCAAATTCAGAAATGTATGTAATTATCAAAGCCCGCATGAAAAATAAATGGGCAAAATGGCTGACAAAATACCATCATAGTTAGGCAGGGCCTGCTCTGGGTTGAATTTTTCTGACTCAGACCTATAAAACAAACTGGGGAGAAACTTGAACCTTTCAAACTGCCAGATGACAGACAAAATATAAGCAGCTGTTATCTGTAGTAGCTTGGATACACAGTGGATCTGATGGTTTATATTCTGCACAAATAGAGACATGACCAGGCGGGGATAAAATCCAAACTTTGATCATAACCCATGTCGTGCAAATCCATGTTGGTGGCTGGTCCTGATCGACAAAGGTCCTGACTGTTCATCGTCTTTCTGAGCCCGGTAGTGAGTGGTGAATCCACCTGAAAATTTATTTCCTCTGGCATGTCACTGTATTTGAATTAATCCATAGATGTAAAATAAAGATTTATAGGATGTATACTGTTGCATTTTTAACAGTCATTTCTAGATTCAAAGTTGATTCGGCATGATCTTTAAAATTGTGAAATTTCTTTTCCTTTTTAAACTAAACGTTGGATTTGGAATGTACCGCTTAAGTGCTGCGAGTGTTTCACTTCATAGCGAAAAGTAAATCACTAGCCATATTAGGCAAAACAGCCCTGGCCCCTGGTCGCCATGGTTTTCGACCAATCAATATGGTTTGAAAGAATCTGCAAGAGGGTCACCCAACATCGGTGTCTTTTAAAACAGTCATTTTTCAAAATACAAAGAAATTCCAGTTAATCATTGTATCTCTAACGTTAGTTGAAATGTTAAGCTTTCAGAATATGTATTTTTTGTTTATGTGCCAAATGTGACTTTAAAGATTTATTTGCTACAAAATGTGAAAATTTGGACAATTTTATTTCTATGTGTGATATTTTAACCAGATAACAGGTGTACAGGTGGAGTTGTCTATGCCTCTTATCTACGTCCCTGATAATATTCAGGCCAAGTTTGAACATGGGTCATGTTGAGTCAAAAAGTAGGACACTGGGCCAAATTGAAAGGAAATCTTGTTAACACTGTAGAAGCCGCATTGTTTGCTTCAGCAGCGTGAATGTTTGTCTGAATGATATCTAGGTCAGTTCGAATATGGGTCATATTGGGTCAGAAACTACGTCACTTGGCCAAATTGAAGGAAAATCTTGATAACACTCTGGAGACCGCATTTTTTGCTTCAGCAGCTTGAATGTTTGTCTCAATGATATCTAAGTCAGTTCGAATATGGGTCATATTGGGTCAGAAACTAGGTCACTAGGCCAAATTGAAGGAAATATTGTTAACACTCTGGATGCTTTATCTTTAATTTGAGCACGTTGAAACTTTATCAGAATGGTTGTCTCGATGATATCTAGTCCATGTTCGAATATGGGTCATATCAGGTAAATTTTGTCTTGATGTGTTTTGTATTAAAATTCACATTGCATAATTCAAGTGAGCGATCTAGGGCCATCATGGCCCCCTTGTTTTGAATCCATGCAACATTCTGATTTCCATGGCAACCGACAGAAAAAACATGTCTGTCGATTTCCAAATAACTTGATGGACGTATTGCAGGACGTCGCGGGCGTATGTTAACGGCACGCAAACGGTTCCGAACAGTTCTCGGATTAATTATTTGGTGTCCAGGAATAGTTCTAGCCGTCAAACTTGCAGATTGGAAACGGTTACGAAGATGAGTGAGCCGAATATGGTTGTCTTGTAGACGTGACGTCACACGCGGTGCCCCAGGTCGAGGGTAGTCCCGAGTACTGCCAGTGTGCTGGTAACGTCTATACAGTGAACTTATAGTGTTCGTATGCACACCATATTTTTGAGCGACCTCGTTTTGCTGCCTTCCAGCTTGCAGCATCCCGATGGCACGCAAACGCTGATCTTTCGATGTTTTTCCGATTGATTGAATCTTTAACAAATGTTTAATGCTTTTAAACGTGTAAACTTTCGACTGTTTAAAGTGCGAGACCCAATAAACATGTAAACCGACGTCATCGGCTACTGCACTAACCGCAAGTGCGATTCGAGCGAAAAGTTGTACACAGATTTCGCATAGCATATTGATAACGTGTACTAAATTTTATGATAATCAAAATGGTATTTTAAAAAATATTCAAATTAAAGGCATGCACAGTTTCTTTTTCCCGCTAGTGTACTATATCACTAAATCGCCCTACAGTAATATATCATTTTGATGTAATTAACCTTTTTTTACATTCTGTAACTACCAAGATATATGCTTTTAAAGTGTGTGTTTTCACGTCGTTATCAATTGCCTATGGTCGTCGCCATCTTTGTTTATATTCAACTTCCTGTGACGTCAGTTACACACTACGGTTATCACTGTACGGATTACGAAATCTTATCTATAATTATGGAGTACAATTTGAATCTAATGAATCATTATACTTTTATTTATAAAGGTTTTTCCATACAAATCATTGCATTTAGAGTTAAACAGTTTTGCCCTCTTGTTTTTAATTGTATGTCTGTTCTTATTTGTTTTAATTTCATGTCAAATTCATGCAGTATAATCGATTTATTTCCCACCTAATTCAATTAAAAAACCAACTTATACTGAAGCACGATCTAAATACATGTATTGTGGTTTCTTATTTAACAATTATAACTGAAATAATGTTGAAAGCGGCGTAAAACCCCAATAAATAAATAAATAAATAAATAATTTAAAAATTCACGATCTTAAATTTGGAATAAGTAGACGTTGTACACCACAATCTTCCAATTAAATGTTACACTCGCGGATGTATTAAACTAGTCAAATCCATTATTAACTTACCATTAGTGGTTGGAAACGATCAGTCCAACCTCCGACATGACCAGTCTGATCATCATCCGACTTAGACGAAGAGTAATCGCCAAAGGAGAAACCAATGTCCGAAAAATCTGACGGAATATCAGACGTAGAAAAGCCAGAGAAACGACTCGTCATCAGACTCGAACATGTCCGATAAAACAAAATTAGCCATCATTAAATAAAGACGTAACCGTATTTAAGTAATTACTTATATAGGAAAAGATAAATCGAATGTTTTCAAACGAACTGACGTTTTTTGACTGCTGTAACATTTTACGCCTTGTATGATGGTCAATTAATTATTGTATTACCCCTTATTAGTTGACTTTCTGTTTATTACCACGAGTCCACTGCTGCTTCTGATCAACGCATCAAAGCCTCGGCGGTGCTTGTTGGTAGATCATAAGTTTTCAATAAAGAACGGTACACCATTTGTAATTTTCGATTAATCTGTGAATTACGCCTTTTGTCACAACGTTTACAACTTTATTTATACATGTATTTGCTGTCGTAGAGATTGTAGTGTTGTGTGGAGTGCCGGTGTAAGAAAGCCTTTATAGGCATGACCTACATTTGTTTTTCTTTTGAGTGGTACAATCGCCATGTAAGCCTCTGCAGACGCGTCCTGACGAAAAACCGACCATACAAATATGCAATTTGATCTTATTTGCAATTCACAATATAACCTCCGAATTGCGATTTGTGTGTGACGTGGCTCTTTTGTGTAAAACCTCCAAAGCTATGCTGTACTCATTCTTCATTAACTTTCCCGTGTCTTGAATTTGGAGGTAATGATTGTGGGAAAATACATTCAACTCAAAACAAGTAACAACTTTAAAAATTAGACGTTATCATTTGGAATTAAAAGGGATATTTAAGAAGGTTTGAGTATTGTTCTCCAATATATAATATAAAAGTTTAACAACAAAAATCCTTTTGGAAATTTGGTCAAAATTAATCATTTCCACATACACCAAATCTGCAGCAGATGACTTTGAAAACGTTCTGACAAAAATATGGAAAATCTCTTTACCGTCTGCTGCAGAGTTTGTGTATGTAGGGAAGGGTTCGAATTATGCCTGCTCAAAAGACTCGCCGAGAGATCCTAGTACAGTAACGTCCGACCAAGACCGGAAATTTGATTGTCTCTATGACCTTTGATTGTTGTACAACAAACGACGGTTCATTATGTCTAACGAGCTGTGAAATCATAACAAACAACCGTCAAATATATAAACGACATTACTTGTACACACATATATTTAATTGGCCGATATATATTACACGAGTCAAGTTCGTGTTTTCTATCCACCTACCATGGTTGGATACTATTTACTATAACACTGTATATATATCTAGTAACAATATGATCTAATGCTTGGAATTCCATCTTGAATAATTGAAGATTAGGTTTGTAAACTGCCGGGGTTAATTTTCGATTTTGTATACCCTTTATAGTACCGCAGTTTAATTTTTACTTTCGATTATTAGCTAACTCTACTTTTATGTTTTGTTTGGGAAATAGTGTACAAATGACGTCATGATTCTTCTCAGAAAATCTTGAGACATTGCGATATGTAAACAATGGCTGCGCTCATGCTGCGGCACCGATCAGCACAAATAGTCATCTTTAAAATTTCTTGATATTTAGTTGTATGTTAATGGAAATGCATAGTAAATAAATGTTCTTTAAGTCGATATTTTTCAATACAAAGCGAGTTGTCATCAGCCAATAGTATTCCTTTAATCAACAAACAAATAATTGTAGATGAAACAGCAAACAACTTTAGAAAAGTAATGACACAATGTGTCTGCTGCATGTGCAACAGAACGTGTCTACAAGTGGGAAAGGGTTAACAGAGAACAGTCTCCTTTTTAGCAAAGTTTGTTTTCACTTCTGCCACCATCACCTCATTGTGGTGAACATGTGTGCCCAGTATCTTGGGAATCTTATGATGCTTGGTTTCTCATGATTTTGACCTTTGACCTTTAAGGTTCAGGCCTGGGTCTTGTTCGCGACACTTCTGTTCATGCAATGGCTCCATTTACAAACAGATTTCTACTTTATAAATATCAATACATATACATGTAGTAAGGGAAAGGGATATTGAAATGGATCATATTTTATCCATCAGTCATCTCATAAATTTGAAACATCAGTTTTCATTTTATATTCGGAGCAGACGAATTATGAAAGCATTGTAGGAAATGGTGATGTTGCTATTTTTGAGCAATGGCTCATTTTCCAACAAGATTTCTGCTTTATAAATATTAATAGTACTGGAAATGGAGATGTTGCTATTTAAGAGCAACTGCTCCATTGGCAACAATATGTCGACTCAATATTTATCAAGATTGATCTGTTCCTCATTATATGACGCCGCGGTAGCTCAGTCGGTAGCGACGCGGGCTGTCAATCCAGGGGTTGTGAGTTCGAATCCCGGCTCGGCCAACTTTCTTTCCGAAGATTGACAAAATGCGACATGCGTAATTCGTCTTCCACCAATGGACTATAAGTCTATGTGGAAAAGCAGCCAGTTGTTTGGGAAGATTGTTGTGTGGAGTACTGGTGTGAGAAAACCAGGAAATGCATGAATAGGTGAACTGGCCGCCGTGATATAACTGAGAAATTGTTTAAAACGGCGTTAAACCCCAATCAATCAATCAGTCACTCATTATATGACACATTTGCCAAGTCGGAAGTGGTCCATCAAGCATTTTCCAGAGTCTATGAATGAGTCACATGTTATAGGTAATTAGCAGACACAGAACACCATATGTGTTTGTTGACCTGCCAATTGGTTACTCCATCGCCTTTCTGATAAACGAAGCAGTTCAGTCCTCCCATCCTGATCTTAGTATGCGCTGGACTGTAATTAAACATGTTACGGGGAAAGAAGATTAATATCACAGTTCATCCATCAGTCAGTTATAAGTCAAAATTACTATTTATTTTTCATTTTATGTTCGTATTTGATCAACACAGTCGACAATATCAAATAATCGCAAATGATAATTATCAACTTAGATAATAAACAATTCTAACTTCAAAGTTTAAATTACATATAAGGCATAATAATTAGTCGCCGGGCAGAAGCCCGCGACTTCTATTTTTAATAGGTTTTCGGAAATCACATGGGAGGGGGGATTATTATTAGAAAGAAACACATTTAGATGTCTTGAACATATTACAATTGTGTTTGTTTAAAAACACTAAGTAATGACACATCTAAAATGAAATAAATATTCCGATGTTTTAGGTATTTTCAGTTTCTTTATTTTGACTCGCATTTATGTTTTGTTGTTTTATTTACGAAGACAAAACAGTCCCTATTAGCTAGACTGGTATACTTTATTTTTACACTATATACTACATGTACTCAAAAGGCGATAACCGTACAAACCTTTACGTCGCAGTCTAATTTGTTTACATACGCGCACCTGCTTGAAGCGTGACTCGCGAATACCAACTGCGTAGATCAATCTCCTTTGCAGAGAGCCGTCTCTTTACACTCACTTACAAATAGTAAATCGTAGGTGATTTAAAATGTTTATTTGGTTCGAAACAAATGAAGAAAAGAACAAACCGAGATAAAAACTAGTTTTAATAGAAAAATTACTTTGAACGAACACTCTCTGCCTATAAAGAGAGTTTCAAGAACGACACCTCTGCGAATAAGAAAGAATCGGGTCTTTCGTACAAAATTATTTCGTCCTTGATAATTTTAAATGTGTCATTTAATTCCCTAAAGGCATATTGCTTCCGATCTGCATATTGTTATGGATCATTGACACGAGGGCGCTCATCATAATATATATTTTAAAACATGAGTAGTTTTGTTATTTTCATTATAAAAAAGGAAGGAAAGAATTAAAATAAATTAACATGTTGTAGGGCTCAGTTTATGTTCGAAATTAAGTTTAAATTATATGTAACAATTTCAATGAGATTTAACTGTTTAGTTGATATTATATTTCGAATGTGGTCTAATTTATAAATATTGGACTACATTTCAACATTTACTAAAGTATGATATAATTAGGATGCCAAGCTAATATCATTTTGAGAAAAAGAGAAAACTCAGCGATTTAACCCTTAACTCATTGTTTTAAAAGTATATTGCTGCAAAGGTGTCCACTGTTGACTTTAATAGAGGAAAGGTAAAATGATGTGCTATTGCATGCAAATCCTAAATTGTCTGTTTTGTGGTTTTATTGAAAAATAATAAAATTCAAATATTCTGACAAACATCTTGAAAAGTATATGTGGAATTCACAAATCTTATAATTATTCCTTAATGAAAGCACTGTATACATACTAAGACTAATGATTGGCAAGATTTCTCATTTCCATTACTGTTTATGATCAATAATTAGTTGGTTGTGTGTCTAGTCAACCTACTTTGGAATGGAGATTGATCATAAACAATGAAAGGCTTCAATTATCATTCACTTCGTTGACAAAACAATGCAAGTTATGATACATTTTCACTTGACCCCACCCCTGATGTTCCAATATGCCCCTCAGTTGATAACTGTTTATTCAACTACTATAATGTTAGTGTTATGCATAACTGCACTATGGCTATCCGGCGACATTGATGCATTGCATCAACTTTCTCTTGTCATTCATATATATATATGTAATCTCATTTGGTCTTAAGAATTGATCAGTTAGACGAACTGGTAGTTAGTCGAAACCCTCTGAATCCTTTCGTGAGTTGGTTCCCTTTACAATAAAACACATGTAAAATGTATTATACATGTTCGCTTGTAAAAATTGTAAGTATTATTTATTTGCAGATATACTTATTTATAACTTAGAGCTCAATAAAAATACAGAAATGGTGATTTGTAAAATGCGAATGAAAGAAAAACTAATAAAACCCTGAAAAAGATTTTCCCGGACCGTGAGAAAAACCCGTATAATTTGTCTCCGGGTCCGGATCCAGACCTATAGACATAAGATTTGTTTTGTTGGGGTTTTACACCATTTTCAACATAATTTCAGTTATATCAAGGGGACAGTTCACTTATTCATGATTCCTGGGTTAAGAAACCAGTACTAGGCTAGGAAATGTGCCTTGCCCAAGAGCACTCCACCATGACTAAATCGCTGCGACTGGGGATCGAACCAGGCTAGCCGAGTTTCAAATCCCTGAGGTGCAAACCACTTAGCCACGGCATATTCCTATATAGGCATTAGACGTCAAGCATGAGTTTGAACTTTGCTGTCTGACCCTTTACTCTTTGCGTCTACATGTGTATGGCCAGGAACCTTGTAAGATAGGAGCATTTCATTGCATGTAAACAAAGGTACCATTTGTCAGTTGAAGAGTGTGTGAAAAGGAGCTGGAAACGTGCTATTTCCGCATATATACTCAGATTACATAAAGGTTTTGGTCCCAAAGTAACTAATCATTTTAAGGCTAAACCCCTGTGTTTTTTTGTTGTGATTTTTAGCTCACCTATGCACAAAGTGCAAGGTGAGCTTTTGTGATCGCTCACCGTCCGTCGTCCGTCGTCGTCGTCCATCCGTTCACATTTTCCTACAAACGACTTCTCCTCCTAAACAAATTAACCAATAAACCAGGCATGTTCCTTGGGTGGATCTCTTTCAAACTTGTTCAAATAATTATATTCCATGCAGAACTTTGGCTGCCACGGCAACAAAAAAGGGAAAATTAATCAAAACTTAAAAAATCGTTGTCCAAAAGTACTGATCCGATCCGATCCGTTGAAAAACATGGCCGCCAGGGGGCGGTGCTTATTTTTAGCTCGCCTATGCACAAAGTGCAAGGTGAGCTTTTGTGATCGCTCACCGTCCGTCGTCCGTCGTCGTCGTCGTCGTCGTCCTACGTTGTCGTCGTCGTCCGTCCGTTCACATTTTCCTACAAACGACTTCTCCTCCTAAACCAATTAACCAAATTCAAAATAATTTTACAGGAATGTTTCTTGGGTGGATCAAACTTGTTCAAAGAATTATATTCCATGCAGAACTTCGGCTGCCACGGCAACAAAAAAAGGGAAATTAACCAAAACTTAAAAAATCTTCTTGTCCAAAAGTACTGGCCCGATTTAAAAATTATTTTGCACAAATGTTCCTTGGGGTACCTTCTACCAAGATTGTTCAAATATTTCCGATCCGTTGAAAAACATGGCCGCCAGGGGGAGGAGCTTATTTCCCTAATATGTGCATTGTTAAAACTTTAAAAATCTTCTTGTCCAAAAGTACTAGCCCGATTTAAAAAATATTTTGAAAAAAAGTTCCTTGGGGCACCCTTTACCGAGATTATTCAAATATTTCCAATCCGTTTAAAAACATGACCGCCAGGGGGCGGAGCTTGTTTTCCTTATATGTGCATTGTTAAAACTTTAAAAATCTTCTTGTCCAAAAGTACTGGCCCGATTTGAAAATTATTTCGCACAAATGTTCCTTGGGGCACCCTTCACCAAGATTGTTCAAATATTCACGATCCGTTGAAAAACATGGCCGCCAGAGGGCGGAGCTTGTTTTCCTTATATGTGCATTGTTAAAACTTTAAAAATCTTCTTGTCCAAAAGTACTGGCCCGATTTGAAAATTAATTTGCACAAATGTTCCTTGGGGCACCCTTTGACAAGATTGTTCAAATATTTCCGATCCGTTGAAAAACATGGCCGCCAGGGGGCGGAGCTTGTTCATAGACTCATATAGGGAAAAACCTTTAAAAATCTTCTTGTCTAAGAGTAGATGGCCCAGGCCTTTAATACTTGGTATGTAGCATCATCTAGTGGACCTCTACCAAGATTGTTCAAATTATAGCCATGGGGTCAAAAAATGACCTCTCCCCTGGGGTCTATTGTTTTACATAGACTCATATAGAATAATTTAAAAAAAATATCTTTTCTGAAAGTACAGGTCCCAGGCCTTTGATATTTGGTATGTAGCATCTAGTGGACCTCTACCAAGATTGTTCAAATTATAGCCATGGGGTCAAAAATGACCCCTCTCCTGGGGGTCACTTGTTTCACATAGATATGTATAGGGGAAAAACTTAAAAAATCTTCTTGTCTAAAAGTAGATGGCCCAGGCCTTTGATATTTGATATGTAGCATCATCTAGTGGACCCCTACCAAGATTGTTCAAATTATAGCCCTGGGGTAAAAAATGGCCCACCCGGGTCAATTGTTTTACATATACTCGTATAGGGAAAAACTTTAAAAATCTTGTCTAAAAGTTTAATATTTGAAATCTAACTTCATCTAGTGGTTTTCTACCAAGATTGGTCAAATTATTATAGCCCTGGTGTCAAACATGGCTCCACCCTGGGGATAACTTGTTTTACATAGACTTGTTAAGGTAAACACTTATAGAAATATTCTTGTCCATTTGCCATGAATGTTCTTTGGGTGCCCCTCTACTAAGCCTTCAAATTATTTTGATAGGATGATAAACATGGCCACCAGGTGTTGCTTCTTTTCTGTATATATGTATAGACTAAGAACAATGACAACTTTTTAAGTTTGATTAAATCAGGTGAGCGATATAGGACCATCATGGTCCTCTTGTTAGAGTTTAGGGTTAAAATGGTCTTTTTCTGCATTGCTTTGTGACAGTGCAATAAATTTGTGAGTGCTAATATTTGCTTAAATCAGACTCAATACAGTGATTTTGTTAATTTCTGTCTGTCTGTCTGTCTGTCTGTCTGTCTGTCTGCACAAAAAAACCTTTAACCTTGACCACTACTTTTGAACCATAACAGGTACGGCTACCATATTTCACATGTGTATTCCTTGTGACATGACCTTTCTGTCAGTACCAACATTTTTGACCTTGCGACCTTGACCTTTGACCTAGAAGTTGCCATTCTCAAAAAAAACTTTAACCTTGGCCATTACTTTTGAACCATAACAGGTACGGCTACCATATTTCACATGTGTATTCCTTGTGACATGACCTTTCAGTCAGTACCAACATTTTTGACCTTGCGACCTTGACCTTTGACCTAGAAGTTGCCATTCTCAAAAAAAACTTTAACCTTGGCCATTACTTTTGAACCATAACAGGTACGGCTACCATATTTCACATGTGTATTGCTTGTGACATGACCTCTCTGTCAGTACCAACATTTTTGACCTTGCGACCTTGACCTTTGACCTAGAAGTTGCCATTCTAAAAAAAACTTTAACCTTGGCCATTACTTTTGAACCATAACAGGTACGGCTACCATATTTCACATGTGTATTCCTTGTGACATGACCTTTCTGTCAGTACCAACATTTTTAACCTTGCGACCTTGACCTTTGACCTAGATGTTGCCATTCTCAAAAAAACCTTTAACATTGACCACTACTTTTGAACCATAACAGCTTGTGACATGACCTTTCTGTCAGCACCAACAATTTTCACCTTGCGACCTTGACCTTTGACCTAGATGTTGCCATTCTCGAAAAAAAACTTTAACCTTGACCACTACTTTTGAACCATAACAGGTACGGCTACCATATTTCACATGTGTATACCTTGTGACATGACCTTTCTGTCAATACCAAAATTGTTCACCTTTCGACCTTGACCTTTGACCTAGATGTTGCCATTCTAGATTCTTTTTTACTTTGACCACTACTTTTGAACCATAACAGGTACGGCTACCATATTTCACATGTGTATACCTTGTGACATGACCTTTCTGTCAATACCAAAATTGTTCACCTTTCGACCTTGACCTTTGACCTAGATGTTGCCATTCTAGATTCTTTTTTACTTTGACCACTACTTTTGAACCATAACAGGTACGGCTACCATATTTCACATGTGTATTCCTTGTGACATGACCTTTCTGTCAGTACCAACATTTTTGACCTGGCGACCTTGACCTTTAACCTAGATGTTGCCATTCGGGGGCATCAGTGTTTCACAAACACATCTTGTTTATCATTGCAGTGATTCCTTGGTAACTGCTTTGACAGCTATAGAGCAGAGGGTCCGACGGTCTTGTTGAAGCGAGTCTTTCAGCTGCGCATTGCCACCTAAAAGTAACATCAAATAGCCCGGTGAGTGATCAGACCGTATCGTCAAATAAATAAAATAGAACAAATGGTAACAACAAGAGTGCCCATCCAGAATCACTACTCCAAGGTAAACTTTTCATTACCTCCAATATCCCAGTTTTCGAAGTTGATTCTCATCATGTCTGAAATCTCCTAGTCAAGTGCAGAATTATTATTATCAAAGATGATCGCTCCAAATATTCATTTTTAGCTCCACTGGCTGAAAGCCAGTCGAGCTTATGTCATGGCGAACGACTTCTTCTCACAAACCACTTGGCCAATTTGGTTGAAACTTCATAGGAAGCATCCTCTCAATGTCCTCTCTTAAATTCCTTCAATTTTTTTTGATCCATCCATAATTCTGGTTTCCATGGCAACCAAAAGAAAAAAATAGTGAAAACTTAAAAAATCGTCTTCTCTGAAAGTGTCAGGCCGATTTTTAAATAATTTTGTAGAAATGTTCCTTGTGTGACCCTTTATTAGATTCCTTCAAGAAATGTTGATTGGCCGAAAAACATGGTCGCCAGAGGGCGGGGCTATTTTGCCTTATATGACCATAGTGAAAACTTAAAAAATCTTCTTCTCTGAAAGTGTTGAGCATATTTTCAAATAATTTTGTAGAAATGTTCCTTGGGTGACCCTCTATCAGATTCCTTCAAGCCATGTTGATTGGTTAAAAAACATGGCCGCCAGAGGGCGGGGCTATTTTGCGTTATACGGCTAAAGAGAGAACTTAAAAAACCTTCTCCTCCGAAAGTGTCAGGCTGATTTTCAAATAATTTTGTAGAAATGTTCCTTGGGTGACCCTTTATTAGATTCCTTCAAGAAATGTTGATTGGTGAAAAAACATGGCCGCCAGGGTCGGGGCTATTTTGGCTTATATAGCTATAGTGTAAACTTAAAAAATCTTCTTCTCCGAAAGTGTTCAGCCGATTTTCAAATAATTTTGTAGAAATGTTCATTGGGTGACCCTCTATCAGATTCCTTCAAGCCATGTTGATTGGTCGAAAAATATGGCCGCCAGAGGGCGGGGCTATTTTGCTCTATATGACCATAGTGAAAATTTAAAAAATCTTCTTCTCCGAAAGTGTTGAGCAGATTTTCAAATAATTTTGTAGAAATGTTCTTTGGGTGACCCTCTATCAGATTCCTTCAAGCCATGTTGATTGGTTGAAAAATATGGCCGCCATGGGGTGGGGCTATTTTGCCTTATATGGCTATGGTGGTAAAATATCCTCTCCTTCGAAAGTGTCAGGCCGATTTTCAAATAATTTTGCAGAAACATTCCTTGGGTGACACTCTACAAGATTCCTTTAAGCCATGGTAGTTGGTAAAAAATATGGCCAATAGGGGGCAGGGCTGTTTGGAGATTTGATTTTTGCCTTATGGCCGTGGAGCGATACTGGCCCTCTTGGGCCTCTTGTTCTTTGTTGTGATCAGGATAATAATTATTATGATACATCCTCCTTTGGGTGCCGGAGATTTCGGTAAATGACAAGTTCGGAAAATTGGTAATAAAGAGTAAATCTGTTGGAGGTTTCGGTAAAAAGGACTTTATATAGTATTATTATAGAAAACCTACCCAAATCGTCCTATGTGTGAACAAACACTCAATTAACTGTTTAATTGGTATGAAATTGTAGATCTTTAGAAACATTATGGAAAAAATACATACAATTTTAGAATAAAGTTTTTTTATTTTTTTTTTGGATAAGATGATTAAAATATATATGCCTCTTTAAGACTTTATTTCTTACTTAAATTTTCTATTTTGTCATAATATTGCCATGATAATAAACTTAATTTGTAAATAGTGGTATAGGTGATATATTATTAACAATCCACATGTATGTTTAATTAGTTTGCTAGTTCACTTGTTTATTTTAGCAATCATGGGAAAATGTTCTAAAGAAGAGTAAATTTGCAAAGAATTCCACATCTGGAGTTTTATATAGTGAAGAATGCTCCACACTAAATTATCTAGATTACTTAATTTGTACTGAAAATGAAGTTAAATGAGTTTTCTCTGGTTTCCTGTACAGTACTGGACCTATGTCCATAAAAAGGGTTCCTCCTTGCATTTATATGTTAGGTTGGTTTTGCACGGGAATTATCCAGACAGAATTAAGTTCAGATCTGTTTACCCATTGTCAAGGAGTTTATGCAACATTGAGTCTCTTGTTCCAAAGGATGCTACCAAACAATATCATCCCTTTGAGGAAACTTCATAGCACTATATCCCAGGTACTCACTGGCCAAATATAATCACTCTGGGCCTCCTGTTTATTCAGAATAAGTTGTTCTCTGGTTTCCTGTACAGTACTGGACCTATGTTCATAAAAAGGGTTCCTCCTTGCATTTATATGTTAGGTTGGTTTTGCACGGGAATTATCCAGACAGAATTAAGTTCAGATCTTTTTACCCATTGTCAAGGAGTTTATGCAACATTGAATCTCTTGTTCCAAAGGATGCTACCAAACAATATCATCCCTTTGAGGAAACTTCATAGCACTATATCCCAGGTACTCACTGGCCAAATATAATCACTCTGGGCCTCCTGTTTATTCAGAATAAGTTGTTTAAAGATTTTTATATATTTGACCACTGTGACCTCGAACGTAGGTCAAGGTCATTTATTGGAGGAAACTATAAAGCATTTCATGCCAGGTATCTACTGGCAAAATATCATCACTCTGGGCCTCCTGGTTATTCAGAAGAAGTTGTTTAAAGGTTTTTTTTAATATATATTTGACCCTTGTGAACTTGAATGTAGGTCATGGTTAATTATTGAAGGAACTATATAGCATTTCATGGTAGCTACTGGCAAAATATCATCACTCTGGGCCTCCTGGTTATTCAGAAGAAGTTGTTTAAAGTTTTTCATATATTTGTCCCTTGTGACCTTGAAAGTAGGTCAAGGTCATTTATTGAAGGAAACTTTATAGCATTTTATGCCAGGTATTTACTGGCAAAATATCATCACTCTGGGCCTCCTGGTTATTCAGATGAAGTTATTTAAAGGTTTTCATATATTTGACCATTGTGACCTTGAAAGTAGGTCAAAGTCATCTATTGGAGGAAATTATATATAAAGGTTACAATACACCAAAATTTATCCTCCTTTTTTTCCTTGTAAATCGACCAGTTACGGTCCTCAATTGTCACACTTTCTAAGCGTTTCTCATGTAGAACACCCTATATCATTGAAAAGAGTTACCTCCTAGCTTTAAAACAATCCAAAGAAAATGTGGGATCATACATTATGCAAGAAAGAACTCACCAGGCGAAAATGGTAACCCTCATTTTGGACCAAATCGAGACCGGACAAAACCGGTGTTTAGCATTCTTTACTTTCACTTTCAAACAAGGTCAAAATGCTAAATGTTTTCAAATCAATCATTTCCAGTGCATCCTATACACATTCACAATGCATTTAAACTCAATGTCATAACTATTGGCAAAATATGTCGGACAAGTTCGATTACCAGCCATATCGATTCATTCAGTGAAGAGTTATTGCTCTTTAATTATAGAAATTATCTCTAATTGGTCTTGTCCCATCAATAACGTTTGAAGCTTTTATCCAATCATCACCAAATTTAGTCAGAATGGGTATGGGCATAATATCTCGGACATATCATTTGTCATTATATTTGATCGTCACCAATTTAGACAATATCATATGTTGATGGGCAGAATATCTAGGTCAGGTTCGATAACTAACCACGTTATCTTAGTCACTCCTCACTTATATCCCTCGAAATGGCCAAAACTATATCAACAGTGTCCGCTCTCTAAATTTGCCTGACGTACAACCAATTATCACTATACTCAAAAAAATAGGACGGGCGTATTTTGTGACATTTGGCGCTCTTTTTCATTCTGTCGCGCCTTGCGTTTTTTTACATTTGTCAATGTTTTAGAGCACAATCGTATGCCCATGCTATTATACATAGACGCTGAATCTCTTATCCAGTCCAGTCTATGTGGATAAGCAGCCAGTTGCTTGGGAAGATTGTTGTGTGGAGTACTGGTGTGAGAAAACCAGGGAATGCATGAGTAGGCCGCCGTGATATGACTGGGAAATTGTTAAAAACGGCGTTACACCCCAATCAATCAATCAATCAATCTTATCTAGTCCAACACAAGTAATCCTTTTTATACGCCCGTTTTGAAAACGGCGGGCAGCGTCTAGTATGTTGTCAGCTAAATAACTTGAGAAGCCTTTGTTCCATCATCACCAAATTGAGTCAGAATGTGTATTGGTATAATATCTTGAACAGGTTCGATAACTAGCCATATCACTTTAGTAAATCAAGAGTTATCGCCCTTTAATTATAGAAATTACCTAAAATTGGTCTTGTTAGCTAAATTGGTCAGAATGTGTATTGGCATAATATCTTGGACAAGTTTGATAACTAGCCATATCGCTTATTCAATCAAGAGTGTTCGCCCTTTAATTATAGAAATTACCTCAAATTGGTCTTTTCAGCTAAATAACTTAAGAAGCCTTTGTCCAATCATCATCAAATGTGTATTGGCATAATATCTTGGACAAGTTTAATAACTAGCCATATCGCTTTAGTCAATCAAGAGTTATCGGTCTTTAATTATAGAAATTTCCTAAAATTGGTCTTGTCAGCCCAATAACTTTAGAAGCCTTTGACCCATCATCACCCAATTTAGTCAGAATGTGTATTGGCATAATATCTTAGACAAGTTCGATAACTAGCCATATCACTCTAGTCAATCGAGAGTTATCGCCCTTTAATGAAAAAAGTTACATAACATTGGTCTTGTCAGCCCAATAACTTAAGAAGCCTTTGTCCAATCATCACCAAATTTATTCAGAATGTGTATGTGCATAATATCTTGGACAAGTTCGATAACTAGCCATACCGCTTTTGTCAATCGAGAGAGTTATCGCCCTGTAATTATAGAAGTTACCTAAAATTGGTCTTGTCAGCCCAAAAACTTAAGAAGCCTTTGTCCAATCATCACCAAAGTTGGTCAGATAGTGTTATGGCATAATATCTTGGACAAGTTCGATAACTAGTCAATCGAGAGTTAGTGCCCTTTAATTATAGAAGTTATCTTAAATTGGTCTTGTCAGCCCAATAACTTAAGAAGCCTTTGTCCAATCATCACCAAATGTTGTCAAAATGTTAATTGGCATATCTCGGACGAGTTCGATAACTAGCCATATCGCTTTAGTCACTCTGGAGTTATTGCCCTTTAATTATAGAAATTACCTAAAATTGATCTTGTCTGCTCAATAACTTTAGAAGCCTTTATCCAATCATCACCAAATTTAGTCAGAATGTGTATGAGCATAGTATACCAAACAAGTTGTACAACCAGCCATATTGCTCGAGTTACTCTAGAGTTATCGCCCTTTAATGACAGAAACGACCTAAAATCGGTAGTGTCCGATCAATAACTTTAAAAGCCTTTGTCCCGTCACCACTAAATTTGGTCAGAATGTGTATTGGCAAAATATCAGTCATATTGCTTCATTCACTGGAGAGTTATTGCCCTTTAATTATAGAAATTACCTCTAATTGATCTTGTCCCATCAATAACTTTTGAAGCTTTTATCCAATCATCACCAAATTTAGTCAGAATGTGTATGGGCATAATATCTCGGACAAGTGCTTAATCGGCCATATTGCTTGAGTAATTGTATTTGATCATCACCAATTTAAACAATATGTTGATGGGCAGAATAACTTGGTCAGGTTCGATAAGTAACCACGTTATCGTAGTCACTCCGCACTTTTATCCCTCGAAATGGCCAAAACTATATCAACAGTGTCCGCTCTCTAAATTTGCCTGACGTACAACCAATTATCACTACACTTGGTCTCAATATATATATATATGTTATGAGAGATCATCCAATTAAACTTTGCCCCGTTATTGCTGTTCATAAAAAAAGGAAAACCCATATTTTCTGAACCACTTTATAGTTAGCTGTTTGTTAACCTACCGATCATCAAAGCCATACATTGTACAATATGTGTTTTATAAATCTACAAGGGCCGTTTATTGCTGACAACGCTGAATTGTTCATGTAGTTCATGTAGATTTAGAAACCAGATAAGTTTTTTAAGACTTATTTATAAGCATTAATGCTTTTGTAGGTCCTTTAACTGTTTGTTTTCCCATGTTGGAATTATGCGATTATGGTTGATCACATGTGGTTTTTTTTCTTTTTTTTTTCAGTCTTCTAAGGAAGTAGGAGCCTAATGGGCAACATTTCAAATTATGATTAGCTTGATAATTTCTTAATGTGTATCATTTCCTGGATTCAAAAACAAAATTTAAAAGAAATTTAACCTCAAATAAAAAAATTATTTGAATTTGAATTACCCTACCCGCCTTTCAGAATTTTCGATAAAAACGACATCACCCGAGAGACAAGAAAAATCCTTTATTTCATTTTTTTTTTCAACATTTTGGTAATACTTTGGTATCAAAGTAACAAGAAATATATTTGCTTTCAGAAATAATACATTATTGATCACATCACCAACAAAATATAATCAAACTGTACTGGAATAGTCATATGGTATTACGATTATAACATACTATTTTGACCGCGTGAAATTGGAACATCGACGTTTAAAATCAAAAATCAACAAGTTCTAGAAATACTCATGACCTGTTCTTTATTGATAATTAACTTTAACCTTTTGGGAACATTATGCTAAAAAATCAAAATGTTTTAACCGTCTCATTTAAAAAAAATAGAGTTTGAAATTAATAATAAGCTAATATTTATGTATAGAAATATATTTAATTACTTTTTAATTCAAAGTACAATATAAACTTCTGTAAAAAGTGTTAACAAGTGAAAACAAAGAAGAAGAAAAGAAATTGAAGAGTTTCAAGTGGAGGATTTCATTACGCTCCTACTACATTAATTAATCAAGACTGAATTATATTATTACTTTTACTTTTGTGTTTGATTACACTCTAATATAGAATATTGTTTTAAAATTATTTACAACTATACATATTTGTTTTCGACACAACAAGTTTGTGCTCGTGCAGCACCTTCCTTCATACTGACGCCTCTACAGCGGACGTATGTTGGAACCACCTAGACAATTGAAATCAATGTGACAATGTTAATGTATATACAAAAGCTTGTGGCAATCGGTAAAACAAATTGCATGATAGTGCCCTCTGCGTTTAGTCATGGTTGTTATTTATTGCGAAATTAAGGTTTTTGAAACATATATTTAAAAATATATAATAAATAGCTATTTCTCGATACAAGCAGGCAACGACTGTGGCGTAAAAACGTTTCCCACAATCGGTAGTATGCTTAATATTGATACAAAAAACTAATCACATCTCATTATTCCTACTTTGACAGGTAAGAAAGGGAATCTTGATTGGCGAGAATATAATTAAATCATATCTGCAAGTAATCTTGCACCGAGCTCACTTAATCAACGGAAATAACACAAACAGCATATTGTTTAAAAACCTTATATTTCCACCCCCTACCGTATACAGACAATAGGAAGAAATAATAGTCTTATAATAGGACATTTTGATTGTTCTATCAATGAGTCCTATAACCTCTTTTTCTTAAGTCAATGAGTCCTAAAGTGTAAAAATGAAGTTTTTTATCATTTTTTTCAGTCTTAGCAAAATTACAAGAGTCTATGACTTGGGATGCGCAGCAAAATGAAACAATGAGATACATGTACAGTTTATTTGTCTAGTTGTTCATTTTTATCCCCCGCTTTTTCGAAGAAAAAAAGGGGGGTTATTAATTTCGGTCTGTCCGTCCGCACGAGAGAGTACTTGTGGGGTGCGTGTTTTTCCTGAAGCCCACCCACCACTCTTATAAAGACACTTAGATAAATAGTTATTTTTTATTTTTTATAACAGGTATCTCATTTGCATATTAATGTTATTCATTCCGTAAAAGAGGGTTAATTACGGAATGAATTGCATACTTGTGGGGTGCACCCCACAAGTAAACATCAAAGGAAATAACCCCAGAAGTACACTCCCATGAGTTTGTCCGTCTGTCTGTCTGTCTGTCTGTCACACTTCGTTTCCGTGCAATAACTGCCACAAATGTGAACTGTTTTTTTTTCAAACTTGGTAACAAGGTTAAATGCCTTAAGGGCTAGGCCAAGTTCGATCGTCACTTTCGGCGGACTTTATTTAGTGCAGTTATGGCCCCTTATTTAACACAAAATGTCGTTTCATGCTGTTTCCGTGCAATAACTGCCACAAATGTGATTTTTTTTTCTTTCAAACTTGGTAACAAGGTTAAATGCCTTAAGGGCTAGGCCAAGTTCGATCGTCACTTTCGGCGGTCTATATTTGGTGGAGTTATGGCCCCTTATTTAACAAAAAATGTCGTTTCTTGCTGTTTCCGTGCAATAACTGCCACAAATGCGAAACGTTTTCTTTCAAACTTAGTAACAAGGGTAAATACCTTAAGGGCTAGGCCAAGTTTGATCGTCATTTTTGGCGGACTATATTTGGTGGAGTTATGGCCCCTTATTTAACAAAAAATGTCGTTTCTTGCTGTTTCCATGCAATAACTGCCACAAATGTGAACCGTTTTCTTTCAAACTTAGTAACAAGGTTAAATGCCTTAAGGGCTAGGCCAAGGCTGATCGTCATTTTCGGCGGACTTTATTTGGTGGAGTTATGGCCCCTTATTTAACAAAAAAAGTCGTTTCTTGCTGTTTCCGTGCAATAACTGCCACAAATGTGAACCGTTTTTTTTTCAAACTTGGTAACAAGGTTAAATGCCTTAAGGGCTAGGCCAAGTTCGATCGTCACTTTCGGCGGACTTTATTCGGTGGAGTTATGGCCCCTTATTTAACAAAAATTGTTGTTTCTTGCTGTTTCTGTGCAATAACTGCCACAAATGTGAACTGTTTTTTTTTCAAAATTGGTTACAAGGTTGAATGCCTTAAGGGCTAGGCCAAGTTCGATCGTCACTTTCGGTGGAGTTATGGCCCCTTATTTAACAAAAAATGTCGTTTCTTGCTGTTTCCGTGCAATAACTGCCACAAATGTGGAGTTATGGCCCCTTATTTAACAAAAAATGTCGTTTCTTGCTGTTTCCGTGCAATAACTGCCACAAATGTGAACCGTTTTGTTTTCAAACTTGGTAACAAGGTTAAATGCCTTAAAGGCTAGGCCAAGTTCGATCGTCACTTTCGGTGGAGTTATGGCCCTTTATTTAACAAAAAATGTTGTTTGTTGTTGTTTCTCTGCAATAACTGCCACAAATGTGAACCGGTTTTTTTTTCAAACTTGGTAACAAGGTTAAATGCCTTAAGGGCTAGGCCTAGTTCGATCGTCAATTTCGGTGGAGTTTTGGTCCCTTAATTAACAAAAAAAGTCGTTTCTTGCTGTTTCCGTGCAATAACTGCCACAAACTTGGTAACAACCTAGGCCAAGTTCGTTTAATTTACCCTGTAATACATTCAATAAAAAGTCTACTGACATGTTTAAACTTAACCTTAACATTTTCCTACAATATTTCCTGCAATTGGGGGATATAAATTTCATGAATTTGCTTGTTTATTTATAATTTCAGCGAGACTGTGATGTGTGGCATTGGTAAAGCTGAGAGCCTAAATCTGCATCTAAACAAAATAATCTTGATAAGTATGTATTCTAAAATGTAGGATGATTTATCATGAACATAGATAAGTCTTATCTGCGTTTTAAAAAAAATATTTTTATTGTCTCGTGACCATAGCAAGTGCTATTTTAATTGAATTATAGTGTTATATTCAGATATTTATCATATGTAAGAATTAGTTAGCCATTAATCGTGAAAGCTTATGCAGCAGTTTTTTCGTATAAGTGTTAACATGAAATAAGTATCAGTAACATTCAGTTTCTGAACAAAAGGAATTAAAAACAATATGTGATTTAATACTTAATATACATAATTCCAATAAAGGAAACAAGCCATTATAAAAGGACCTACAAAAGCATTAACGCTTATAAGTTTTATAGACTTATCTGGCAATGTTCCACAGAAGTTAGACTCATTAGATCTACCTGTCAAAAACAAACGCTTAAAATGCACTGACTATTTGTCATTTACTTTAGTGACTGAATTAAACATTGCTTTGAGATTAACATCTTTATTTTTATAACCAATTCATAATATTTTTGTATTTGTAGCAGAGTCTGTAATGCGACGTCTTAGCTGTCTTCGTTGTGTTTGTTGAGATTGGCATTTGAAGAAAAAAAAGGGGTAAGAGTTAAAAATCTGATAACTTAAATTTCTTATATCATCATTCTTTGTAAAGATCTGCAGAATCGTATACTATAGAATATAGTATAACATTCTGACAATCTGCTTTAATAACACGGATATGAACTTGAAGGATGATCCTAATTAACCTTCAAACTTGCGCATCTTGATCTTTACCGTTCGAACGAATTCGTCATTTACCTACAGATATATTTTTAAACGAATAATTCTCTGTCCATCGTCGTTACATTTTAGCTAAAAATAAAACATCTCCTAAACCTCAGGACCAATTTCAACGAAACTTCACAGTGCTTAATGGAAAGATATAGCATACAGGTGGCATCAGAAAATGGGTAAAATTAACTTAAAGTTTCAAATGACATCTACTCCTTATCCACTGGACCAATTCCAAACTTAATAGGAATGTAAATTATGTTACTTTGGGAGTCCCCCTTTAAAATTGTTTGCTGCAGCATCAGAAAGGGAGAAAAATGCCATAACATAACATAAAATAAAAATCTTCTCTGAATCTGCTTGTCTGATTCCATAACAATGTGGTAGAAATGGTCCTTGAGATATCCTCTACAAAATAGGTTCAAGCTATATTGATTGATTGAAAAACATGTCCACCAGCCGGCATCAGAAAAGGGGCAAAGTGACAAAACTTGAAAATTCCATTCTTATTAAAGTTCTCGTCTGATTTCAAGATAGTTTAGCAGAAATGTTTCTTTAGTGACCCTGTAGATAATTTCTTCAGGCCATATTGATTGGTTTAAAGTGATAGCTGCCAGACAGCATTAGAAACAGGAGAAAAAGGATCGCTTAGCTTCAAACAATATCTCCTCCAGGCTCCTAAACCAATAGAACAATATCAACCAAACTGCAAAGGAATGTTCCTGTGGTAGTCCTCTTTCAAATTGTTCAAATATCTAATACATTTTTACAAATATCCTTTACTGATAAGCTGTTTCATGTTCAGTTCATTCCCATTCTTGATAACATTTTCACCTTTATAAGCTGTTTCATTTTCAGTTCATTCCCATTCTTGATCATATTTTCACCTTTATAAGCTGTTTCATTTTCAGTTAATTCCCATTCTTGATCATATTTTCACCTTTATAAGCTGTTTCATTTTCAGTTCATTCCCATTCTTGATTACATTTTCACCTTTATTAGCAGAAGCATTTGAAATTACATTTTCACTCGGGTGATCGCAGACTTCACGAAATGTTTTGAAACCTGTCAGTCCGAAAGATCATTGTTCATACATTTCCTTGTTTGTTCAACCAATTATTGCATGAAATGTGTCAGTTCAAAGGACATTTTGTCAGTCAGAACTGAAGGACTGGCAACCTTCGCGAAGACTGGATCGACTTAGGACCATCTTGGCTCTCTTGTTTATTTTAAAAATCAAATTAATGAAAGATATATAAAACAAAGCTATTTGACTTGATAAATAAATAATAAAACCGAGTACATATCAACCTAATTGTTAATGTTAACCCTTGTTCTGTTATATTTGACTCTAAGCAAGTCTACATTATATTTATCAAACGATTTTAACCAGCTTTCGTCAATTGTAAACATTGTAGACCAAGATCAGCATGCATTTTGTGCAAACTTATTTTGGCCTCAACTATTCTCTTTTTATCTATCAATTCTTAGCGAATGCAGTCTAACTAGTCCATAAATATATCCGAATTTGCCAAACATCAAAGGCGCTATAACCATAACTACAATGGAGTAAGCGTTACTTTCATAATCGGGAACTGCACGAATTTATTCACTTCTATTACAGTGACTTGTGATAATGGCTGAGGCACGAGTTCGTTTAACGGATACAGAGAGCAGCAGTTCTGATATTAATGAATACGGTCTGGCCTTTGACGAAATAAGGGAGAAAGAGATACAAGAAGAAGGTCAAGACAGGGAAAGACAACGTAAAGATAAAAATGACGCTTTCTGTGATGTTTGTCTCATGCACTTAATTGCTTTAAGTGAAAATGTGGTGTTTTATCTTTGTTATTTATGTGAACAATATTTGTGTGTTAAATGCTTTAAAGGACATGAAGCTCATAATTATATTAATTTGGTGAGCGAGGAAAGTGAGAGAAAAACTAGAAGAAGAGAGTTTCTGGGGAAAATGAGGAATAAAAGTGAGAGAGAGGAAAAGTTTGAGAAAGAGAAAGTTTCAATTGTTGAAAGAGTTAATGTGAAACACGGATTGGATCATGAGGATTGTAGGATAACTGGATTATGTGGACTGGATAACACAAGTTGGGCTGTTTGTGATAAATATATCACAAAACAATAGAAAGGTCAGGGCCACACAGGATCAGTGTAGATCCAGACACCAATAAAGTTTATGTTTGTGTCCGGGGTGACGGCAAACTTACCGACTTGTTTCTAGTTAAACAAGAGAGACTTGTTTCTAGTTATAAGAGAGATCCAAGTTTCAATTAGATTCGGCTACCCTTCTTTATCACATTGTTTTGATAACATGTTTCAATCTTCCGTTTTGTACAGTCAATTGTTTTTCTGGTGCTTTCGTTTAGAAGAATGAGATTTTGTTCTATTTTATATTTTGTATTGTCTCGCCGCGACGAAGGAGAGACGAGATTAAGGTGTTGCTTTTACGTCGACTGCGACGGCGTCAAACATTCATAGTTAGCTCCAACGTTAGGTTTTCGTTTTTACACTATTTCTCAACAAGTGCTAGTGCTAGGATACTCATACTTGGATCATAGTTACAACTAACACCCTGCATCACATTATATACTGCAGATGCTGAGTATGACCTATGTCCAATGACTTTGTTTTGATGCTGAATTTTGCATTTACCTCCAACGTTAAGTTTTCGTTTTTACACTATTTCTCAACAAGTACAAGTGCTAGGACACTCATACTTGGATCATAGTTACAACAAACACCCTGCATCACATTATATACTGCAGATGCTGAGTATGACTTACATTGCTTGGTCCATTGACTTTGTTTGATGCTGAATTTTGCATTTACCTCCAACGTTAAGTTTTCGTTTTTACACTATTTCTCAACAAGTACAAGTGCTAGGACACTCATACTTGGATCATAGTTACAACTTACACACCCTGCATCACATTATATACTGCAGATGCTGAGAATGACATACATTGCATGGTCCATTGACTTTGTTTGATGCTGTTTTTTGCATTTACCTCCAACGTTAAGCTTTTCGTTTTTACACTATTTCTCAATAAGTACTAGTGCTAGGACACTTATACTTGGATCATAGTTACAACTGACACCCTGCATCACATTATATACTGCAGATGCGGAGTGTGACCTACATTTCATGGTCCATTGACATTGTTTGATGCTGAATTTTGCATTTACCTCCAACATTAACTTTTCATTTTTACACTATTTCTCAATAAGAACTAGTGCTAGGACACTCATACTTGGATCATAGTTACAATTAACACCCTGCATTACATAATATAATGCAGATGCTGAGTACTTTTTATGCCCCGGCATACAAAGTATGAGGGGCATATAGTTTTCCGGTCTGTTCCTCCGTCCGTCCGTCCGTCCGTCCGTCCGTCCGTCCGTCCGTCCGTCCGTTCGTCCGTCCCGCTCAGGTTAAAGTTTTTGGTCAAGTTAGATTTTAGTGAAGTTGATGTACTATCATTATGAAACTTCACACAAATGACAATCAACATATCATTGTTTAAAAAATTGTATCAATTTGAGGTTGGACCAACTGTTCGTCCGTCTGTTCGTCTGTCTGTTCGTCCATTCCATTCTCAGGTTAAAGTTTTTGGTCAAGTTAGATTTTAGTGAACCTGATGTCCTATCATTATGAAACTTCACACAAATGACAATCAACATATCATTGTTTAAAAAATTGTATCAATTTGAGGTTGGACCAACTGTTCGTCCGTCTGTTCGTCTGTCTGTTCGTCCATTCCATTCTCAGGTTAAAGTTTTTGGTCAAGTTAGATTTTAGTGAACCTGATGTCCTATCATTATGAAACTTCACACAAATGACAATCAACATATCATTGTTTAAAAAATTGTATCAATTTGAGGTTGGACCAACTGTTCGTCCGTCCGTTCGTCTGTTTGTGTGTCTGTTCGTCCATTAACAACCGGGGCATCCGTGTTCCATGGACACATTTTCTTGTTTTTTAAATGGTTTACTTACAAATATTTTATACTGGTTATTTTTTTTATTTTTTTTTATACTGGTTAAAGTTTTTTTTTTTTTTTTTAAATGTTTACTTGCAAATATTGGTTTAAGTTTTGTGTGCAACTACCATGAAGTTCATATCTAAAAAATCACTTAATGTATTTGATCGAATACTTTTGCACAGTGGACTGGATACTTAGTGAAAATAAATGGTCTAGGTTTCATATTTGTCTGAGATAATCCATTTATTGTTCGAAGAAAGTCAATAACCATTTGAATAGTATAGATCTAATGCATTTTTTTATTTTCATTTAACTTGTCATTGTATTTTAATTTGTTCTCTCCCATGTGTGTATTAACGGTTAAAGCAGACACGGCGAGACATATCATTCCGCGGAATTCTTGTATTATATATAGTTTAAATATATTGATATCCATTAGCTTATTGTACAACTTATATGCATATTATGATGTATATAGCCGCACAAGCATTGTTTATACAGCAAATAATTCAACACCAAATTTGACTATAACAATCTTTTTTTAATGCATAGCATATACTTCAGTGTTTTATTCAGTACAGTACTGACTACTAGAACTTCTGCACACTATGCTATTCAGTTAAGATAATCCAGTGAAAATGATGTTTTATATATACCTAACCCTTTCAACTGGGTTAATTTAATTCGTATTGTACATTAACGTGTGTGTGTGTGTGTGTGTGTGTGTGTGTGTTTTCACCATCATTACCTCCATCAACAGACAAGAGTACATAACTCTGTCAAGGTTTTTGTAAGAATTATGGCCCTTTTTTTACTTAGAATTTTGGTAATAACTTTTTTTTACCAAACCATTACAGATATTGATTCGAAACTTACAACACGCATTCACCCTCATTACTTCTATCAACAAACGTGAGTACATAACTCTGTTAAGATTTTTGTAAGAATTATGGCCCTTTTTTGAAAGTTTTTTGTACCAATTTACTGTTTTTTAAAACCACTACAGATATTGCTTTGAAACTTACAACACTATTTCACCAAAAGCCCATCCACCACCCTTATAAAGACACTTAGATAAATAGTTTTTTTTTTATTTTTTATAACGGGTATCTCATTTGCATATTAATGTTATTCATTCCGTAAAAGGGGGTTAATTACGGAATGAATTGCATACTTGTGGAGTGCACCCCACAAAAAAACATCAAACGAAATAATCCCACAAGTACTCTACCATGAGTTCGTCCGTCCTTCTGTCTGTCCGTCACACTTTTTCGTCACGTTTTCAAATAACTTTTTTTCTACTCAAAGGATTACATTGAAACTTCTGACAAATGTTTATATCAATGTGTGTGATTGGTTCACAAAAGGGGGATGATCAAAATATTTTTATGTCAAGAGTTATTGCCCCTTTTGTCAAAAATTAAAATTTTCTGACAAGGCTCCGGCAGGTGACACACGTGCTCCGGGGAGCACTCCATTCTAGTTTTACTTATAATTTTGGTTAAGTTTTTTGTACCAATTTACTTTTTTTCAAAACTACTACAGATATTGCTTTGAAACTTACAACACTTTTTCACCATCATTACCTCCATCAACAGACAAGAGAATATAACTCTGTCAAGGTTTTTGTATGAATTATTGCCATCTTTTTACTTAGAATTTTGGTTAAGGTTTTTGTACCAATTTACGTTTTTCAAAACCATGACAGATATTGCTTTGAAACTTATTTACCATCATTATTTCTATCATCAGACAAGAGTACATAACACTGTCAAGGTTTTTGTAAGAATTATGGCCCTTTTTCGACGTAGAATTTTGCTTAAGTTTTTTGTACTAATTTACTCATTTTCAAAACCATTACAGGTATGGCTTCGAAACTTACAACACTTCTTCACCATCATTACCCCCAGCAACAGACACGAGTACATAACTCTTTCAAGGTTTTTATATGAATTATTGCCCCTTTTTTTATTTAGAATTTTGGGTAAGGTTTTTGTACCAATTTACTTTTTTTCAAAACCATTACAGATATTACTTTGAAATTTACAATACTTATTCACTTTCATTACTTTTATCAACAGACAAGAGTACATAACTCTGGCAAGGTATCAATGTTTTTGTAAGAATTATGGCCATTTTTCGCCTTAGATATTTGGTTTAGTTTTTTATACCACCCCAATTTGTTTTAAAACCATACTTGATTTAGCTTATAAACTTACGATACTTATTAATCATCACTACCTCCATCAACAGACAAGGGTACATAACTCTGTCAAGTTTTGTTTAAGAATTATGGCCCTTTTTCGATTTATAATTTTGGTCATGATATTCATACCAAATCAAAACAATTAGAGATATAGCTGTTCTCGCTGGCCAATACAACCGGGGTAGCTAGAAGTCCGGCTGTTCTGGCTGGTCAATACAACCTGGGAAGCTAGAGCTCAGGCTCTTCAGACTGGTCAACATAATCGGAGTAGCTAGAGCTCCAGCTGTTCTGGTTGATCAAAACAACCGGAGTAGTAAGAAGTCCGGCTGTTCTGGCTGGTCAACACAACGGGAGTAGCTAGAATAACCTCTGTTATGACTTGTCAACACAACCGGAGTAGCTAGAGCTCCACCTGTTCTAGCTAGTAAATACAACCGGAGTGGCTAGAGGTTTGGTTATTCTGGCTAATTAACACAACCGGAATAGCTGGAACTCCTGCTGCTCTGGCTCGTAAATACAACCGGAATAGCTCGAAGTCCGGCATTTCTGGCGGGTCAACACAACCGGAGTAGCTGGAGATGCGGGTGTTCTGGCTGGCCAATACAACCGGAATAGCTAGATCTACGGCTGTTATAAATGTTCAACACAACCCGAGTAGCTAGAAGTCTGGCTGTTCTTGCTGGTCAAAACAACCGTATTAGTTAGAAGTCCTGCTGATCTGACTGTTCAGCACAACAGTGGGAACTAGAAGTCCGGCTGATCTGGCTGGTCAAAACAACCGGAGAAGCTAGAAGTCCTGACTGGTTAACACAGCCGGAGAAGCTAGATATCCGGCTGTTCTGGCTGGTAAAAACAACCCGAGTAGCTAGAAGTTCGACTGTTCTGGCCGGTCAACACAACCGTAGTAGCTAGAATTTGGGCTGTTCTGGCTTGTCAATATGGTTCAGAAACAATAATAATAATAATGACGGTATTGATTTCGTTTGGGAACACTTTGGTAAACCCCAAACAGGGCCGTGTTACTATGACACAAAGGCTGCGGCTATTTTGGCGGTCAATACAACCGGAGTATCTGGAA
The DNA here is from genome assembly GCA_031761405.1 of Serripes groenlandicus. NCBI lineage: Eukaryota > Metazoa > Mollusca > Bivalvia > Cardiida > Cardiidae > Serripes > Serripes groenlandicus. The sequence goes on from JASEVX010000003.1 coordinate 71,461,910, forward strand.
CTCTGTGCTGCCTGGTCAACGTTACCGGAGTAGCTAGAAGTCCGGCTGTTCTGGCTGGTCAATACAATCGGAGTAGTTAGAAGTCCGGCTTGTCAATACAACCGGAGTAGTTAGAAGCCATGTGTCAGGGGAGCCAGAACAGCCGGAGCTCTAGCTACTCGGGTTGTGTTGACCAGCCAGAATGGCCGGACTTCTAGCTACTCTGGTTGTTTTGATCAGCCGGACTTCTAGTTTGCCACGGGTTGTGCTGACCAGTCAGATCAAAATTAAGGTTTTTAATCTTAAAAACAGGCCACACTCAGCATCTTTAGCATACAATGTGAAGATTGGTATTATATGAACAAGTTTTCAAAGTATTAGGTTTAATAGTTCCCATGTAAGTGACCTAAACGCATAACTTAATTAATTAAGCCCGGCGCGTGTTTTGACCAATCAACTTGGCTTGAAGGAATCTGACAGAGGGTCACCCTAGGAACATTTCTACAAAATTATTTGAAAATCGGCCAGACACTTTTGGAGGAGAAGATTTTTTATGTTTTCATTATAGCCATATAATGCAATAGAGCCATGCCCACTGGCGGCCATGTTTTTTGATCAATCAATATGGCTTGAAGGAATCTGAGAGTGGGTCATCCAAGGAACATTTCTACAAAATTATTTGAAAATCGGCCGGACACTTTCGGAGAAGAAGATTTTTTAAGTTTTCACTATAGCTATATAAGACAAAATAGCCCCTACCCCCCTGGCGGCCATGTTTTTCGACCAATCAACTTGGATTGAAGGAATCTGATAGAGGGTCATCCAAGCAACATTTCTACAAAATTATTTGAAAATCGGCCTGACACTTTCGGAGGTTTTTTAAGTTTTCACTATAGCCATATAAGGCAAAATAGCCCGGCGCGTGTTTTGACCAATCAACATGGCTTGAAGGAATCTAATAGAAGGTCATCCAATGAGCATTTCTACAAAATTATTTGAAAATCTGCCAACCAGTTTGGGAGAAGAAGATTTGTTAAGTTTTCACTTTAGCCATATAAGGCAAAATAGCCCTGCCCGTCGCCGGCCATGTTTTTCGACCAATCGACATGGCTTGAAGGAATCTGATAGTGGGTCATCCAAGGAACATTTCTACAAAATTATTTGAAAATAGGCCTGACACTTTCGGAGAAGATTTTTTAAGTTTTCACTATAGCCATATATAGTCAAGGCAAAATAGCCCCCCCCCCCCCCCCTGGCGGCCATGTTTTTCGACTAATCAACATGGCTTGAAGGAATCCCTTAGAGGGTCAACCAAGGAACATTACTACAAAATTATTTGAAAATCTGCCAACTAGTTTGGGAGAAGAAGAATTTTGAAGTTGTTTTCATTTCGTTACCAGAATTCTGCATGGATCCCAAAAAAATGAAGGAAGTCTGGTGAGGTCATTAGAGGATGCTTTCTGTGAAGTTTCATCCCAATTGACCCACTGGTCATAATAACTCACCTTGAGCAAAGCTCAGGTGAGCTAAAAATCGGCCAAATAGTTTTGCAGGAGAAGATTATTAATGTTTCACCTTAAGCCAATATAAGGCTAATTAATCTGATAGAGAGTCACCCAAGGAACATATTTACACAATTATTTGAAAATCGGCCAACAAGTTTTGGAGAAGAAGATTTTTTAAGTTTTCACTTTAGCTATACAATGCAAAAATAGCTTCTCCTCGTGGTGGCCATGTTTTCGACTAGTCAACATGGCTTGAAGGAATCTGATAGAGGGTCAGCCAAGGAACATTTCCACTACATTATTTGAAAATCGGGCTGACACTTTTGGAGAAGATTTTTTAAGTTTTCACTATAGCGATATAAGGCAAAATAGCCCCACCCTCTGGCGGCCATGTTTTAAGACCAATCAACATGGCTTGAAGGAATCTGATAGAGGGTCACCCAAGGTACATATCTACACTATTATTTGAAAATCGGCCAACAAGTTTGGGAGAAGATTTTCTAAATTTTCATTACAGCTATATAATGCAAAATAGCCCCGCCCCCTATTTTTTTTTTCGGTAGCCATGGAAACCAGAATTTTGCACGGATCCAAAATATTTGAAGTAATTTAGGAGAGGATGCTGAGAGGTTGCTTCCTATGAAGTTTCATCTCAATTGACCAAATGGTTAGGGAGGAGAAATCTTTTGAAGCAAAACGTTTACGCACTTTGGTTGCCATGGAAACCAGAATTTTGCATGGATCCAAAAAAATTGAAGGAATTTAGGAGAAGACGTTGAGAGGATGATTCCTTAGAAGTTTTATCTCAAGTGGTTAGGGAGGAGAAATCGTTTAAAGCAAAAGGTTTAAGCACGCACGCACGGACAATTCGTCGTGACATAACCTTGACTGGCTCCCAGCCAGTGGAGCTAAAAACCAGACAAAAACTTTGCTGCAGTAGCAACCGGTCGTGTAGATTCGTTGACTTACAGGTCGTCTCTGATTGACCTTTGCGTTAGCCAATCAAATTGTCGCCTACAAAATAATTATGTATTAACTCGGAGAGATAATCTATATGTATTGTGCATTGGACAGAAATAGAACACCTAACCATGAATGTTAAAATGTATAGGATCAAATCGAGACGAACTTTTATGGGATGTCGTCAGATCCAATATACGCACAGCGAATGTTTTGATCCGATTTCAATGATATTGACACAAAAGGAAAAGGTGAATATTCCTTTGTAAACAATATTTGTGTTTATTGTCAATGCAATGTGATTTCAACTCCTACATTATGTAACATACCAGGGACGTAGATAACGTCCCTGAACATACTGATATGTCCAAGAGTTCTTTGCAGACTTTTGTGACCGGTAAATCCATTATCTGTAGCGATTCCCTTGCTGTCAGCACTTTCAGTGCTTTGTTTCTACATTGCTTTCAGACATCATCTGCTGCAAAGAGTATGTTCATCGTGAACAGAAAAACAATTAGTCATTGTTCATGTACACTTATATAATTTTATAAACAATTATGCCGCCAATATTTCCTTCTCCCACAATAATTGCAGGTGACACTAGTAAGTATTCTGGAAAAAGTAAATTGATGAGGAGTTGAGAACTATTTTCAACTATATCTCCGTTATATCATGGCAGCCAGGTCACCTAATGTGTTTTTCCTGCATCAGTTCTCCACACAACATTCTTCCCAGGCAACTTTCTATTTTTCATATAGACCATTGGTAGAATGAATGCCCAAGCTGCGGTTCAAACACAGGACACCTGAAATAATAGCCCTTGTTGTGAAGAGCTATCTCAGCTGGAATGTATGGAGAGCATGTATCGCTCTACTCCAAAAATTGAATCACTATAGCCATATTAAGTTATTTGTAAATGGGCCACATCCTTTCGTAGGAAGGATTTTTATAGTTTTTACTATAGCCATATAAAGCAAAACAGCCAGAGCCCCCTGGCAGCCATATTTTCTTTACCAATCAACATGATTTGAAGGAATATATCTCATGAAGTTCTCCCTAGGAACATTTCCACCGAATAATTTGAAAAAAAAAGCTTCATACTTTGAAAGTTTACTATAGCCATAAAAGGCGAAATAGTCCCACCCCCCTGGCAGCAATGTCTTTTTTTACCAAATAAAATGACTTGAAAGAAACTGATAGAGGGTCACCCAAGGGACATTTCTACCAAGATATTTGAAAATCATCTTCATACTTTCAGAGGAGAAGATTTCTAAAATGTTCACTATAGCCATGTTACTTTAAAGCAAAACAGCCTGGCGACCATGTTTTTTTTTTAACAAATCAACATAGAGCCAAATAATTTGAAAGTCAGCTTCACACTTAGGAGATATTTTTCATTATAGCCGTATAGGGCAAAACAGTCCCGCCCCCTGGCGGCCATGTTTGTTTTTTGTCCAAACAACATGGCTTAAAGTAGTCTGATAAAGGGTCACCGAAGGAACATGTCTACCAAGTAATTTGAAAATTGGTCAACTAGTTTTGGCGTGGAATAATTTTAAAGTTTTTTCTTTCTGTTGCCATGGAAACTAGAATGTTGCATAAATCCAAAGTGGAGTTTAAAAAGGTTAAAACTCTTTTACTCACATGGATGCCTTTAACCCTTTCGCTATTCTAATAAATCTGCAGCAGACCACTCGGAACATTTAGGCAAAAATACGCAAATAAATCTCTATAAATAAGCATAACGATTTAATAAATGTTATCATTTTGTCGCAATGTTTTCAAAATGCATCTACTGCAGATACGTCAAGATGTGATAATGAGTTAATACCCTTTCGGCAGAAGGAGACTGTCAACTGTAGGCAACAAATAAAACAATGTTTGACATTAGTATTTCTCCCATTCCCTCAGTGTCATATTTAATTTATTCATCATGTATACATTCATTTAAGACACAACTTTGTTCATTACAAAATGTAAGATAAATTGTTGACAACCGTAGATAAAGAGCTGAAGATCTTGGCAAAAATATGAAAAATCTCAATAAACGAAACTATAATGTATGTATAGAGTTGAAAATATTGTAACAAAAGGAGCAATTTCTTCTTTTGTCACAACATATTCAAAATGTGTGAGAAAGGGTTAATTGACAAAGGATGAAGAGCCAGATCACGCTGCACTGAAGTAAAGGTTGATCTTGTTCTAGACTGATCAGAGTGTATATGCCAGTAGCATGGCTCATGTGTAAGCAATGGAGACAGTTATTACAAGTTATTCAATGGATTATTGACATAAAATGGGTTGTATCTTGTTAAACTTGGTTTAAAGCAGCGAGTTTTATCCAGTGATAATGTTCACAGTTTACTTTGTCTTTAAACCACCAGTTCCTGTTGTTAGTAAGTAAACACATGACATAAATAGAACAATTGTTTATTTGGGTGTAAACTCAAGACTTCTTTCCATCATTGGGGAAAATAACACTTTTGATACAAACTCAGTGATGTATTTGTTGATCTTACACTGAAATGTACAATTATCCTCTATATGCCGAGTTGACAACAAGATGGCCATGAAGGCCATAAATCACAAACCTGAGTATCGGTGAGTGTAAACAATATCACAAGCCTCACTTCTTGCTCAGTTGAGCTTAAAAAGCATGGCAATCATTGCATCACAGAAGCTCAACTTGAGCAAGTTGTCATAAGGTAAGCTCAAAACAAATTTGACCCCCCTGACAGCCATGTTTTTCAACGGATCGGAATGATTTGAATAATCACTTTAGAGGGTCACCCTAGGAACATTTATACCAAATTATTTTCAAATTTAGCCAGTTTTTTTGGACAAGAAGATTTTTAAGAATTTTACCATAATATATATTAGGAAAATAAGCCCCATCATACTTTTTAACTGATCAAATTAATTTTTAACAATCTGACAAAATCAGACAAGAAAGATTTTTGAAGTTTCTGACATGAAAATATGCAAAGGACCATAACTATTTGAACAGTTTTAAAACAGGACCACCCAAGTATCATTCCTGCCAAGTTTGATTGAAAAAATTCCAAACAGAGCTCTGATGTCATTTGAAATATAGTGTTGATTACAGATGGACATCAGGTCATCACAATAGGTTACCATGAAAACTTCAGGTGAACTACATATATTGACTTTGTAAATAAATTGTTAAAGGGTAAGATGTAGGAATCTAGTATATGTATAAATAATAATTAATTTGAATACAATAAATCTGCAGCAGAAGTCTTTTAAACCATTCAGTCAAAAATATGGAAAATCTCTATAAATGAAAGAACAATTACATGTCATGAATAAAGATGAAAAACATTATGGCATTTCTCCTTTTGTCACCGTATTTTTAAAAATCTGTCAGCTGCAGAGGTATCAGAAATTGTATGTATGTGGGAAGGATAAAACTAGTTCATGTTTTATTGGTTTTCCGAAATCAATAAAGAGTAAATATACTATAAAATTGATAGACCTAATGTTTCCTTGGAATCAAAGTTTCCCCCAATATGCCTCCTAAGCATTACGAGGCATATTTTATACTTTAACCCTTTCCCTCATAGGACAATTTTGCAGCAGACGACTTTGAACATATTTTGTCAGAAATCTCTTTAATTGAATGGATAACCTATGACTAAAAGTGGAAAACATTGTGGCAAAAGGAGAAATTGCTTGTTTTGAGCAATTTCTTCAAAAAGCCGTCTGCTGCATAGGCATCAGAAAGCGTCTATATGAGGGAAAGGGTTAATACAGTGCATACAAACCACATAGACCATCACAATCAAGGTGTCCTTAGATGAAGAGGCTGTTACTCAGATTTCTATCATCCAAAATAAGATAAAATTTATCTATAAATGTGAGCCACAGATACATAAACAGACCAGCAAAGATCCAGCCTGTTGGCTTCCCTGACAATCCTTAACCATTTCCCACATACACATGCATTTTGAAACATCTGCAGCAGACAACTTTTTAAAACATTTTGGCAAAAGAACAAATTGGTCATAATCAGCTATAAGATCTCCTTTTGCCACAAAGTTCTCAAATCAATTCAATACGAATCAATAGTATTATTTACATTTATAGACATCATACATACTTAAGCCTTGATATTTTCAGTCTTCTGCCGCAGATTGGCTGTATGTAGGAAAGGGGGGGTTAAAGAATGCTTTATGACTAAAACTGACCATTCAAGAATGTTATTTGAATGTAAATACATGTACCATTAATTCTGTAAGGTTGGTTTTCCTGCGACTCATTTACAATTAAAAATGTTACCACTTACAGCCTTATCAGACTCAGAGATGCTTACCTCATACCAGTTTGTATAGAATCATTGGCTAAAATAATGAGCACAAACATATCTTTTCTGTTAGGCAATTAAACATTACTTGTGGTTCTAATAACAATCATATCACAGAAACAATCCTTTTCAGAATCAACAATTAAGGTTTCAGAGGGCAAATATCAATATTTTAGAATGTGAAATAGACCCCTTATCTAAGACTTAGACAACATGCAGTCTGCTCAGGAACTTCACTTTTCAAAAACTAATTGTACGAGCACCCTAGAGGCCTCCAGGAATTGTGATTCTCCTATTGCCACAATGTTTTCAACTCTTTAATAATTATACAATCTTTCAAATAATTTTGCCCAAATGTTTTTAAAGTTGCTAAAGATCACATGAACAGCCAATTCATATTACATCAAAGATATGAGAATAAATCTAACAAAATCTGTTTATGAAAATTTACTGTATTAGCCCTTTTTCACTTGCAGACACATCTTAACCTGTTTGCATCCTTCAGTCACAATGTTTAAGAAACGTTGGGGGACAAAAGGAACAATTTCTCAAAACAAGAAATTTCTTCTCTCGACAAAATTGATTAAAAGTCTATTCAATAATTCACCTGTCATTTCTTAAGATTGTCCATAATTTTTACTAGATGTTTTCAAAGTTGGCTGCTGCAGTTTTGTTGTGGGAAAGGGTTTAAGGTCATTTATGATGAAATTTCACCATTGAAATGTTCAGGTTAATTAATTTCTGCTACAATATGGGTTCAATCATGGTGTTCCTTTCACCCTTTCCCACACATAGACGCTTTCTGATGCCTCTGAAGCAGACAACTTTTGAAAACATTGTGACTGAAGGATAAATTGCTCATAATGAACAATTTCTCCTTTCGTCACATGGTTTTCAACTGTATTCCTTAATCAATATTTCATTCATGTAGATTTTCCATTTTTAAGCCGAGATATTTTTAATGTTGTCTGCTGCAGATTTGTTGTATGTGGGAAAGGGTGATTACAATTGAGGGAAATTTGCATGTAATTAAGCCAGATGCAACTTCTTATAGAACAGCTAGAAGTGTAAACCTGTATGTCTTTACACATTATATGTGACCCCTTTCCACTCAGATTTACTGCAAGGATCCATAATGACTGACAATTCCATGTTATCATTCATTGCACTCATCTATATATATTAGGCATTCCTCCGTACTGTTGGGGTGCAGGATATGGAGTCGGATACGGAGCCCCATACCCCATAGTCATATTGGGATGTCCCGCTGAAGTCTTTGAAGGCATGGTTTGTGTAACTGGGTAAGGGGTCTGATCCAAACCAGTTTCACCATGCCTAAACATATCTGTAAGCTTTTCCAGTTTGGATTTTTTATTGTAAGCATCTGTTCGTTTGGGTAAATAGTCACTTATAAAAGTTTCCACATCAATACTCCCATCACAAAAACTGCTAGCCAGCTCCTGAAAAAAATAAACATACATGAAATGTTTTAACCCTTTCCGACCTGCAAACGCATTTTGACGCAATAGCAGCAGATGACTTTTGAAAACATTGTGAGCAATTTCTCCTTTGGCCACAATGTTTTCATCTTTATTTAACAATTAAGCTATTTTTCAGGTTTTGGTCAATATGTTTTCAAAGGGTTAACCTTTCCCACATAGAAATCAACAAGTCAGATGTTTCAACCTTTCCCACATAGAAATCAACAACAAGTCAGATGTTTTAACCTTTCCCACATAGAAATCAACAACAAGTCAGATGTTTAACCTTTCCCACATAGAAATCAACAACAAATCAGATGTTTTAACCTTTCCCACATAGAAATCAACAACAAGGCAGATGTTTCAACCTTTCCCACATAGAAATCAACAACAAGTCAGATGTTTAACCTTTCCCACATAGAAATCAACAAGTCAGATGTTTAACCTTTCCCACATAGAAATCAACAACAAATCAGATGTTTTAACCTTTCCCACATAGAAATCAACAACAAGGCAGATGTTTCAACCTTTCCCACATAGAAATCAACAACAAGTCAGATGTTTTAACCCTTACCCACATAGAAATCAGCAACAAGTCAGATGGTTAAACCTTTCCCACATAGATATCAACAACAAGTCAGATGTTTAACCTTTCAAACATAGAAATCAACAACAAGTCAGATGTCTTAACCTCTCCCACATATAAATCAGCAACAAGTCAGATGTTTCAACCTTTCCCACATAGAAATCAACAAGTCAGATGTTTTAACCTTTCCCACATAGAAATCAACAAGTCAGATGTTTTAACCTTTCCCACATAGAAATCAACAACAAGGCAGATGTTTCAACCTTTCCCACATAGAAATCAACAACAAGTCAGATGTTTTAACCTTTCAAACATAGAAATCAACAAGTCAGATGTTTTAACCCTTTCCCACATAGAAATCAGCAACAACTCAAGATGTTTTAACCCTTTCCCACATAGAAATCAACAACAAGTCAGATGTTTTAACCTTTCCCACATAGAAATCAGCAACAAGTCAGATGTTTAATTTTTAAACCTTTCCCACATAGAAATCAACAACAAGTCAGATGTTTAAACCTTTCCCACATAGAAATCAACAACAAGTCAGATGTTTTAACCTCTCCCACTTAGAAATCAACAATCAGATGTTTTAACCCTTTCCCACATAGAAATCAGCAACAACTCAAGATGTTTTAACCCTTTCCCACATAGAAATCAACAACAAGTCAGATGTTTTAACCTTTCCCACATAGAAATCAACAGCATGTCAGATGTTTAACCTTTCCCACATAGAAATCAACAACAAGTCAGATGTTTAACCTTTCCCACATAGAAATCAACAAGTCAACAGCAACAGCAAATCATTTGTAAACATTAGGGAAAGATTATTGAACATTTTGATAAAGGAAAGTATGTAACTATGGAGTTGAGTTCAAAACATTGTAACAATACAGGAGCAAATCCTCCTTTTGTCAAATATTTATAAAATATCGGTATCGGTAATTTTCAAAATGGTATATATTGGTTCTTTTTACCGGAAACCGATATCCAACCCTAGATGAAGGGTTAAAGTATGTTCATAATTTCAAATAAAAGTTTTCATCTAAGTAAAATTCTCTTTTTTTCTCTAATAATAACTATAATTTATTTGGAAACTGAATACCTGAACTCAAAGCAACGCTTTATTATTAAAATATTGTTGGAAAATTGCTTCATTTGACCAATTTCTTTGCTAGCATTTTTTTTTCTCCATATCTATATAATATCTCTGAATTCCAAAAATAAAAACCTTTTTCCTCAGTTGTTTTCAAAAGGTAAAGTGTTCATTTTTCATACCTCGGAATTTTCATCGGCCGTGGCTGCTTCTGTTTGAAATATCGCCAACATAGTGTCCTGACTCTGGTTACCCGCCATCGACTCTGAAAGGAAACCAGTTAACACTTTACCACATACAACAAATATGCAGCAGACGACTTTGAAATTATCTACCCAAAAACATGAAAAGTTTCTAAAAACGAAAATAAATATTTTTAAAAAGAGTTGAAAACGTTGTGGCAAAACGAGAAATTGCTCAAAATTAGCAATTTATTCTTTGACCACAATGTTTTCAAAAGTCATCTGCTGCAGCGACATCAGAAAATGCTGTTTGTGGAAATAAGTCAATGAACCTGTCTTACTGTTGGTTTTTAACCCCCTCTTCCCACAAACAGACACTTTCTGACACCTCTGCAGCTGACAACTTTTGAAAACATTGTTACAAATGGAAATAAGAGGGCCATGATGGACCTGGATCACTCACTATGCAATGTGATTTGTCATGCCAACCACAAAACATGAGGCCCAAGAAAACCAGTATAGCTCCCCTACAACAAGGTGAAATAGCCAAAGAAATGTTTATGTATCAGTTAGTATTTCAAAATCATAGAAGGACACCCAAGTCTACAACATTATTTGAAAATAAGTTGAGACTTTCGTAAGAGAATATTTTTTAAAGTTTTTCGCTAAAGTCATATGAGGCAAAACAGCCCCGCCCCCAAGAGGCCATGTTATCTTACCCATCAACATGGCTTGAAGTAACCTCATAAAGGGTCACCCAAGGAAAATTGCTTAAAATTATTTAAAATGCTGCCAGATACTTTCAGGAGAAGAATTTTTAAGTTTTCACTATAGTCATATAATGCATATACATGTATATATATATATATAACAGCCTCGCCCCTGACAGCCATTTTTTCAATCAACATGGCTTCAAGTTATCTGACAGCCAATTTATGGCTTGAAGTAATCTCAAAGAAGGACACCGGAGGAACATTTGTACAAAATTATTTGGAAATAGATGAGATGCTTTTGGAGAAGAAGATTTTCACTTAAGCCATATAAGACAAAACAGCCAGTCCCCTGGCAGCCATGTTTTCCAACCAATCAAAATGGTTTAAATGAATCTGATAGAGGTTCACCCAAGGAACATTTCACTAAAAGTTGATTACTGAAATTTCACTCCTGCTATACTTGTGTTAAATCCATTGATGTGAGGAAAATGTTTTAGTCTTACCTAATTTAGCAACATCCTGACCTAGTGACATTTTCAGAGAATTGATGCGATCGTAGCTGTTTGCAACTTCTGCCTTCAAATTTTCAAATGTTGGTTGTATACTAATGTTATACTCTGCCAGACTTTTGTTTTTCACAATTGTGTTTTCTTGATCTTTGATCATATTCTTTCTCTGGAATAAGAACACAAACAAAAAAACGTAGCAAAGCTAGTGACCATTTTCACAGACGATAATTTTTCAGGGAGTGACCTGGGTCCAATTCCACCAACCTTACTTTACCCTAAATAATACTTGAATACTTAAAAGCATATTTCATCGCTTTTGTTTCCCTAATAAAAAAGCCAAAAGATTCTATTTCGAACAATTATTGTTGGTCAACAAGGTTCATTTACTTAAAAACATTCCATCATTCATGTCTTACAAAATATAATGGAAACAAAAATGATGAAATATGCATAAATAATTTAACTATTACTAAGCACTGAGTAAAGTTGGTGGAATTGGTACCTGGTCACTGTATTACTAAGCACTGAGTAAGGTTGATGGAATTGGACCCAGGTCACTGTATTACTAAGCACTGAGTAAGGTTGGTGGAATTGGACCCAGGTCACTGTATTACTAAGCTCTGAGTAAGGTTAGTGGAATTGGACCCAGGTCACTGTATAACTAAGCACTGAGTAAGGTTGGTGGAATTGGACCCAGGTCACTGTATTACTAAGAACTAAGTAAGGTTGATGGAATTGGACCCAGGTCACTGTATTACTAAGCACTGAGTAAGGTTGGTGGAATTGGACCCAGGTCACTGTATTACTAAGCACTAAGTAAGGTTGGTGGAATTGGACCCAGGTCACTTTATTACTAAGCACTAAGTTAGGTTGGTGGAATTGGACCCAGGTCACTTTATTACTAAGCACTAAGTAAGGTTGGTGGAATTGGACCCAGGTCACTTTATTACTAAGCACTAAGTTAGGTTGGTGGAATTGGACCCAGGTCACTGTATTACTAAGCACTGAGTAAGGTTAGTGGAATTGGACCCAGGTCACTGTATAACTAAGGTCTAAGTAAGGTTGGTGGAATTGGACCCAGGTCACTGTATTACTAAGCACTAAGTTAGGTTGGTGGAATTGGACCCAGGTCACTGTATTACTAAGCACTAAGTTAGGTTGGTGGAATTGGACCCAGGTCACTGTATTACTAAGCACTGAGTAAGGTTAGTGGAATTGGACCCAGGTCACTGTATTACTAAGCACTAAGTTAGGTTGGTGGAATTGGACCCAGGTCACTGTATTACTAAGCACTGAGTAAGGTTGGTGGAATTGGACCCAGGTCACTGTATTACTAAGCACTGAGTAAGGTTGGTGGAATTGGACCAAGGTCACTGTATTACTAAGCACTGAGTAAGGTTGGTGGAATTGGACCCAGGTCACTGTATTACTAAGCACTAAGTAAGGTTGGTGGAATTGGACCCAGGTCACTGTATTACTAAGCACTAAGTTAGGTTGGTGGAATTGGACCCAGGTCACTGTATTACTAAGCACTGAGTAAGGTTGGTGGAATTGGACCCAGGTCACTGTATTACTAAGGGCTAAGTAAGGTTGGTGGAATTGGACCCAGGTCACTGTATTACTAAGCACTAAGTAAGGTTGGTGGAATTGGACCCAGGTCACTGTATTACTAAGGGCTAAGTAAGGTTGGTGGAATTGGACCCAGGTCACTGTATAACTAAGCACTAAGTTAGGTTGGTGGAATTGGACCCAGGTCACTGTATTACTAAGCACTGAGTAAGGTTGGTGGAATTGGACCCAGGACACTATATTACTAAGGGCTAAGTAAGGTTAGTGGAATTGGACCCAGGTCACTGTATTACTAAGGGCTAAGTAAGGTTAGTGGAATTGGACCCAGGTCACTGTGTTACTAAGCACTAAGTTAGGTTGGTGGAATTGGACCAAGGTCACTGTATTACTAAGCACTAAGTTAGGTTGGTGGAATTGGACCCTGGTCACTGTATTACTAAGCTCTGAGTAAGGTTGGTGGAATTGGACCCAGGTCACTGTATTACTAAGCACTAAGTAAGGTTGGTGGAATTGGACCCAGGTCACTTTATTACTAAGCACTGAGTAAGGTTGGTGGAATTGGACCCAGGTCACTGTATAACTAAGGTCTAAGTAAGGTTGATGGAATTGGACCCAGGTCACTTTATTACTAAGCACTAAGTAAGGTTGGTGGAATTGGACCCAGGTCACTGTATAACTAAGGTCTAAGTAAGGTTGATGGAATTGGACCCAGGTCACTTTATTACTAAGCACTAAGTAAGGTTGGTGGAATTGGACCCAGGTCACTGTATTACTAAGAACTAAGTAAGGTTGGTGGAATTGGACCCAGGACACTGTATAACTAAGCACTAAGTTAGGTTGGTGGAATTGGACCCAGGTCACTGTATTACTAAGCACTGAGTAAGGTTGGTGGAATTGGACCCAGGACACTGTATTACTAAGGGCTAAGTAAGGTTAGTGGAATTGGACCCAGGTCACTGTATTACTAAGGGCTAAGTAAGGTTAGTGGAATTGGACCCAGGTCACTGTATTACTAAGCACTAAGTTAGGTTGGTGGAATTGGACCCTGGTATTTTACTTGAATGAGCCCCAAAACAATCCTTGACTTTCTTTCTATCGAAGTAAATTACCCTTGTGTGAAATATTTTTAGAATTGGTCAGGTTTTAAGACATCATAAGTTTGATGCACATCTGAGTAATGACATCATCATTCTTATTACCATGTTCAACTTTGTTGAAAACCTAGTTAACCACATCTAAATGGTATTCTTTCAATCTTTATTTTCTTTCTGTATTGAAAACATCTGGCAAAATGTTGTACATATGGAAAAATTAGAAGCATAAATTTATTCAATACTGGTACATACTAAAAGGAGAAATTACAATTTCTTTTTTTCCACTGCAATTTATAAGATAACGGATCTTATTAAGTACCTGTCCGTAATACAAGCCACTGCAACAGTTGGAATTAAAAAACATTTTGGAACATTTAAAAATATTTTGGAACCTTAAAAAGTATTTTGGAGCATAAGAAAAAGTGCAAAAAGAGCCCTTTCAACTTTGGTTCATATTTCTGCTGCATAATTCCATTTTGTTTTCATGTTTAACTTTATTAAGGCTGTAATGACTGCATAAATTGTTCCTTATTAGTTTATACAATATATACATTATATATCATATACCATTACTAAAATTGATTTTGCATAATTATATCATCACATGATAGAAATGATTAAATAAGTATTCTAAATATATGTAAATAGTCTTCAAAAATTAATCAAGGTAGGTATGCATATTTGTAACAATGAAGAAGTGTTTAAAGGGACACATGTCATGATGTGTCACCAGCCAATAGCTCAGTAAGGGATGCCTGTCTGTGTCAACTGTGCATAGGGATGAACAATTCTTTTCTTTTCCCCACTCCATAACATTTTATGACCAGATTTAAAAATGTCTTTCTTTTAAACATGTTTACCTGAGGAAGATCCGATATAATTGCATCAAATTTACTTTCATCATTTAGATATTCTTGTAACTGCTCTGGTGTTAGGTACTGTACTAACAATGTGGCAGCATTCTCATCTGGAACATACTGTGGAGCTTGGGTTAGATTCATTGTGTTCCTACTTTCAGTCCGCTGAAATTCTCTGTACATATCTCTGTTTAAATGGGACATTCATGAATGGACATTTGTCAACTGATCTAAATAATATCTGGAAAAAAAAAAAATCATATAAACCCCAAAAACCTGGAAATTAGAATAATTTAAGTAATCATAATATCTATGGATGAGGAAGTGGTTGATTAATTGTAACTAGAACTGTATATTTCCGACCGGGATAATCTTACTAAAGTCCAGCCGTTAAGGAGGAGTTGCGCTTACAAGACATATGGACAGACAGACGGACGGACAGGGTGATTCCTATTTATCCCCACAAAACTTGTTTGTGGGTTGTTTGTATAATTATTAAGAAATAAATCATTGTATTGATGCTGTCCTCCTTTGATTGTCTGCCACAAATGGCCCTTTGAAAATAAATGTATCATTGACGTGGCATGATTCACCCCCCAAAAGCGTTATGATTGCAAAAAAAACAAAAACATAATTTAAATGTAAAAGAATAACTTACAAATATCTTATAATATTTTACCCATCAATCAAATAAACATAAAGTGGAGAACATCGGCAATAAATCATTTATTTTCTATTAAAGAACATCGAATGACATCTGTGTACAAGAGTGACAACCATTTTAGTTGTTTGTCACGATCGCTCTGTCTACCTTTTGTGACATCATATCATGTGACATGATGCAACAAAATGATTGTCACTTCAAAACATTTGATATGTTATGCATAACAAAGGTTAAATGTAACAAAATGCAGAAAATTTAAAAAATAAATAATGATGTATACATCCAACTACATATTAAAAAGATAACATCTAGTTGATTGGTTGGTAGATAATTCCAGTTTATTCCAAATTTTCTTATTTTAGTTTTCAGTTACAGCTGGTAGAAGCAGAGATTATAAGGACAGCGATTCACAACTCAGATGGAGCAAAGAACAAATCTCGCTTACACCATAAAGGGTACAATACTCGAAAATGTGCAAATCATGTGATAAGACGCAATCTCTCAAAACTTTGACGTTGTAATATCCAGATGAATGAAATGTGAAAAAAGATGTGATCCATGAAAGTGAAATTAGTGTACATATGATTTGTTTATTTGTTTATATCAACTTACAGAATGATGTTCTACTGTTTGAATTATGTGTAAATGATGATATACTTTATTGAATGGACAGTTGGCTTTATTTAATCAGACATGTTTCACGCTAACTAATCAACTTGAATTTAAATTTTGAGTATGTCTTTGATTAAACTATCAAGTTGTAACAATAATTGTATCCATTGCCTATAAATAAAAAATGCTACATGAATGCCCATCAATTTGCTCGCCAAATGGCTACATAGCAGAGTGCAAGGTAAACAACTCCAGAGAACAAACTAACGAATGACCATCTAAAACTAATATAATGTATATCTTGATCTTGTAGGGTCAATGAAAGAACACATGCTATACATGTATGCCATCACATGCTTCCACATGGCAACATAATAAAATAAACTTTGAGTGTACAGAAATGGTCATAATTATTAACTCTCTCTGTCTCTCTTTGCTTTGGAGCAGTTGTTAATAAATAGTGAGATCTCCTTTTCTAATTTGTCTGCTCTGAATATAAAATGTTGAAGAATGTTTGCAAATTCAATTCATGAGTGACTGGTGGATAGAATGTGATTTCGATCCCCTTTTCCCATACTATTGATATTTTTAAAGTTTTGACTATATGCATATACGGCATAACAGCCCAGCCCCCTGGTTTTGACCAATCAACATGGCTTGAAGGAATCTGATATAGGGTCAGCCAAGGTACATTTCTACAAAATTATTTGAAACTCGGCCAGACACTTTCGGAGGTGAAGATATTAAAACTTTGACTATAACCATATGTTTACAGCAAAACAGCCCTGTCACCTGGTGGCCATGTTTTTTTACCAATCAACATGGCTTGAAGGAATCTGATAGAGGGTCACCTAAGGAACATTTCTTCAAAATTATTTTAAAATCGATTTAACACTTTCAGAGAAGATTGTTTAAGTTTCCACTATAGCCATATATGACAAAAAAGCCCTGTCCCCTGGCAGCCATGTTTTTTTTACCATTAATCAACATGGTTTGGAGGAATCTGATGCATATACGGCATAACAGCCCAGCCCCCTGGTTTTGACCAATCAACATGGCTTGAAGGAATCTGATAGAGGGTCACCCAAGGAACATTTCTCCAAAATTATTTGAAAATTGGCCAACCAGGTTTGGAGTAGAAGTATTTTAAAGGTTTTTTTCCTTTGGTTGCCATGGAAACCAGAATTCTGCATGGATCCCAAAAACTTTACGCATTCTGGCGAGGTCATTGAGGGGATGCTTTCTGTGAAGTTTCATTCTAATTGACCCACTGGTTACAGAGGAGAAAATGTTGACGCACAACTAGGGTTCGATATTGTTAAGGACGAACCGGTCCGATACTGATACCAATGAAACGATACGGTCTTTTTATAGATACTGATAACATGTTGCTTATCTAAGACTAGACTGGATATATCTGACACTGGGTTTTCCCAATGCAAATATTGTTAGCTAATGGGTGTATTTAAAATTTGTCTCAGAGTGGGAAATGGATTTGGTAATATTTGCACTCATCAATTTGACAAAAGAGAAAATGGAATCTTTTTTCATATTCTCTGTTGTATTTAAGCTTAAACTTGATTACTTTCTTTTTGATGAAATATCGATATCGGTACCGGTAATTATCGAAACGGTATATATCGGTTATTTTTAAAGTGATTATCTGTATTTTACCGATACCAGAAAGCGATATCCAACCCAGTGCATGACTGACTTCGTGCACAGGTGAGCCAAATATAGATAGAGGAAATGATTAAATATGATAATACATACTTGATAAAGGAATGAAAACACGTGATCTAAAATGTGATAGTTTGCATGTATCATGGAGGTCCCTTTAGTTCAAGGACTGTTTACATATTTCCAAAAACGCATTATACGTAATAAATTTTATGTGCTTTGTTTACTTATAAATAAATTGTTAAATTTATTTGTCAGTATTGTTGTTTTTTGACATGAATTCATAAGTATTCCCATGAGCCCTGATAAATGTTAAGAGGTTTGAGAACCGGTGTCTCCATGATAATTTCAAGCAGTGTCTATTTTTAAAATGAGTTCAAATAAAACTGATAATATTTTTTCGACTAGACATATGTTACAAATCCAAATTTCTATAATGCCGACGTCATTGTATTATCGTAATGCAAATGGTGAATAAATACCCAAAAGGAAAACAACAGAAATGATAGGAAAGGATAGTTTGACTCGTCACATAATTATGCAGGGTTTTCCATGACGCACAAATCCTGCGTCATTGACGCATTTTCAAGTCAAATGACCCCCAACAATAATGTTGATGCGTCCCTATGGACGCAATGTCAGCAAATTGAATCCTAGTCTCAATATATCGCCGTTACATATTCAATAGAAACGGTCAAAATATAAAATCGCATTGCTAGTACTGTGCTGAAACCAATCCGTTCTATTTTTCTATAATCTCGGTTTTCCGAAAATCTATATTTAACTCAAAATGACTGGTTTACGCTTTATCGATAAAAGAAATCGGTATTGTACACACAATTTAACTGTAACATTAAACCCATCTACGAGACGGGTTCTCGAGTTGTAGTTATTTTGTTTGTATAACTGCGTACTTCCTATCAAAAAATAGTCTGTTCACAGTCCGCATTCCTGTAGCAACAGTATCAACATGTCACGTCAAAGTAAATTGACGAAATTTATGTCGTCTGCTTCCCGACTGAGCAGTAGTACTACGCTCTCGAGCTCGGACACTGATTTAGAGTCGGACGAACCGTCTAAGAAAAAACGCTGTCGATCTTTCAACGGTAAATGGCATTATAAATAAGGGATAATAAAAACAAAGAACAACACACAGTGACACTTGTTTTTTTTTTTTTATCAATCACTTGATAATAACGTTCTAAGCTGGACCCCCAAAATTAATAAAATGACCCTCAACTTTGATGACAAGGGGGTCACAATGACCCCCAAGTTTCAAAGCTTAGGGAAAACCCTGATTATGTAGTTCCGTAAATTATGGAATTATTTCATTGGCAGTACTTTATGAACGTCAAGTCGATTATTTTATGTACATGTATGTCATCATTATTTCATGGATTTAAAATCTTGGACATATTTTAAAGTTGAATATATGAGCCATAATATGGTGTCCGGGATTTTGTGTTACATCACAGAGTCATTATTTATTCTCCTTTATTTGAAGAACTATGTGTTTTATAGTTTATCAGCATGTCACAAACTGTTAGAAACTACTAAATCTATTAAATAATATGCTATTGATTTCTGAAAGAACTGATAAACTCCTTTAATTAATACTTTTCTTGAGCATTTTCGCCGTGTCCTTCCCGACAAAGGCATGGGAGGACTTTTTGAAAACCAAAACAAACTGTTTTTCTTTATATTTAAAATTTGGAAACTAATATATGTGAAATAATAATTTAAAAAATTACTTGTAAATATAACTTTAAGATTTAATAGAGCGACGTAAATACGATTTTGATTTGAATATAAAATCCTGGACATCGGCGTAACGAATGTGTCCACCCAGTTACATCACGTCTAAATAGCATCAAAACTCGAAACCTGGACCGATAACCATATTTTCATTGCATACAAATCACGTGATCACTTACATTCTTTGTTAATGTCGTAAACATGTTGTTCTGGGACAGATATCTTTTATTTGACAGGGAGTCAAAATATTGTTTATCAAAATGGTGTCTTTTTTTGTTACGCCCTATTATTTTGTTATAATTAAAAAATGCTTCGTCAATCACCTAGGAGGAAACTAAATTGTGGCTGTTCTATTTACGACATTAAACATCGCAACAATTTACGACAGTTATAGACGTTTTACGACAAGAGTGTTTTAAAATGGCGGCTCGAAAATGACAGTCAGACTTCTGAAATTTTGTTACGCCGGCACCAAGCCGATTGAGGTCATCAATGGTTGCTTATAATGTATCGCAATGCGTAGTAACTTCCTATTTCATTATTTAAATTGTCCAGAGATGTTTGCGAACCTATTTAATTCACTACGAAGAACTTGTTATTATTTTTGACTGGGGGAAAAAAAATCGCGAATTTTGTCTCTTTTGCCTTGTAACGTTGACTGTCCTGGAAAGCATATTCTACCTCCATAAGCATTGTGCTTACATAATAAATACATATTTGCATGATAAGTATATTTTAATTTAACTGGAGAATTATTTATACTGAAAATGTTTATGCTATTATATTACACACTTATATGAAGTACACAATTGGTGTCCAGTTACATCATTTTGTGTCCTGTTACACACCAGTTTGTGTCCTGTTACATCATTTTGTGTCCTGTTACACCATTCTTTATCTAGTTGTATACTATAATAATTATTTCACTAAATAAACCATTTATTTATTGAAATAATTCCAAATAAAGATGGTGAAAATGTAAATTAGATCTAAAAAAAATTAACTAGGCATACTCTTCATAAAATTGATTTATTACAATGGTGTCCTGTGTTACTAACAATACAATTGAATTAGTGTCCAGTTACATCATTTTGTGTCCTGTTACACACCAGTTTGTGTCCTGTTACATCATGTTGTGTCCTGTTACACCATTCTTTATCTAGTTGTATTCTATTAATTGTTTCACTAAATAAACCATTTATTTATTGAAATAATTCCAAATAAAGATGGTGAAAATGTAAATTAGATCTAAAAAAAATTAACTAGGCATACTCTTCATAAAATTGATTTATTACATGGTGTCCTGTGTTACTAACAATACAATTTAAAACCCACATTTCTCTTTATTTAAAGATAAAATCTATTTTGTCATTTAGAATTTAACAGCTTTAGATATTGTTCTAAACATATATAGCATTTAATTTGACAAAAGTCAAATATTAAAAAAGAGGACACCACAGTGTTTGTGATGTAACTCAAAATCCGGACACCATATTATGGCTCATATGCTTAACCAGGTGATGGTTTTTAGTTTATTTGCTTAGGACGATAGGACTCTTAAATAGCTTATAATCAAAGCTCTGATAGTTCTGTTTACAAGGGGCTACAATTACAAAAGTTATTAAATGTTTACCAGAAATAACCACCTATATATATATTATGTCTCTTAGTAAGTTACTATGAAGTTATTATTTTTCTTTTGGTTAATATTGTTTTTAGTAAAGTGATATATTGCAAAATCTTGCAAGAAAAAAACAAAACAAAACAAATCTGGAGCGATCGTATTATGATGTAAGTTCAGAGCGAATGATTGAATGTTGATGATAGACCAATATGAATTTATCAAAGTTGCCGATAAAAAAATAATGTAATGAATACAATTTATTTTTTCTGTTAATCATATATTATAATAGTTACTTCTTCAAACTACAGACCGTTATATGTATCAACGATCAGGGAATAGTGTTATAAAATAAAACATTGAAAACAAAAGCAGCTTAAGTTAAGGTTGCAAATTGCAGTCATGTTCACCAATACTGAGACTTCGTACTTTTTTCTCCCTGTCTTTAAGAAAAGATAAAATTTCTTAATTTAGCTAAATGGTTTATAAAATCCGACAACACTCACCTGTCATGCAGTGATGAGTAATCTTTTTTGTTGATAAATCAGATTTCCAAACTGTCAAATAACCGGAAATAAACTTGGTTTCAACAAGGTATAGACTAAATCTAGTCTTTTATATTCATGTTACTATCGTCATTAAAACAAATTTATATACATTAATATTTATTTATCTATTTTACTAAAGATAATAGAATAAACAGTTAGTAAAGTCAAAACCACCATTTCATAAATAAGTAAAGAAGGAAGAACATAAAACTAAATTATAAAAATAAATAAATAAATGGGATACGACTTTTCCCCCCAGAAAGTTACGTACGTCAATGTCATGGTTACGTTAGATGTTCATAACGTCATAACGTCAAGGAAAGGAAATCTCACAAGAGCTAGAACGTAATCCAACACAAGTTGATTCATTCAAGATCTTCTCTGTATATATTTTGAAAATGCTCAGGTAAGACTAATCAGATACATGTCTCTGGACTAATTCATTTATTTGGGTGTTACCCTATTTTAATATTTTCAGCATTATTTCTGTTATTCCACGGCGACGGTTCATTTATTCACAATCCATGGTTAAAGAATACAGAACTAGGCTAAGAAATGAGCTTTGCCCAAGACGCCAATTGTAATTGTATTGTCTATATGTATGGTTTCTATGTATTTAATGGCAGATTATACAGATGACTGATTCTGTGTGATTATTGACCGCAATAACAGTAAACCTCCTCTTGATAGCATTGGGAGAAAATGATAACAAGGCATTTTAAGTAGACGACTCAATATCGTATCATGTTGTATCAGTTAACGTGATGCATTTGTAATTTTGTAATTATTTAATATATGTCCATGTCCTTTATTGAACACTTCTCACTTCGTTTCGGTAAAGTTTTCTATTAGGGGTATCATAGTCATTGGCAGATTAGAATCCACCATTCGCCTTCGGGTTGAACAGGTTGTATGCGCAAAGCACTGATATATGGGTTTGTTAATCGTATGATCACAGACCGCACAAGGCTTGTGGATCTGACAGCTTGAGGGGACAGTGGTATTCACATAGCGACATACATGTACAGCTGTATTATATTCGTATTTATATGCATTGTCTTTATACTTTTGTAAATTATTGATCTTCATTATATGGAGGAAATAAAGATTTAAATAAATGCGAGTATATTAATAATAGTGATTCAACGTGGAGATTCGTAGACCTTCATAGTGTGCTCTTTAATTCAAGTTATGGTAATACAAGGAAGCAGAATGTCAGCGTAACTAAATTTTGATTGATCGGAGTAAGTGCCTTTTTCAACGATATTTCAGTTTCATCACGGCGATCAGTACACCTTATGGGTTTTTACTGACTTTTTACCACAGGTACGCCACACAACATTCTACCCAGGCAACTGGCTACTTTCCCATATAAACCTTTAGCTCATTGGCGGTTCGAACGGCCGATCTTTGGTCGCATGCTATATTAAGAACAAATAATTAGCAAACTTACATTTTTAGTTGTTTTTTTACATTTCATCTGTATGTGTATACTAATAAACATTATCTTGTTAGCCGCGGCTTACCAGGCATATATATGCCGTTATGCAAACGCTCGTGACAAATAATGGTCCTCTATAAATCGACCAGGCCTAACGAAAACTGTCTTAATAGTTTGACTTATTTGACAATAACAGGTATGCTCCAAGTTACTTGCAATACCAATACAATTGTATACGTTCAGTCCTTCTTGTAAGAATGGTTATTGGTCATTTTTTCCCAAGGTAATGGTGGCCAATATTGAAGAGCATGGTCAGATCTCCGATGGTCGAAAACAAATTTGTTTGACATGAAACCAATAAAACTATAAGGACTAATAGTTCAAGATAAAAACTACTAGGACTAACAATTGTAGATCGTTTTTAAAACTGGTTAGACTAAGAAACGTGAAACAAATCCAAAACTTTACAATAATTGAAAGTAAACAAGATGGACATGATGTTCGGATCCTGGTTCGCTCACCTGAGTAATGCAATCCAAATTGAACCACTGGTTACAGGGGAGAAGATGATAATGGATGGACGCCAGACAAAGGGCGATCACAATTACTCGCATTGAGCACTTCCTGCTCAGGTGAGTTTATAAGAAGGCTAGATTTATAATCCTTGAATTATTCCATTCCGCTGTTCGCAAGCTGTACGTGTTGCAGGGTGTTGGAGATTTCGTCCAACTAATACTATAGAGTAAATAGGCTAGAGACTTAATGAACTATATTATCACTTGGACGAACTGGTAGTTAGACGAAATTTCCAGATTAATTTAAATGGTGTCGGACAAATTAAAGAGAAGTGTCTCTTCATAACATGCAGGGCACATACATCATATTCATTGACGAGTCATACAATCGTGTCCGAGATAACCAAATGTTGTGGTTCTGATACTTTGGTCCAGTGTGCTTGGCTTATTGAGCTTATGGTCAAAGGGAAGCAATTCATTTTACATAGGCGACCATTGTAGCGTTATGGGTTATGGTTCTTTCCCAACATCTCAATGAAGCCACAAACCTGTATTAAATCGAAGTCCATTCTTATATCTACCATTACAGCACCAGAAACTCAGGGCTCATGCTACAATTTTTTTTAGCTATGACGTCAAATGATAGGTCACCCTTATCCCGCACTGAATTTCACTCTAAATTTCAGAAAATACAGGATGTTCTAAAAAATACTCTAAAGGTGTCAATACAGTCAAAAGCATTTGGTTACAAATCACTCACAGGATAATATAGTTTTCAAAAAAAGAATTCAACTTTCAGCAAAATCATTATTGTCCAATGGGTGACAATTTCAGTCTTACATATTCATCCGATCCGATTTACTTCCCTTTGACCTAAAGCACGTTTGCTAATGTTTTTCAGGAAAAAACAACCAATGACATTAATGAAGCGGATGTCACATGCAACATGGAGGTTGCTAGGACACTGTATCTACCAAGGATTTCTAGCACAGATCAGCATCATAGAAGCCAAACATCTGTTGTGTAAACTTTGTCACATCTACAACCAGGACATGGAGATGACACAGTTCTGGATACTGTTTGGCTTGTTAACAGTCGCGTTTTTATTTCTGAACAACATCATAGGCTCCATCTTGCTGAGGGCTCCAGCAAAGTTAACTAAAAAGATGCCTAAACATACACGATCTGGACGTGTCTATGGATATTTTTAATTAAACACTACTTCAGTTTTATTTTTTATTCATTTTTTTTTTACAATTTATTTATCTTAAACAAAATATTTACAGTAGGCCTACCCTATTAAAAGTAACTCAATTAAAATGTTACCTTTCTTCTTTGTATCCCATTTGTAAAAATATACACTAAAGCGTGTGACTGATTTGACCCTTTCTCATGTACAACCAATAAGCAGCAGAAGACTTTGAAAATATCTGCACTAAAATATGAAAAAACTCTATAAATGAAAGGAGTGGAAAACACTGTGGCAAAAGGAGAAATTGTTTATTATGAGAAATATCTTCTTTTGGCACATTGTTTTAGAGTTATCTGCTGCAGAGGCGTCAGAAGGCAACTTTATGTGGGAAAGGCTTCTTGCGGCAAAAACAACTATCCCAGAAATATGGCTGCCTTCCCACATTAAAAACCCATTAACCCTTTCCCTCATATAGACGCTTTTGGACGCCTCTGCAGCAGACGGCTTTTTGAAAACATAGTGACAAAAGAAGAAATTGCACAAAATGTGCAATTTCTCCTTTGGCCACAATGTTTTCCACTTTTAGTCATAGGTTATCCATTCAATTATGGATATTTTCTATGTTTTGACAAAATACGTTCAAAGTCGTCTGCTGCAGAATTGTCGTATGAGGGAAAGGGTTAATAAAGATACATAGCACTGATATCAATAAAGTTTGTCAATTGTCTGCTTAAAGACATCTGAATATATCCTTAAAATTAGAAGTGTATTTATTGGTTGTGTTTGTGTGTGTTTAATTCAGGTTTTATACCGTTTTCAACATCATTTCAGTTATATCACAACAACAGTTCAATTATTCATGATCCCTGGGTAAACACAGGTCAGAGCATTAGGCTACGAAATGTGCCTTGCCCAAGGGTACTCCACCATGAAAAGTAAATTATGATGAGTTGAAATGAAAGAATTGTAGGATAAGTAGAAATATCGGCTTCACATTCCCCCCACATTTCTTGCACAAGTCATCTGCTGAAGAATTGTTAACCCTTTCCCTAATATAAACGCTTTCTGACACCTCTGCAGTAGACAGCTTTTTGAAAACATAGCGACAAAAGAAGAAATTGCTCAAAACGAGCAATTTCTCCTTTTGCCACAATGTTTTCCTCTTTTAGTCATACTGATAGGTTATCCATTCAATTATAGAGATTTTCAATTTTTTGACAAAATATGTTCAAAGTTGTCTGCTGCAGAATTGTCGCTTGAGGGTAAGGTTTAAATGTCTTCTTTCAGATAACAGGTACAGACTATAAGACCAAACAAAATGAATATTGACTTATCAAACATGTAATGCAGAGCTCTAGATAAGGGGCGTTTTGCATATTCCAAAATCCTTATTGGACCCTCTAACCCTATGTTGTGGGTACTCAAAAGAATCGTCTGAATGAGAACATTCTTTTGAGCACCCATGTCGTAGATTTTTTTGTTGGATAATAGGAAATATATTGTGGGGATAAGAGCTGTACACTCCTCCTTATCGGGACCTCTGATTAATACTATCTATTAATATTGTTTGTCCATAACTCAAATTACTGAACATTTTGATGGCCCAGTTTTCTTATGTTTAATGACTAAAACAATATTATTCCATGACATCAAAAAACTGCATGGCCTGATTTATAACAAAACCTACTTAAGTTAGTGCATAGCTGAAAGTGTTAATACTTTCTTGTATTCATGTCTAGAATATAAGAATTTCCTAACTATTTAAGTTCAAAATAGTATTGTTTGATTGCTTGGCTTTCACTCAAATTGTTCAGAATTGTGGGTTGGCTGGATAAATGGACTAGTAGTAAATGTAACTTAACCAGGAAATGCCTGTGATATAATTTAAAAAATGTCTAAAGCGGCGTAAAACCCGAAACAATCAATCAATTTACTCAAATTGTTAAACTGATATTGGTGCCATGGTAACTCAACTTAAGCAGGGAACAAAGCTGAACATGTTCTAAACGCTTTTCCGTATGTATTCTGAGAAACAACAGAAACACTATCTTGCTAAGAACTTTTGCAAATTTAAAACGATACATTCTGAAGACACTAACAGCAGAGTTAAGAAATGTTATATGGTATACATGCTCAGCGGAGTACATATTGAAGTAGTTTCGTAACACAAGTGCACAAGTACCAGCAAATAGACAATGTTAGTGTCTTCCTGCCCTACACACAGCAAATAGACAGTGTTAGTGTCTTCCTGCCCTACAGACAACACATAGACAATGTTAGTGTCTTCCTGCCCTACACACAGAAGATAAAATGAACCCTTTTATTCTTTTTTCAATCCTGATTCCCACTAAATAGTAAATATTTTGTAGTAAAAATGTCAAAAAGTGGTTCTGAAAGAGTTCTGAAATGTTAACATTGCATTTCTGACAGTCAAATTATTTGCTCAACTTATTACATGATTCAGTTGGTTAACCCTCTCCCACATACAGCAAATCTGCAGCAGACGACTTTGAAAACATCTGGGTGAAAATAGGGAAATTTTTCAAAAATGACAGTATATGTAATAATCAAAAATAGTTGAAAACCTTGTGGCAAAAGAAGAAATTAATCAATATGAGTGAGCAATTTCTCCTTTTGCCACAAGGTTTTCAAAAGTCAACTACTGCAGCGGCAATTAAATGTGTCTATATGTGGGAAAGGGTTAAAGAGAAATAGGATTGTACCCTGTTGAATCAAGGATTTAATCAAGAAGTATTTCAAACGTTTAGTTCTGATATAGGAACTTCTTTTCCATTTCAATGAACGGCTGCCGTCCTGCCATTAATAATGTTATAAATCTTATTAATTAATATTCTTGTAGAAATTAGTTACAAAGATTCAATTTCATTTTATTAGCAAATTAATTTTACTCTCAACAAGCAACAAAAGCCTTTTTAACTTAACCCTTTCCCTCATACGGCAATTCTGCAGCAGACGACTTTGAACATATTTTATCCAAAAATAGAAAATCTCTTTAACTGAATGGATAACCTATGACAAAAAGTGAAAAACATTGTGGCAAAAGGAGAAATTGCACGTTTTGTGCAATTTCTTCTTTTGTCACTATGTTTTCAAAAAGCCCTCTGCTGCAGAGGCGTCAGAAAGCGTCTATATGAGGGAAAGGGTTAAGTCCATGGAGAACTACATCAAGTGCCTAATATTGATTGCAGATGACAGATGTTCTGTGTCAAAAGGTTTAAGATTATCTGTATTGACAGAAAACAGAAACTAGTTTTAAAGTTTTATTTAAAATTAGAGGCCCACTATTGGCATCTGACATACTAATAATCCCAAGAGGTAAATTTGAGTCAAACTTCTGGAAATATCCACCCCGACACATCTACATGAAGAGTAAACTTACTGGGGTCTCCAACACTTAGCCAGTACTAAATGAAGTCAAAGCCCTGACACATCTACGTGCAGGGTAAATTTACTTGGGTCTTCAACATTTAGCCATACTCAATTCAGTTTTCTATGCTCCAGTGAAGAAAAGAGTGGATTATGAACAGACTGTACAGGCTGTTCCAAACCCTCACACGTCACTATTACAATGAATGTTCACCCTACCAGGGCTTTAACAGTCAACTTCAAGTTTTTGCACACAAAATTGTTTTTTGCTTTATTTTTAGTTATGGAAACATTGAGAGAATAAAGTTATCACAAATTTCAGAAACCTTTTGAATATATACCTTATGCTAAATATTGCAAAAATTATGATCATGAAAATGACATTGAAATGTTAATATTTGCAATGGTGATAATGGTGATGATATCAATTGCATCAAGTTTGTTTACGCCGTAACACAAATTTCCCTTTCTGCAGCTGTGAGAGGTAGATTTTAATCTTACTGCTATCCGAGGATTTTCTGATCCAGACCTGTAGAAAAATGAGACACAAAACATATGTCATCAGTCTCATCACACAACATAAGTCCTATACCATAAACATTTTTTTAACCCTTTCCCTCATATTGAAGCTTTTTGACGCCTCTGAGGCAGACAGATTTTTAAAAATATAGTGACAAAAGAAGAAATTGCTCACAACTAGCAACTTCTCCTTTTGCCACATTTTTTTTCCACTTTTAGTCTTATCCATTCAATTATAGAGATTTTCCATTTGTTGACAAAATATGTTCAAAGTCATCTGCTGCAGAATCGTCGAATGAGGGAAAGGGTTAAGAAGCTGCTGAAATTTTGTTAGTTAACCCTTTCCCTCATATAGACGCTTTCTGATGCCTCTGCAGCAGACGGCTTTTTGAAAACATAGTGACAAAAGAAGAAATTGCACAAAACGTGCAATTTCTCCTTTTGCCACAATCTTTTCCAATTTTTGTCATAGGTTATCCATTCAATTATGGAGATTTTCTATGTTTTGATAAAATATGTTCAAAGTCGTCTGCTGCAGAATTGTCGTATGAGGGAAAGGGTTAAGTTGAGTCATAAGAGATATCGATGGGAAAAGACCAGTTTACTCCTCCTTATCTTGTTCGCTTGAAATTGTTCACTACTGTTTTCTGTAACAGAGACATCAAAAGTCATTCAAGTTTTCTCAACTCTTTCCAATCTGAAGATGCATTTTGACGCACCTGCAGCCGGTGACATTTGATCAATATGAGCAATTTCTCATTTTGCATACTAGAGTAAATTCTAGTTATGTTTTTAACTATATTGAGTAATGATCTTTTCTTTTACAGAGATTTTCAATATGATTGCCTAGACATATTTTTCTGTGACAGATTTGTTGTTATGTGGTAAAGGGTTAAATTTAATTTCATCTATGTAATTAAGTTCTTCTAAAAGGTCCATTTTTGCGTGACATGGCTTGTGATTTGTGACATTTATACAACAAAATCCATCTCTTTTGGTGACAAAACTAAACACTTATAAAGACTCTTTGTGTAAGAAACCATTTGAGTGAAGTAGATTTTAATACTGTTTCTATGTACTATAGAGCAAAAATGCTTAATCATTTACCTTTAACGCTTTCCCACATACAACAAAAAAACATCCAGACACAAATGTGAGAAGTCTCTATATATATATGAAAGTGTGATAATTTAATTATCGACAATAAGCAAATTAGTCTAGTCTTACTTTGATTTGTTTTTATATAAATTGCACTGTTAATTGTAATGTTTGAATATTTGAATAAAAAAACAAGAATATGGAAAATAGTTGAAAACAAAGTGACAAAAGGAGAAATTGCTAATTTTGACGATGTTTTCAGAGGTCATCTGCTATAGCGACGTCAGAAAGTGTTTGAAGGGGGGGAACCATTTTCTTCTTGAGACAACTTTTGAAACGTCTTAAGCAGATGCATTTTAAAATAATTTTGGAAAGGAGTAATTTGTTCCAAAATGAGAAAGTTCTTTTTATCCCGCAATGTTTTCAAGTTTGTATCAAAATAAAACTTCTCATTTTCAGAAAGTATATAATTTTCCACCTATGACTTTAATAATAAGACATGAGGTAACAAGTTAATTTTGTTATTCATTTACCTTGTTTTTTTAACCGTTTCCCACATATTTAAGGACGGCTTTTGACACATCTGCAGCAAACAAGGTTTGAAAACATTTTGGCAAAAGGTGAAATATTTTTTCTTTTATAGAGAATTTACAAATTCTTGAGTAGATGGTTTGCAAAGTCATTTGCTGCAGATTTGTTGTATGTAGGTTTATAATACAAGGTATACAAAAGGTGTACTCACTTCCTGTGTTCCTATAGCTGTTATTACACCACTAAACTTTCCTGTTTCTTTACACTCCACAATCACTGGCTGGTTCCTATGGAACCTACAATATACCATACATAGTCTGGTACCAGGCATCGTTTAGTAAATAAGTATGTATGGCATAAACCAACAATGGCGATTAGATTGATCACCTCCCCTTATATATCGAGGGCTTGGCGTGAAATGATTTATAACTAAAAACCTATTTTGATCTACACAGGATCTACACAAGTTGATACAATTTTCTAACAAACTTACCAGTTACGACAAAAAAAAAAATTGGGACTATGTGAGTTGTCTCTAGGGTGTTTACAAGGTTTTTTAAAAAATTGAATAAGTGACCTAGTTTTTTATCTCGCATGACCCAGTTTCAAAATGAACAATCAGGTTGGATGGAAATGAATATTCTGATGCACTTTCATGAAGATTGGATGAAAAATGTGGCCTCTAATGTGATCACCATAGTTTTCTAAAGTTTGAAAAAAGAGAACTTATTTTTGACCAAACTTTGCTGAGTGAGAATGGTTTTCATGACTGTGTTCAACTAGGTTTTTTTCTCAAACTTCATATGGAATAAATGTTTGATTAACTTCTATGATGATTTGATGAAAATGTGGCTTCCTGAGTGTCCACAAGGTTTTTCTAAAATTTGACCAAGTGACTCATTTTTTGAGCCAGTTTCGAGCTTGACAGTTAATGATGGAGATTAATGTTCTGATGTTTTAATGAGCATTAATGAAGATTGGATGTAAAATATGGCACAGGCGTCCGAATTTCTATTACAGCAAAAAATGCGAAAAATCACACAATACCACGTTAAAATACTTAAAAAGCTCTCTATATTGTCTATACGCTTTGATAAAAATGATCGTAATGGAAATTTGGGGAATCCCACACGTGTTACTATAAATAGCCCCACTATACGTCCATATAGTGTAATAATAATGACAAGGTGTGCAACAGTGTTATACCCCCTTGCTCGATTCGGGCTATAATTTCCACAGAAAAACGTCTAAAACGACCTGGTCCCAGGTAGAGACAGGTTCATAAATGATTTTTCTCGTGATCTACCACATCAAGATTTGCCAACCGACAAATGCGCCGGCGTTTTTAAGCTTAATGTTCATTATATTTGGAAATTTGCAGTTTTAACGAGGTGATGTGTGATTTTCCGCATTTTTTGCTGTAATAGAAATTCGGACGCCTGTGAATATGGCCTATAGCATGTTCACAAGATAATTGTGATACTTACAAATGGATGGTCACAGTCAGACGATTA
This sequence comes from Serripes groenlandicus, assembly GCA_031761405.1. Lineage (NCBI taxonomy): Eukaryota > Metazoa > Mollusca > Bivalvia > Cardiida > Cardiidae > Serripes > Serripes groenlandicus. Next base: position 71,493,839 of record JASEVX010000003.1, read on the forward strand.
ATCCATCCTTATTTGGCAGGTAATATTTAACCCTTTTCCTCATATAGACGCTCTCTGACACATCTGTAGCAGACGGCTTTTTGAAAACATTGTGACCTAAGAAGAAATTGTTCAAAAACAAGCAATTTCTCCTTTTGACAGAATAATTTCCATTTTAAGTCATAGATTATCCATTCAATTATAGAGATTTTCTATTTTTGACATAATATGTTCAAAGTTGTCTGCTGCAGAATTGTCGTATGAAGGAAAGGTTTAAGCAGAGGAAAGTTACCAAGTTGATAAAAAGTGTCACATCCATCTACAACCAACCTGCCCAACGCTGGCCCTAACAATGACATCATGATTCTAATAACTATATTTTTAAAATAACCCTTTCCCACCTGCAGACACATTTTGACGCAATAGCAGCAGACAACGTTTGAAAACATTGTGGCCAAAAGCAAAATTGCTCATGATGAGCATTTTCTCCTATGGCCACAAAGTTTTCAACTTTATTTAACAATTAAGCTATCTTTTATTGAAACTTTTCAGGTTTTTGTCACCATGTTTTCAAAGTCGTCTGCTGCAGATTTTTCGCATGTGGAAAAGGGTTCACTTGTAAAATAACAATTTCTCATACCATCGTTTATCATAATACAGTCTTCCATCATCGATCTTTACTTCCATTATGATATCAACAGTGCTTATGGCCTGCACAGGTTTACGACCGGTTGGTTTACCGCTTATTTTATTGATTATACGTAAATCATCCATCACTTCCGTCTCATCTAAGAAAAAGTTGATTTGAGGTACTAACGTGTCAAGGAAGAAAATTATTATTTAATCCGTGCTCTCAGTAATAAACAAGGGTGTAAGAAACACACTGCTAATAAGCAATATAAACCTAGTAAAAATAACCATAGGGCAAATGACACCAGCGTCGATCCAGATCTAAGTGGTGTAGTCAGTGGTAAGGCATCTTCCTATGGTACGGATGGTTCAATTCCCAAGCCGGATCATTCCAAAGACTTTAAAAATGGTGAAGATAGTAATGGCTTTAACACCTTGGTGCTCAAGATTGTGAGATAATGACAATTCTGCAGCAGACGACTTTGAACAATTTTCGTCAAAAAATAGAAAATCTCTATAATTGAATGGATAACCTATGACTTAAAGAGTGAAAACATTGTGGCAAAAGGAGTGTATGGGTGGGAAAGGGTTTAGTTCTCATGCCAGGGCCTCACCAAGCACATAAAATTTCATTATAATACATACCAGGGCCTCATTTTTCATTCTTTTCAAATAAACCTAATGAAACATCGTGAAAAGTGACAATTGAAGTGCAATCTATACCATCCATTGTGTCATTCTTTCTTACGAGCTGTGTAGACTTAGTCGCACAGCATCGTTTCATTTAATTTCAGAGTGCCTTCCCTGTTGCTTTGCAGCTAACCAATAAGGCCTACAATACATTTATAGACTCTACAGCGTCACATATAAATAAATATATATATATCTTGGGAGATCATTTCCTCATCAAAGGTTCCTATTCTGTAATAATAAAGGATATCTGGTGATGGTTTTCGTCTCTTCTCTGGCATAGGTATAGGATCATTGGGTCGTCTTCTCAACTTTCTCGTAGACATGGGCTTTATCTCAATGGCATCTACAAAAGATTTAAATTAACATACAAGAGCACATCATAGGAGCCTCCATTGTCAACATTACAGTTTACCCCATTGAGCTTTGTCTTGACTGTAACACATTATATTGACCCTTTCCCTCATATAGACGCTTTCTGATGCCTCTGCAGCAGACAGCCTTTTGAAAACATGGTGACAAAAGAAGAAATTGCTCAAAACAAGCAATTTCTCCTTTTGCCACAATGTTTTTCACTTTTAGTCATAGGTTATCCATTCAATTATAGAGATTTTCTATTTTTCGACAAAATATGTTCAAAGTCGTCTGCTGCAGAGTTGTCGTATGAGGAAAAGGGTCAAAACTGATAATGTTGACCGTGAAAGATTAAATGAGCCAGAGAATGAGAAAAGGTACAAGATGATCAAGATCAGCTTGTTTACACTGTTCACAGATGAATCACAAGCTTGTTAGAAGATTCTGAAAACTTGTGTAGAATCTGATAAGACTGAGCAGGTGGATAAACATGATCTGAATCTACACTGTTCAGAAATGCCAACTTGACTAAAAAATATTTATTCATGTTTAACCATACCATTTGTTATCCCTGCAGCAGACAACTTATAAATGCAAAATGTTAAAGAAAAGAAGAAATCGATCAGCCAAATCGTATTTAAAGTAGCAGTAAATTGTCTACAACCCCAATACAAACATATATCGAGGGCTTAGCGTGAAACGATTGTAACTAAAAACCTATTTTGACCCCTTTGTAAACAATGCAAATTTAGGTGCCATTGCTCAGAACGAGCAATGGCACCTAAATTTATATTGTTTACCAAGAAAAATTATTTAACACATTTAAAGACGTTATGGCGAGGTGATTAATCTTGGTAAAAAAATACCAAGCCCTTGATAGTGATTGGAGCTTAATGCTCTTTACAACCGTATTTCAATTATAATCAATGGTAGCCAGTTAACCCTTTCCCTCATATAGACGCTTTCGGACGCCTCTGCAGCAGACAGCTTTTTGAAAACATAGTGACAAAAGAAGAAATTGCTCCAAACGAGCAATTTCTCCTTTTGCCACAATGTTTCCCACTTTTAGTCATAGGTTATCCATTCAATTATGGAGATTTTCTATGTTTTGACAAAATACCTTCAAAGTCGTCTGCTGCAGAATTGTTGTATGAGGGAAAGGGTTAACACACCTTCCCACATAGACTTTAAGACTATCAAATGGCTTGAAAACATCAAGCCACAAGTATTGAAAATATCTAAATGAAATTATAGTTATTGTATAGAGTTGAAAACATTGTGACAAAAAGAGAAATTGTCCATCTCAAGCAATTCCTCCTTTTACCATAATGTTTTCAAACGCTGGTTTGTTGTAGAATGCAACTGCAGGATTGAAAGGATTAAAGAAGTTGAATCTAAACCACATATGGACAGACAAACAGACAAGGTCAGGGTTCACGCTGGGCTTCGCAAATGGCGCCAATGGCGCAAGAATTAGAAAAGTGGCGCAAGAAAATAACATTTGGCGCAAATTGATGGCGCCAACCTATTTACATCAACTTTTAGCACTACGACTTTAATTTGATTTTGGGTAAAAAACAAAGTATACATTGAAGGAATAGTTTAATTACACACCTATGCCTGTTGGCAGGGATAAAGGGTCCCGCCCAGTACTATACACAAGCCGTTATCAAACCACCAACGCTGCAGGCGATAGATAAGAGAAGGTCACATGACCGTTAAACTTCGAGATTAGGCCAATCACTATCGAGAATGCGTACTCCATACCCAGATATGACACTCGATCACGCCTTCAAGCCAATCAATACTATTTTTCAGTTCAAGCAGTTTAAGGGGAAATAATTTCAATAAACAAGAGCTGTCGGAGGACAGCGCGCTCGACTATTCCACCGCTTATTTAAGTTACCGAGATAATGGACTCTAATGTAGTTGCATGCAAAACATTAACCACAATTTCTTAGTGGGTGATAATTTGCATTATATGCAGGATAGTGTTATTTAACATGATTATTTTCATAGGTTTGATGGTTAGATAGGGTTGTATAACCTTTCAATGGAATGCATCAAGTAGTTACTAAGATATGGACTCTTAATGTAGTTGCACGCAAACCTTTAACCATAATTTCTAAGTAAAAAAAGGGCAACAATTTGCACCATATACAGGATAGAGTTATCTTAATTGGTTGTGTTTATAGTTGTACAATTGGGAAAGGTTGTATAAAGTTTCAATACAATTGTTCAAGTTGTTACTGAGATTACACTCTAAATGTAGTTGCAAAACTTTAACCAGAATTTCTAAGTCCAAAAAGATCCATAACTTGCATAAAATGCTGGTTGGTAAGGGCTGTATAACGTTTCAATGCAATGCATCAAGTAGTTACTAAGAGATGGTCTCTTTATGTAGTTGCATGCAAAACTTTAACCAGAATTTATAAGTCCAAAAAGGCCATAACTTGCATAAAATGCAGGATAGAGTTATCATACTTGATAATCTACATAGGTGTGATAGTTGGGTAGGGTTGTATAAAGGTTCAATGCAATGCATCAAGTATATACTGAGACGTGGACTCTTAATTTAGTTGCACGCAAAACTTTAACCAGTATTTCTAAGTAAAAAAAGGGCCATAACTTGCATAAAATGCAGAATAGAGCTATCATACTTGATAATCTACACAGGTGTAATAGTTGGGTAGGGTTGTAGAAAGTTGCAATGCAATGCAGCAAGTAAATACTGAGATATGGACTCTTAATTTAGTAGCACGCAAAACTTTAACCAGAATTTCTAAGTAAAAAAAAGTGCCATAACTTGCCTAAAATGCAGGATAGAGTTATCTAACTTGTTAATCTACATAGGTGTAATAGTTGGGTAGGGTTGTATAAAGGTTCAATGCAATGCATCAAGTATATACTGAGATATGGACTCTTAATTTAGTTGCATGCAAAACTTTAACCAGAATTTCTAAGTAAAAAAAGGGCCATAACTTGCATAAAATGCAGGATAGAGTTATCTTAGATGATAATCTACACATGTGTGATAGTTGGGTAGGGTTGTAGAAAGTTTCAATGCAATGCATCAAGTAAATACTGAGATATGGACTCTTAATTTAGTTGCACGCAAAACTTTAACCAGAATTTCTAAGTAAAAAAAGGGCCATAACTTGCATAAAATGCAGGATAGAGTTATCTAACTTGATAATCTACATAGGTGTGATAGTTGGGTAGTGCTGTATAAAGTTTCAATGCAATGCATCAATTAAATACTGAGATATGGACTCTTACTTTAGTTGCACGCAAAACTTTAACCAGAATTTCTAAGTAAAAAAGGGCCATAACTTGCATAAAATGCAGGATAGAGTTATCTAACTTGATAATCTACATTGGTGTGATAGTTTGGTAGGGTTGTAGAAAGTTTCAATGCAATACATGTAGTATTTAAGAACTTGCATGCAAAACCTTAACCAAAGTGTGACGTGGACGCCGACGCCGACGCCAGGGTGAGTAGTATAGCTCTCATATTCTTCGAATAGTCGAGCTAAAAACTAGAATATGATTAAAGAATGTCCCTATTTTAATTTAACTGTTCAAAGATTGTGTTTTTGTTTACACGAATCCATAGGAAATTCTTTTTTAATTGCCGATTTTTTACCATAAAGATCTATCAAATTTACAGTCAGCTGTCAAAAAATACTTACCTATAAAACTAAATTACATTTTTGTCCATTTTAGTTAATTTAAGAAGATAAAAAAATAATGAAGACTGAAGTAGAAAATACATATTGTAATGGGTTTTCGTGCATTTTCTTCTTTCTGAAAATCGGAAATGTCATTCAAGAAAGTATTACCTACACTCATTCTTATTTGTTTTAAAAGTTATCATTGTAAAAGTTTACTGCAATAAATGTGTGTTGATAATACAACTCACCACATAATAGTTTATTTACTGGTGTTTAAAATGAAAGCATTGACAGACAGACTCAATATCAGAAATTATTCTTGCTACCACAATGCATATGGTTTGAGAACATGATTCATTCCATATGGGAATCTAATGAATCATGGCCAAGCCAATCTTCTTGATCAATTTAACGTTGGATAGATTATGACACCTGACTAGAGAAGATAATACATGTGCACCAGTATTTTCCAAAGTACACATAATTTAGATTTTTAAGAAAAAATGGTCTGGCTCCAGTTTGGCTCCAATGTCTTGAAAATGGCACCAACTTTTTGAATTTGGCGAAAGTGTTGGCGCAAAGGAAAAATGAGCCAGGGAGAACCCTGAAGGTGTGGAAGACAGTGGTGCAGTGCTGGTGGCCTCTCGTATCAACCAAAGGTCCCGGGTTCTGCATTTCGGATCTTTCCTTACAAACTGCATGAGTACTGGTTAAGTCTCCAGGAATCAAACATTGAGAGTGAGTAAGTAATACAATCTAAAAGCTTGTTTCGCAATCAATTTAAAATAAATCAGTTTCACATAAACTAAACAGACAACATGGCAACTATATTGTTCCCTGAATGCATTCACCCTTTTCCACTTGCAGATGCATCTGAAAAAGAAGAAACTGCTCATAATGAGCAAATTCTCCATTTGTCACAATGATTTTGATTCAGAATTAACACTTTCATTAGTAGACCCTTTTTATATATTTACCAATATATTTTCAAAGTCATCTGCTGTCGATTTGTTGTATGTGGGAAAGAACTAAAAAGTCTGGTAAAATAGGCATCTGCATTTGTTGAGAAGTAGTAATTATTCATAGACAATTGGATAACACGGAAAATATCATCCTCGGTATCCAGGCTATTCATAAAATATATGATACTCCTGGCAAATTGGCTAGCGAAATTTCGTAAAGCATGCACCAGGATTTTCTCCGTAACTACACTGTAATTTTCGTATCGCATGAGGTTTGTGTCATGCGGCCAATCAAGTGGCTGCATTTCAACTCATAAATTATTCATGAGTACAAGAATTTTACAGCCAATTTGCCGAGGGTATCATATATTTTATGAATAGCCTGGGTACCAAGGATGGATAATTTCAAAAATGATGTTAGTTTAAACTTATTTATTTTAAATCGATTGCGAAACAAGCTTTAAGCTTATATTAATCACGTTCGATGTCTGCTTCCTGGATACTTAACCAGTACTCGCGCCGATTGTGTGGAAAAATCCCAAATTCAGGACCCGCTCATCACGGGACTCGAACCAGGGACCTTTGATGTGAGAGGCCGACGCTCTACCTCTGCACCACTGTCTTCCACATGATGATGTTGCCCTTGAAGATACACAATCAAGTACAAAACAAAACTAGAAACACTACATAGGACATAACTCACCTAGGGAAGCGGACAGAAGAAAGTTAGAATGTCCACCAGTCAACTCCAGTTGACCCCTCTCTACTTCTATACTCCGCTTCTTCTCCTCGAGATCTGCTATAATGTTTTCTTTCAAGTCAATTTTCTTCTCCTTCAAACCAAACAAAATGAGATAAGTGTTTCATCTATACATATATATTGCTTAAACCTTTACAAGATATCGACAGCAGACAACTTTGAACAAATCTTGGCAAAATGTGGAGAATCTTTATAAATGAAAGTATAACTATGAAATGAAGTTGAAGACCTTTTGATAAAGTGTTCTCAGACATCTTCTGCTGCAGAAGCATTAATTAACCCTTTCCCTCATAAAGACTCTGCAGCAGACGGCTTTTTAAAAAAAACATAGTGTCAAAAGAAGAAATCGCTCAAGACGACCAATTTCTCCTTTTGCCACAATGTTTTCCACTTTTAGTCATAGATTATCCATTTAATTATAGAGATTTTCTATTTTTTGACACAATATGTTAAAAGTCGTCTGCTGCAGAACTGTTGTATGAGGGAAAGGGTTAAACTGTGTCTGTATGTGGTAAAGGGTTAAACTGTGTCTGTATGTGGTAAAGGGTTAAACTGTGTCTGCATGTGGTAAAGGGTTATACTATGATCCAAAGATGCAGCACCTGTCTTCAGAAACTCAATCAGAACTAGATTTACACCTGGGACAGCATTCATGAAAAAACGTGACAAAAATGTGGAAGCTCTCTATAAATGAAAGAATAATAATTGAATCAAGTTCAATTAAATAAACATTGTGACAAAAGGAGAAATTGCTCATCATTTGTCACAATGTTTTTCAAGAGCTGTCTGCTGCAGATATGTCACAAAGCGCCTGTATGTGGGAAAGGGTTAATTGACATGGGATATTATTATAAACAGCCCACATATACTACATTCATGTTAAGTGGACTAGACAAGAGTTATGTCAACACCTTTTTTTCATTACATAACTAAAAGTGTATTTTAATCTTCCCCAGAATTGACAGTGGGGGTCCCATTGAAATGGTCTTCCGAAAGAATAACCCATCATTGTTGGATGATCTTCATCTGACAGTCAAATATTTGTATTTCCTGTCAAAGATTATTCCAAATGACCGTAAGACAAGCCTAAAGCTTCAGATGCTAAAAGCATAGTTGAATTGTAAACCAAGAAAAAGAAACATTACAAATCAAAAAGTTGCTTCCTCTTCTATAAAATTTAATGGTCTCCAGTGTAAGCATCGTAACATATTTTAAAGTTGTTTTTATTAGGGAATAGATAAAAGATACCTCAAAATCTCTTGCTGAAAGTTTCTTTTCTTTTTTATACTCTCTTTCTATGACCTCCATCTGTAAAAGAGATGTTAAATAAATGGAAACAGTTTTTCCCTCTTAACTCTTTCCCTCATAAATCAATTTTGTAGAAGACAAATTTGAATATATTTTGTCAAACAATGGAAAATCTCTATAATTGAATGGATAACCTATGACTAAATGTGGAAAACATTGTGGCAAAAGGAGAAATTGATCGTTTTGAGCAATTTCTTCTTTTGTCACTATGTTTTCAAAAAGCTGTCTGCTATAGAGGCGTCAGAAAGCGCCTATATGAGGGAAAGGGTTAAAGCTAAGAGGGTTCAGTCAATCTCTTCTCAGAAGCCTCTTGAAAACTGAACAGCAAAGAGACTCAGATCATCCTGTTACTTTCCTGGTTGTTATTCATATAAGCATCTTCCATTGGAAGCCTTTGGTAAACAAGTTATGATTCGAATCTGACCAGCCAAGTATTCCTTTTGATCATTATTTGTATTAGTCTGTACTTAAAGGCGTTAGCTAGTTTTTTCATACAATAATCCAAATCATAGAATTTCTTTTTACTTTGTATTTTGTTAGTTCATACAATAACTGGTTGAAAAAAGAAAACAAAAATATAGGTCATCGATCATAAAAAAAATATATTGGCCTGTCAATGACATGACTAATTTCATCAAAGGCACACAAGTCATATAGGCATTTGGCCGAAAACCTAAAAAAAAGAAAAATTCAAATGAAAGCTACAAATCTTATTAAAGTTTATATAAACATGTATATAGGATCTGACATGAGTTGTCATTTCATATAAAACATGTTTGAAAACAGTTTGCCAAAGGAAGACATAACTCATAATGAGCAACTTTTACTTAAATGTTTTATCTTAATTTAATCTAAATAAATACACTACAATCCTTTCAAACTGTATACATTGTCGCATAAGGAGAATTAGCTCATCATGAACAATTTCTCTATTTTACACAATGTTTTCAAATCTATTTAATAATTAGTATTTAAACTGTTATTTAAAGAGATTTTCCATGTTTTTGTCAATGTGATATATCAGTCATCTACTGCAGGTTTGGTGTAAATGAAAATGAGATAATTTAAAGAGATCTTCCTTCATTTTTCTTGACAATATTGATTCTACTGAAGATTTGCATGTTGGAAAGGAGGGGGTTAACCCTTTCCCTCATACGACAATTATGCAGCAGACGACTTTGAACATATTTTGTCAAAAAACAGAAAATCTCTATAATCGAATGGATAACCTATGATTTAAAGTGGAAAACATTGTGGCAAAACGAGAAAGTGCTCGTTTTAAGCAATTTCTTATTTTGTCATTATGTTTTCAAAAAGCTGTCTGCTGCAGAGGCGTCAGAAAGCGTCTATATGATTGAAAGGGTTAATATTATCAGGGCTTCTGAGATACGGAAAGGCATGCCTTCTTCATTGATTACCTCATACTCTTTGAAGACTTCCGTAAGTTTAAGTCTCTCTCTGTATTGCTGATCAATCTTCTTGTTCCTCTTCTGATATTCGGGTAAAGTACCTTCTTCTAGCTGTTTCAGCTGCTTTTTCAAAAATGCCAACTTGTCTTGGTACATTCTGGAAATAAGTGATATATTGTTCTCAGTGTAAGACAAATACTAATTGTGAAGTAACGCACTTGCTGCTTTTCTGTCCCGTTATTGAATATATACGTATGAAACATTGATATCTACATTGGAAGAAAGCAATTTCCTAATGCTTACCAGCATGACTCCGCAAGAACAAATTCTGCAGCTATTAAATGGATGTTTGTGTTTCAATCTCACACCTATTTATACAATCACCGTCAATCACATGCATATTAATGATAGTACAGTCAAACCTGCACTACCGACCACTTGCTATAAGCGACCCACTGCTGTAAGCGACCGTATTGAACTCCTCCCGATGGTTTTTATTCATTAATTTACCTTCAATAAGCGACTTCCTCCTATCTGCGACCAGCGGACACTTAAATCCTCACAATTTGAATCAAAATCAACCATTAAGCGACCTTCCAAAACACAAAAAATTCAAAACGTAGAATATCCGAACACAAAAAAATCCAAACACAGCAGACTGCTGTCGTGTATATATACATAGCAAGATCCAAGCACAGAAGCAGTGAACCGTGTAATGCAAGGTTTAAATAATAGACTGGTTAGGTGTAAAGATAACACGAGGTCAATTATGCAGCGTATTACAGTTGTAATAAAACGATAATTGGCCTGTTAACAGCTTGTATTTAATACGCTTTAGCTTCAAATATTGTCCTTGTTGGATCCTTTGTTCTCTATTCTTTTGTTCTCTCGTCTTTTCGATGGGATTAAAGGAAAGTTAAAGTTAAATGACATCAAATTGAAATTTATCATTGGATAGTTTGGGGTTTAATTATTATAAATTTGATTAGAATGTTTGATCTGTTTAATTAGATCTATGTTTGTTTTTTACTTTTTAACGGTGATAGCACGTTTATTTAAACGGCTCTTAAATAAGTAAATCTGTAAACAAACACTTGACAATACAGTTTATCACAAATTTCAAGACAATGTAAGTCCGAGTGTATTTATTCAGGTTCCATTTAATTCTTTCATTCTACAAAATTATATCAACGAGTAACAATGTCCGCAACAAAAAGAAAATGTTTATATGTTTTAATTATCTACATGTACATGTACTTACATTTTTAAAAATACATGAATATAAAATGAATCAAATAGAGAAATAAAAGAACAACATAATTTTTATTGTTATTTATTCTTTAATACCAATACATGTACATGTGCACACAAGTACATGTTTCATGTAGTAAACATAATTTCCCCAAAACAGAAAATTTCATTTGTACCCCAATAAGAGACCACCTGTCTTAAGAGACCACTTACAGCATTTCCCTTGGGTGGTCTCTTAATACAAGTTTGACTGTATATGCAAAATGATGAATCTTTACTAGAAATAAGATTTACTTACTGATTTGACTCTTAACAATGTTTTTATCGTCTTTTAATTATCATCACATTTCCTTGTGTTTCGGTTTTTTTGGACATGGTTCCATATCAAGCATATTGTATACATGTTTGTGCGAATGTATGGGTATGCATGCATGAATACGTATTCATGTTTGCAAGTATGTCCACTCACAATCACAGCATCTCTCAATTCCTTATTACACACCCAATTATAAACAATATGTGTAAATATACTCATATATATATTGTACAGGCTGATATATGCATACTGTATTGTTTGATTGCACCAATGTTCTTTTTCGTCACTTTTTTGTCACATGTCTATTTTATGTTTGTATTGTAAAAAAATCGAAATCTTTATACACTAACTATGACATACGGTTCCAATAGTGTTTAACCCCCCTTTCCCTCATGCAGCTGATTTCTGATGCCTCTGCAGCAGATTACCTTTTAAAACATTGTGACATAAGGCGAAATTCATCAAAGCGAGTCATTTCTCATTTTCCACAATGTTCTTCTCTATTCAAGAAAAACATACTATAATCTATACAATAAGCTAGTACACACAGAGGGACAATGGATAAATGGTACCTAAGTGTCTCAATGCCAATGCAACACGAAAATAGTGTAAATTGATCATAACTAGCAATTTCTCTTTTTCTGGCATTTCCTTTCAAAAGTCAGAGGTCAACAATGGGTCTGTCTTGAATAAAAGGATGCCTAAGGTCTAAATGGTAAAATATGACTAGACTATTGAAGGTTAATTTCTTCAAATTTCAGCTCTACAAAATGAACTGTTCATATATATATTCCTTATGTTAAGTCGAAGTCAAATAGGTAAAAATATTGTTTTATTTAATTTTGACTTAATGTAATACACAGTGCAAACAGAATTATTTTTCTTTTTGAAATTTATGATCACCCCTTTAAGAGGTTAATGATCTCATACATAACTTACTGTTATATGATCTCATACATTACTTACTGTTCTTTGATCCATTACATTACTTACTGTTCTTTGGTCTCATACATAACTTACTGTTCTTTGATCTCTTACATTACTTACTGTCCTTTGATCTCATGCATTACTTATACTGTTCTTTGATCTCATGCATTACTTACTGTTCTTTGATCTCATACATTACTTACTGTTCTTTGATCTCTGTATATTGAGTCTCTTGTTTTGCAGCATCAGTTTCACTGGCATCCTCTGTATCTAAAATAGAAACAATAGAAGTCTTCATCAAATTCTCACAGAACTTTTTTCTTAAATGATTAATCACCAAGCAGACAATAAAGTCAAATAAACATGACTGGAGATATCTCCATAATTAAGCATGCTATAGTTATGCTTTTTGTGCACTGCACATTTGCGGGTAACAAGTTACCTACAAGTTTGAAATATAACATTGGCAATAAATTGAGAAAATGGCCAGAACAAAAAAAAACAGAAGTGATCCCGGTGTTACCTCTGCCTATGCAATAATAGTCCCACAACGACATGCAATTGGTGTTAAACTATGCTAAAAAGTTAGTTGAGAGGCTCACATTATATATGGGATTAATTAGGATAAAAGCAAATTCCATTTTAAGCCTCCAGGTGCACTCTGGATGGCTGTTCTACAGTCTTATGTGCAAATTCTGCAAACTAGGACCAGTAACTTCAATGAGTGGCATCTGGTTGGAATGTTCATGAGCCAATTGGCGATTCTTGTGGTGTCATAATGGATAAATGCTCGAAATGTCAATTGCGATGACCAAGTAATCGCTTGATGGATTAACTTTGATCACACCGTATTTGATCATCTGCAATCTAAATATTTGAAATTGTACATTGTGGTATATTGTCAACCTATCCTGTATGGTACCAATCAAAAATCTAACTGCGACTTATAAGAGGGTCAATCATCAAACCCTAGACTTTAGGCCTCGAAGTAGGGGGTGCGACTTATAGACGAGGGCGACTTATAACTGAGTATATACGGTAGGTATAAATAACACTTCTATTGCCTTGCTGTAGAAGCCAGATTTTGAAATAACGTTGGTAGATTAGTTGGCTTTTTCACAAAGATAAGCAACGTACATCGCAGTTAGTGCCTGCCCGTACCTGGATGGGTGACCCACGTTGGCTAAACTTCGTGAAGAACCCGGTACATGTTACAAAAGTTTTTAAGCGACCTTTTCCACATATTTGTGCCTTATTGTTTTCAAAGTCGTCTTTTGTAGATTATGATAAAGGGTTTAAACATTTGAGGCATTTAGTGATGTTTTACTTAAATCTTGACATTTTGCAGTATTTGGGGGAATAAACAGGTTACATGAATGGTGGACATTAGCCACTCCGGACATTCTCCCCTTCCTTAAAAAGAGCATAGGCGGACATTATCCCCTTCGTCTTTTTCACATGGCGGATATTCTCTCCTTCGTCAGTTTGTGCATGGCGGACATTAGCCCCTTCACACACGGACATTCTCCCCTTTGTCATTAATTGAACAATTATCGGATTTCCATTAAAAATATTTTATCCGCAATTGTTTTTCATTTAACAGTTTGCCTTTTAATCCCCAATTAACAAGTTGACTATAATAGACAGACGGTCATTAAACAATTAAATGAATTAATTTCATTGATGTTCACATTGTTCTGACTTATGACATGGGCCAGACTTTCATGCAGAGGTGTAAACGTTCAGTAGTCAAACATCAAGAGACTCTTCACACATTGTGTAGCCAGTACATTAAAAACAGAATTAAGTCCCTTGTCGAGTTCTAGAACATTATTGGTTCTTTAAACATTAGACTTTCAAAGTAACTTAATAATGTATAGATAAATGAAGTGAAATAGCTTTCCCTGTGCTTATTTTATAGCATGTGCTATTCCGTGTGCTTACTCATATTTGAAAATAAAAGTATATTGTAAAATTGTGATTAGCTGTTGTTCTTCTTTATCATGTTTTTTGTCTTTACTATTCGATAATGTTCATTGCGAGAAAAAAAGATCAAAATGATTTCAGCAGAGGACTTAAAAAGAGACAGGAGTAGTTATTGCTCGAAACTATCTCCTTCTCTTACAATATTTCCACTAAGTTCACTAATTAGAATAGTGACTTTCCATACCATTGCCTTGGTGTAGTCAATGTCGTCTTGGGTATCGTGTATATGGAATTGGGGATTAAAATGCAAACTGTTAAAAATCAAACCATAACGGATTAAATACTTTTAATAAATCCGATAATTGTTAATTAAGAAAATATATGTATCCGCAAACTGTTGAAGGGGCTAATGTCCGCTTAATGAAGGGGCTAGTGTCCGCCATGTTATAAATGATGAAGGGGAGAATGTCCGCCATGCACAAACTGAGGATGGGGAGAATGTCTGCCATGTGAAAAAGACGAAGAGGAGAATGTCCGCCTATGCACTTTTTGATGAAGGGGAATATGTCCGGAGTGGCAAATGTCCGGTTACCAGGTTACATATCCCAATTCGTGTACCTTCGTCGGAATACTCTTTATCAGAAAAGTCGTTGCTCTCAAGTTCATCTAAATCATTTTCGTTGTACATTTTCGGAGACGAAGAGTAGCTCGAAGCCATGGTTATTCGTGAAAAGACATAAATTGTTCGCAATTTTTGGATTTTGGAGCTTTGTTTATTTTCAAGCCGGCGAACGTGTGACAGACCCAGTATCGTGCAAAAGACACAATATTTCAGAATGATAGAGACCGGATATAATCCGGTTAAGATAAATCAAAATCGTTGGATAAGACATTAAACTAAAGTTATAATTAGGAAAATAGGTTTATTTCAAATAGATGTCTTTTAAATAAGTCTTAGTTATCACATATTAGTTTTATTTATGCTCCTACAGAAAGTATCAATATCTATGGATACCGGAAAAATAAGCTGACATGCCACGCATGCGTAATGACGTGTCATTCCCTACTTCCGTATTTTATTGAAAACGTAAACAAATGACAGTTTTGTACGAAAATGGCTCAATCTTTTCAACAGGAATATTTGCAGATGCCCCCAATGACAAGAACTTACACGACTGCATGTGTTCTTACTACTGTAGCTGTTGTAAGATTTTACTTTTTATTGCTTTATAAACATTTTTACCCTTTTTCGTGACCAAATTATCTAACCATAAACTAATCTTATTTCATCATCATCCTACATTATCTTAAGAATAGTCTCAATACGTGCCTCTCAGTCTTTCTTTTGGATTCACGCAGACGCTTGTCGACCATTGACCTTTGGCCTCGCCTAAAATTCCTATATAATAGGAATAGGTGCTATATAATGGGTCCCTAGTCTAACCGAAATCGACCTATATTATTGTGATTTTTGTTATATACTAAACAATAAAGTAGTTATAGTATACCTTAATGTGTTTTTTTCCAATAAAATATAAAAAAAGTATGATTTTAATGAAATCGACTTCTCAATGTCCAAAATCGATCGTTAGAACTTGAACGGTGGTGTATGCGATTTGAAAATCTATGAAAGTTACTTGATTACCCCAATTCTCGGTAATCTCCTTATCGATTGTCCGTATTATTACATCATTACAATACATAAAGGTGTGAAAGAATGCTACCGTTTATGGTATCCGCTAAAAGGTAAGGTGAGGGGTGAAGGACTAAGAACTTGATACTTACTTCTCCGTTAATTTGTAGGGATTTTAATTAACTAATCTACATAACATGCAAAGGTGTTTAGTTATTACATTTCTTAACAAATAGAATAAAAATTAGTGTGTCCATGCAGCATTGCTAAAGCAACACAAATAATCAAATAAATATAATTCATATATTTCATAAAACTGTCCACGCGGAGGAACTCTACAGAAACACATAGGATTCATGCATTAAACTGAAGATAGCAATATAATATATTCAGAATCTACTTGGTAAAAGATGTATTAGAACACAATAAAACACATAGTATACATAGAATAATACAGAGAGCATACATCACATTATCACATTTCAGATTACCGAAATACTCAAATAGAGCCTGTGCGCCTGACGAGGACTGGGGACGTGAAACCCTACACACAGCTCAATTTTTAGTTTTATTTTAAAAAAGTACACTTATAAACAATAAAACATATAGGTATTTCATTTCCATGTGTCGATTTTAATTCCCTTTATCCATTATCTCGTTTTCGATAACCGAAATAGAGCCTGTGCGCCTGACTAGGACACGGGCCGTGAAAGACCCTACACAGAGCTCATTATTAGTTTTATTTTATGTACATTACCGAACTGATTGCGTTTGATAGAGATTCAAAGCATTGCCAAGCAGCAGCACCCAGCTACCGGCTGTGTCTGCACCACTGTTGAGTGTGCTAGCTTAGGTTGCTTGCAGCGCTTGTTTAACAAGCAGACATTGCCGACATCTGGACCCGGAGCCATCCATACCGAGAAACCTATAAATCAATATAGAGCCCCTCCCCTTTCCACATGGACAAACCAGGAAATCCCGTAACACATTAGTATGAGCTTGAATCTCTAACAGATGTAATTTTTTTTTATAATTTTGGCTAGAGGAGATTTCTCCAAATGCCCTGGTTTGACAAAAGAATGTTTTGAAAAACAAAGGAAAAAAGTATATAAATTACTCGAACAAAGATTTAAAGAAAAGTTAGTGAAATTCAAGGACATTTTTTGGCCACATCATTATTGTTCTGATATGGTTCATTTAAGCATGGATGTATCCAAACAGAGAAATAGCGGTATGAAGAGATATTACAATCGCATACAATGTATTCTATGTAAATATTAGTTTATGGAATTGTCCACATATCGAAATAAAGTTGTGTAAAACCAATGTTATGTGTTTGTTTTATATTCCCCTCTTCACCTTACATTTTAGCGGATACCATGAATGGTAGCATTCTTTTGATAAGGAGATGACCGAGAGTTGGAGTAACTTTCATAGATTTTAAAATCGCATACGACACCGTTAATGTTCTAACGGTCGATTTTGGACATTGAGAAGTCAATTTCGTTAAAAATCATATTTATTTTATATTTTATTGAAAAAAAACCATTACGGTTTACTATTACTACTTTATTGTTTAGTATATATAACAAAAACCACAATAATATAGGTCGATTTCGGTTATTTGAGGTCGGTATCAGGTCGATTTCGGTCAGTCTAGGGACCGCTATATAATGGGCCCTATTGCATTAACCTAGTCCAGGTTTCTGTACTCGGATTGCAATTTTATATTTTGACTATGCAATGCAATATGTAACGGCGATATAAGTACATAAGTTTTACTTAGACTTAGAGCTAAGTAAGGTTGGTGGAATTGGATCCTCAGACATGTAAATACAGAGATAAGCAACACCCCTACATCTCACATTTGTATCTAGGGTATGGTGAGAATCTAGCAGACTATGGTACTTGTCCTTCGCACGCTTGATCAAAATAAAAAACCAGATGTCTTACGATCCTAATTTTATGCACCATCTTTGAGTTAAAATTGTGTAATAATATTATAATAAAGGGGTAAAAATGGATAAAGCATGATAAATATGTAACTATAATTTTTTCCACGACAATACATTTAAGAATTTACTTAACCCTTTCCCTCATACGACAATTCTGCAGCAGCCAACTTTGAACATATTTTTCGCAAAAAATAGAAAATCTTTATAACTGAATGGATAACCTATGACTAAAAGAGGAAAACATTGTGGCAAAAGGAAAAATTGCTCAAATTTCTTTTGTCACTATGTTTTCAAAAAGCTGTCTGCTGCAGAGGCGTCAGAAAGTGTCTATATGAGGGAAAGGCATAAAGGGGATAATTGACTTCTACTTTAACTCAGAAGAGGTAAAAGAGTAATGTAATAAGCAAAGTCTATTTATTTGATTGTTAGATTAATGAAATGCGAAAAAAATCTCATTTTATGCACCATCTTTGAGTTGAAATTGTGTAATAATGTTATAATAAAGGGGTAAATATGGATAATGCATGATAAATATATACTAAAAAAAAATTCCACGACAATACATTTAAGAATTTACTTAACACTTTCCCTCATACGACAATTCTGCAGCAGACGACTTTGAACGTATTTTGTCAAAACATCGAAAATCTCCATAATTGAATGGATAACCTATGACAAAAAGTGGAAAACATTGTGGCAAAAGGAGAAATTGCACGTTTTGTGCAATTTCTTCTTTTGTCACTATGTTTTCAAAAAGCCGTCTGCTGCAGAGGCGTCAGAAAGCATCTATATGAGGGAAAGGGTTAAACCATGAACGGAGAAGCTGAAAACACATCTAGAAATGAAAAGAGAAAATAAAGGGATATAGAAGTTACTCTACTTATTCCTAATCAGCGGATGGTATTATCCCTTTCCCTCATATGACAATTCTGCAGCAGACGACTTTGAACTTATTTTGTCAAAACATAGAATATCTCTATAATGGAATGGATAGCCTATGACTAAAAGTGGAAAACATTGTGGCAAAAGGAGAAATTGTACGTTTTGTGCAATTTCTTCTTTTGTCACTATGATTTCAAAAAGCCGTCTGCTGCAGAGGCGTCAGAAAGCGTCTATATGAGGGAAAGGGTTATACCACAGACACAACAAAAATATATCACCTGATAAATAAACATGACTAACACATCTCTCCCATATCTGCGAGATTTGTTCTTTGAATGATCTGAGCTATAAATCCATAAATTTATATGTCTCTGGAAATAAAGACATCTGGTTGGCTGTGATCAGGTCCGGGATAGACGTCACATGACAGTCAACATTCACATTCAATGGCGATGGGCAAAGAATATCAATTGGCTTATTGATTGTTAAACAATTAGCTGGCAGTATATATTCAGACTTAATTTGAAACCAGACGAAAATTAAAATTAATAATCATCATGTGCACTTATGAAAATGGTGAAAGTGACTCTACCTGTTTTTCAATTCCAGCAACTAGATGTGATCACCCCGTTTCAGATATACTTCAATCCTGACCTCATCCTAAAACACTATCAAGTAAGTTAAAGTTCAGTTATAAAAACAATTCAATTAAATTTCTATATTTTTTAAGTACAAATTTAACACCTTAATTTAGTTAGGTGACTGTTCAAGTGATTGAAAATTGCCTGTACCGTCTTCATTCTAAATATTGGACCATCTTATCATTGGGGATATATTTGTAGGTTTAATTATGTAGAAACTTTGACTTTTACATACTTTTGATTATGAAGATGCATATTTATTTCTCCTGTTTTAAAAAATCTTCTATTTGATGGAAATAGTTATGCCTTTCCCATATATAACAAATCTGCAGCAAACGACTTTGAAAACATCTGGTCAAAAATATGGAAACTCTATGACTGAAAGACCAATTATTGAAAATGTTGAAAACATTGTGGTCAAAGGAGAAATTGCTTGTTTTGAGCAGTTTCTTCTTTAAGCAATATGTTTTCAAAAGTCCTCTGCTGCAGAGGCGTCAGTAAAAGTATATTTGATGGAAAGGGCAATGGCTGCATTCTAAGTCAGATTGTAGAGTGATGCTCTAGGGAAATAAAAAACCTTAACCCTTTCCCACATGTTGATGGTTTCTGATGCCTCTGCAGCAGACGTCTTTTGAAAAACATTATTATAAAAGGAGAAATTGCTCATGATGAGCAATTTCTCCTTTTGTCACAAGGTTTTCAACTTTATTTAATAATTATACTTTCACTTCTAAAGGGAGGTTTTTTACTTTTTCTTCCAGACGTTTTCAAATTTGTCTGCTGCTGATTTTCTGCATGTGGTTAATATAATTATTACATGTGTGCAAAAACACTTGTCTGCACATTTATGCTTGCAATCAACATCTATACTGATTTACAGAAATTTGTTGAGAATGTTCAATGTATATATGGCAAACAGTACAGAGCAAGATCACGACTGCACAGATAGCACTGGTTGATCTGGTTATACACTGATTATTTAATAGTTTGTTTTTGCAGTGAACCGTTCAATTGTACATAATACTTGTGTTTATTTTATTTCTAGGTATGGAGATTGGTGACAAATTTTCTCTACTTTGGTCCGATAGGCTTCAACTTCCTGTTTAATCTCATCTTCACATACAGATACTGTCGCATGCTGGAGGAAGGCTCGTTCCGCGGGAAAACAGCGGATTTCTTCTGCATGTTTTTATTTGGAGGAACTCTAATGATTGTATCCTTTTATAGCTGATCTACACTCACATGCATTCACATCTGCAGCAGTCGACTTTGAAAAACATTACAATCAAATTCTACTTTTTCCGCAATGTTTTCAATACCAGAGGAATTACTGATTTAGAGCAATTGCTCTTTTTTCCAGAATGTCTTTAAAAGTCATCTGCCGTAAAGTTGTAATACAGTATTTATTGAGTAAAAGGGGAATCTTTAATCTGACAGATGGGACGGTAAGATGGTAATGTTTTAGCATTTTTCACAAAACATTTTCTTTTGTTATCAAGAAACTAGTTTGACCATATTTTTTAAACCTTTGCCAATTTCAACAAACCTGCAGCGGACTTTGAAAACATGAAGGTTAATTATTTGACATCTCTATAAATAAGAGTTTTATTATTGAATAAATTTGAAAACATTATTGAAAAAGGATAAAAATGCCCAATGTAAGCAATTTCTCTTTTATCACAGTGTTTTGAAAATTTATCTGCTGCAAATGTGTCTTAACCCTTTCCCTTATATAGACGCTTTCTGACGCCTCTGCAGCAGACGGCTATTTGAAAACATAGTGACAAAAGAAGAAATTGCACAAAACGTTTTAGTCATAGATTATCCATTCAATTATAGAGATTTTCTATTTTTTGACAAAATATGTTCGAAGTCGTCTGCTGCAGAATTGTCGTATGAGGGAAAGGGTTAATGTGTATGTTAGTGGGAAAGGGTTAAATTTAGTTATTTACATTTAAGTCTTATCAAATTATTTAAATGTTTTCTTTAACATGGATTTCAGATGATAGCACTGTTTGTTAATTTAGTGTTTCTAGGGAGTGCATTTACAATCATGTTAGTGTATGTCTGGAGTAGAAGAAATCCCTATGTTAGAATGAATTTCTTTGGACTTATGAATTTTCAAGCACCCTATCTGCCATGGGTTTTGTTAGCGTTTTCCTTGCTGTTAGGAAACTCTGTTATTGTAGATTTAATGGGTAAGATACAATTTTGTTTTTATGTTTTATTCCAAAAACAATGAATTTATTTTTTAATTTCAAGCAAGTTTTATTGAACTCTCGCATTAAGTAATGTGTCCAGCTGCGATAGTTTTGTCTGTAAAGAGGGCGATTGATTTATCAATCCTGTGGTCTCGCGTTTAAATCCCATTCTTCTTCCACTTAAAATCTGTTTTTATAATCTGTTCACTTTTCTCATAAGCTGTACAAGCAATGGCTTAAAATTTTAAAAGAATTATGGCCCTTTTAAAAATATATATCACTTGTGCCAAAAGTTGTTTGGGTTGTTTGGGTGAGTTATTGTGATCACCCTGTATCCATTGCTTGTCATCCTCAACAATTTCTGTAAGCAACATCTCCTCTTAAACCAGGGTTGATTGCAGACAAACTTCACAGGAAAGTTCCAGTATTTTTTTCAATTTTCTTTTTCTTATTTTCCTGACAACTTGACTCATATTTAAGAGGGGTTTTTAAAACAGCATATGGAATAATTAGACTCTAGAGTATAATATATTGTTTGAGGGCCTTAGTCATTTATTAGTCCCCTACCGGTCAAAGAGCACATCACCCAGCCACCTACTCCCCAGATCAAGGTCACAGTTTATCCGCCTGTCAGTCTGCCCGCAATCTTGTGTCCTGGCTGTATCTTCCACATGCCTGAACAAATTATTTCACACAATTATTATGCCGTGGTGTGTTGTCCGTCGTCCGTGCGGCCGTAAACAATTGCTTGTGAACGCGATTCAGTCTTTTGATTGAATCTCAATCAAACTTATACAGATAAGATATCCATGAGAGCTTGGTTCCTTTCGCAAACCAGCCAGATCCGCCTATGCAAGACTTGATTATGGCCCTTGAAATTGTCAAAATTGCTATAATAGAGCTTGTGAACACAATAGAGGCTCCATTTACTAACTAATCTCAGAAAGTAGTTAAATATTGATGAGAGCTCTGTTCCTTTCGAAAACATGCCAGATGTGCCCTTGCATGACTGGATTATGGCCCTTGAAATTGTTAAAATTGCTATAATACAGCTTGTGAACACAATAGAGCCTCCATTTACTATTCAATCTTCACCAACCTTAGATAGTAGTTAAATATTGATGAGAGCTCGGTTCCTTTCGCAAACAAGCCAGATCCGCCCATGCAAGACTGGATTATGGCCCTTGAAATTGTTAAAATTGCTATAATACAGCTTGTGAACACAATAGAGGCTCCATTTATCATCTGATCTTCATCAAACTTAGATAGTAGTTAAATATTGATGAGAGCTTGGTTCTTTTCGAAAACCAGCCAGATGTGCCCTTGCATGACTTGATTATGGCCCTTGAAATTGTCAAAATTGCTATAATACAGCTTGTGAACATAAAAGAGCCATTTATTATCCGATTTTCACCATACATACATGCTCTGGATTGAAAATGACCAAAGAACCATACCAGTAGAGCATAGGCCCTCATGGGCCTCTTGTTTTCAATAACAAGATGATGTGTCATGCACATCACTCAACCACCTATACCCAAGGTCAAGGTCATAGTTTTGACTCAAACAATGTCCTTCCGCAATTTTGTGTCAAGGCTGTATCTTCCACATGCTTGAATGGATGTTGATATAACTTCATACTATCATTCTCCATAAGATGATGATGTGTCATGCACATCACCCAGCCACCCATTTATAAGGTTAAGTTCAGACTTGAAGACTTTGTTCCGCAATTTCATGTCTACAACTATAGAAGGTCATGGTCACAGTTTGTCCGTAATTTCATGTCCGGGCTGAATCTTCCACGTGCCTGAACGGATGATGATATTATTTTACACAATAATTCTCAATAACAAGATGATGTGTCATGCACTTCAGCCAGCCACCTACTCCCAAGGTCAAAGTCAGAGTTTGGGCTCAAACGATGTCCGTCTGCAATTTCGTGTCCAGGCTGTATCTTTGTCTTGCTTGAAAGGATTTTGATATTACTTCACACAATTATTCTTCATAACAAGATGATGTGTCATGCATATCACCAAGCCACCTACTCCAAAGGTCAAGGTCACAGTTTGGGCTCAAACATTGTTTGTCCACAATTTCATGTCTCCCATGTGCTTGAATTTATT
Organism: Serripes groenlandicus; assembly: GCA_031761405.1. Taxonomy (NCBI): domain Eukaryota; kingdom Metazoa; phylum Mollusca; class Bivalvia; order Cardiida; family Cardiidae; genus Serripes; species Serripes groenlandicus. Next base: position 71,517,463 of record JASEVX010000003.1, read on the forward strand.
CTTCATTGCAAGATGATGTGTCATGCACAATAACCATGATCCACTTACTACCACTGTCAAGGTCAGACTGGAAGACTTTGTTTGCTATTTCATGACAATAACTCTAGAACGTCACACATTTAATCAGGACCATTACAAGACCAAGTGTGTCAAGGGGCATTACTCTAAAGTGAGGTTTTACAGAATAATGTGCCTTTTTAACTTAGATTTTTTGACCGGTAGGAAACTTGTGTTTTGCTTGCAAAACTCTATTAACCCTTTCCCTCATACGACAATTCTGCAGCAGACGACTTTGAACATATTTTGTCAAAAAACAGAAAATCTCTATAATTGAATGTAACCTATGACTAAAAGTGGAAAACATTGTGTCAAAAGGAGAAATTGCACGTTTTGTGCAATTTCTTCTTTTGTCACTATGTTTTCAAAAAGCCGCCTGCTGCAGAGGCGTCAGAACGCGTACGGTATATATGAGGGAAAGGGTTAACTTGTTATATTTTATCCAATTTCAGGTATAGCGATCGGTCATGTATATTATTTCCTAGAAGACGTATTTCCCCAACAACAAGGGGGATTTAGAATATTAAAAACTCCTGGTCTACTGTAAGTATGAATGTTTAACCCGTTCCCTACATACTGTTACAGCAAATCTACAGCAGTCATAATGCAGTATACATGAGCAATTTCTCCTTTTGCCACAATGTTTTCCACTTTTAGTCCTAGGTTATCCATTCAATTATAGAGATTTTCTTTTTTTTGCAAAGTCGTATGTTGCAGAATTGTCGTATGAGGGAAAGGGTTAAACATTGGTTTTCAATGGTTCAATAGAAGGTTTATAACAGTACACTGAATGCCGAGGTTTGTGTGCGACCTGCTTTGGCAGGGTGACACATTGGGACCTTTTCTCCTTGTCTGTCTCATCTTCTCTTAACACTTTCCCTCATACAACAAATCTGCAGCAGACGACCCTGAATATATTTTGTCAATAAATAGAATATGTCTATAATTGAATGGATAACCTATGACTAAAAGAAGAAAACATTGTGCCAAAAGGAGAAATTGCTCGTTTGAGCAATTTCTTCTTTTGTCATTATGTTTTCAAAAAGCCGTCTGCTGCAGAGGCGTCAGAAAGCGTCTATATGAGGGAAAGGGCCATGTACAAAAATCAGCAGCAGATGACTTTGAAAGCATCTTTGAAAAACTAGAAAATATCTACAAATGGAACAATACTTACTGAATAGGGTTGAAAACAAAGTGGCAAATGATGAACAATTTCTCCTTTTGCAACAATGGGTTTTTAGCTCACCTATGCACGAAGTGCAAGGTGAGCTATTGTGATCACATTTTGTCCGGCGTCCGTCCGGCGTCCGTCTTGCGTCGTCAACATTTCAGCTTGTTAACACTCTACATTTTGCATCCAATCTTCATGAAAGTGTATCAGAACATTCATCTCCATAAAATCTTGGACAAGTTCGAAACTGGGCCATATGAGGTCAAAAATGAGGTCACTAGGTCAAATTGAAGCGAAATCTTGTTAACACTCTGGAGGCCACATTTTCAACTTGAGCATGTTGAAACTTTATCAGAATGTTTGTCTTGATGATATGTAGGTCAAGTTCGAACATGGGTCATGTCGGGTCAAAAAGTAGGTCACTAGGTCAAATTGAAGGAAAATCTTGTTAACACTCCAGAGGCCGCAGTTTTTGCTTCAGCAGTTTGAAATTGTGTCAGAATGTTTGTCTTAAAAATATCTAGGTCAAGTTTGAATATGGGTCATATTGGGTCAGAAACTAGGTCATTAGGCTAAATTTAGGCAAAATCTTGTTAACTCTGTAGAAGCCGCATGTTTTGCTTCAGCAGCTTGAAATTTGGTCAGAATGTTTGTCTAAATGATATCTAGGCCAAGTTCGAATATGGGTCATGCCGGGTTACAAACTAGGTCACTAGGCCAAATTGAAGGGTAATCTTGTTAACACTCTTCATACTGCATTTTTAACTTGAGCATGATGAAACTTTATCAGAATGTTTTTCTTGATGATATGTAAGTCAAGTTCGATCAAGGGTCATGTTGGGTCAAAAAATAGGTCACTAGGTCAAATTGAAGGAAAATCTTGTTAACACTCTAGAGGCCACATTGTTTGCTTCAGAAGTTTGAAATTTTGTCAGAATGTTTGTCTTAAAGATATCCAGGTCAAGTTCGAATATGGGTCATATTGGGTCAGAAACTAGGTCACTAGGCCAAATTGAAGGAACATCTTGTTAACTCTGTAGAAGACACATTTTTGCTACAGCAGCTTGACATTTAATGAGAATGTTTATCTAAATGATATCTAAGCCAGATTCGAATATGGATCATGTAGGGTCAAAAACTAGGTCACTAGGTCAAATTGAAGGAAAATCTTGTTAACACTTTGGATGCCGCATTTTTTGCTTCAGCAGCTTGAAATTTGGTCAGAATGTTTGTCTGAATTATATCTAGGTCAAGTTCGAATATGGGTCATATTTGGTCAGAAACAAGGTCAATAAAGGAAAATATTGTTCAAACTCCGGAGGCCGCATTTTTACTTTGAGCAAGTTGAAAATTTGTCACAAGGTTGTCTTGATGATATCTAGTCCATGTTGGAATATGGGTCATATCAGGTAAAAAAATATAGATCACTAGGCCAAATGAAGGAAAATCTTGTTAACACTGGAGGTTGCATTCAGAATAATTGTCTTGCTGTGTTTTGCATTGCAGTACATTGTATAATTAAGGTGAGCGATCCAGGGCCATCATGGCCCTCTTGTTTAAATGCTGTCTGCTGCAGATGTGTCAAAACGTGTCTACAAGTGGGAAAGGGTTAATTTGTTATACAGAAAACACTTCTTCTTCTGATTCTTCCGATCAGAAAATGTTCACAATACATGTACTTTATTTATTCTAATGAAAACATCACAATAAAGTAGAAAAACATCACATAATATTAAAAAAAAAAGAGGTATTGCAATATAAGCAATCTTTCTTTTTCTCTTGTTGGTTTCATAAGTAATCTGCTGTAGATAACATAATGGCCTCTGTGTAATGAATCGATCCAGATCAGCCTGCGCAGTCTGTGCAGACTGATCCGGATGACACATGGGTGGATAGAGGTAGAGAGTAATGATTCCTGAAACAGTAAATCCACAGGAGGCGAAAAGTGTCTTTCCGGGTTAGCCTGGGCGGCATGCTTAGACTGATCTGGGTCGATACTTTATGCAGAGGCCATTATGTTGGTTTTCTCGCGGGACGGCTCATATGTTAAGCATTTTCCTTTCTAAAGTTATTTTTGAATTGTAAGAGTCCTGTATTGAGGTTACTGTCCCATCTATTTCAGTAAATATCTATTTGACCCCCATGAGGAGGACCCAGACTATAACCCCCTCCCTGAGGAACGCCCAGGAGGATTTGATTGGGGTGAGGGGGAAAGAGTTGGGGAACAACCGGATAATAACCAGCAATGAGTCAACCTGTGAGACATGCACAGATGATGAGGACAGTCTGTCAACTTACACTCAGAAGATATGCCGATTATTCAGTGTTACATTGATAGAAAAGTGGAACATATCTGATACTTTAACAGCTCTGTATCAATTTAGCTGATTTGACAATATACTGTTGTCTGTTCTGAAAAACATGTCTGGATAAAAAGTATAACATTCTAAAAAATATATGTCTTTTGTTAAAAGACTATGGCAGTGGTGAGAGACTGGCCCTCTTTGGCCTTTTGTTTCTTTTCCCACATTGTTTTCAAAAGATGTCTATTGTAGAGTGTCAAATGTCTACTGTTTCAGGCAAAGGATCTTTAAGAATCGGTTTTATCACCTGTATAAACAGTAATGCTGTAAAGTAAAACAAACACTTTTTTCTATTTCGTCTCATTTTTTTTATATTTTTCGGAAATTGGAGAAGTATCAATTTAGGATGAAAAAAAAAGTGATATCAGATGATATTTTGTGTCCTTTATATATCTTGATATGTTCCGATGAAATTTCCACATACGATCAAAAAAGTGGGAACTAGAAAAAAATCACAAAAGAAAATATCATGAGAAAGTGTTAGATCCTTTTCTGATATACTTCTCAAATCATGTGTTGAAGAGTCATCATCACTTCATATAACCCTTTCCAACATGCACGTCTGCAGCAGGTTAACTTGAAAACCTCGAGGCAAGACTAGAGACAATCTGTGTTCGTTAACCCTTTCCCTCATATAGACGCTTTCTGACGCCTCTGCAGCAGACAGCTTTTTGAAAACATAGTGACAAAAGAAGAAATTGCTCAAAACGAGCAATTTCTCCTTTTGCCACAATGTTTTCCACTTTTAGTCATAGGTTATCCATTCAATTATAGAGGTTTTTCTATTTTTTGACAAAATATGTTCAAAGTCGTCTGTAGCAGAATTGTTGTATGAGGGAAAGGGTTAATAATTGTATTATTATTGGATAAGAGTTGAAGGAAGAGTAGGATGACGGGATCAGTCAAGTTTGGGTTATGACCATGTAGCTCTTTGTGAAATATCAGGACCTCTTGTAAGATCTGTAAGGTCTGTATATCTTAACCCTTTCCCACGTACAATAAATCTGCAGCAGACAACTTTGAAAATATCTCGGCAAATATAGGTAAAATCTCTGTAATCTAAAGGATAATTGTAAAGTGTAGAGTTAAAAACATTGTGGCAAAAGGTGAAATTGCTCGTCATGTTATTAATGTCCTTTAAATATTGATCTTGTCATGATGGGCATATTCTAAGGTGAGCTATCCTGGACCGCATTGCCCTCTTGTTGTTTATCCGTTTTAAGATTTGACTTTTTGAGTATAATGTATTATAAAAGATATTATTTATTTAAATGTTCTGTATTTTCATTGTTTTAAAAGACAGGCATATCTTAATGGCATATTGTTTTAAAAGACAGGCATATCTTGATGGCATATTGTTTTAAAGACAAGCATATCTTGATGGCATATTGCTTTAAAAGACAAGCATATCTTGATGGCGTATTGTTTTAAAAGAAAAGCATATCTTGATGGCATATTGTTCTAAAAGATAAGCATATCTTGATGGCATATTGTTTTAAAAGACAAGCAACTTTTGATGGCATATTGTTTAAAAAGACAAGCATATCTTGACGGCATATTAATTTAAAAGACAAGCATATCTTGACGGCATATGTATCACCCTTTCTCTGATACAGACAACTTAAGCAATTTCTATATTATCCACAATGTTTAAGCTCTAAATTAAATATTTACCCCAAACATCAAAACCTTGAAAACATCTAGGCAAATATACGGAAAATGCCTTAACATGATAGTAAAACTATTAGATAGAGTGGTTAACATTGTGGCAAAAGTCGTCTGCTGCAGATGTATCGAAATGCATCTGCAGGTGAGCAAAGGGTTAATTTGTCTTCTACAGATGCATCTCTTCAAAAGTCATTTTACAAATTGATCGTTCCTCCAACTTATTTCCCACATACAACAAATCAGCTGCTGACGACTTTGTAAACACCTAGGCAAATATATCAAAAATCTCTATGAATAAGGACTTATTTATTAAAAAAGAGTTGGAAATATTGTGGCGAAAGGCGAAATTAATATTTATGAACGTAGTGTGCTGCAGATGATTCAAAACATCTGCAAGAGAAAGTGTTAAAAGCATACTCCCCATTGTTCAGATGTTAAAAGTATACTCCCCATTGTTCAGATGGTAAAAGCATACTCCCCATTGTTCATAAGTTAAAAGCATACTCCTCATTGTTCAGAAGTTAAAAGCATACTCCCAATTGTTCAGATGGTAAAAGCATACTCCCCATTGTTCAGATGTTAAAAGTATACTCACCATCGTTCAGATGTTAAAAGTATACTCCCCATTGTTCAGATGGTAAAAGCATACTCCCCATTGTTCATAAGTTAAAAGCATACTCCCAATTGTTCAGATGGTAAAAGCATACTCCCCATTGTTCAGATGTTAAAAGTATACTCCCCATTGTTCAGATGGTAAAAGCATACTCCCCATTGTTCAGATGGTAAAAGCATACTCCCCATTGTTCAGAAGTTAAAAGCATACTCCCAATTGTTCAGATGTTAAAAGTATACTCCCATCGTTCTTATGTTAAAAGTATACTCCCCATTGTTCAGATGTTAAAATCATACTCCCCATTGTTCAGATGTTAAAAGCATACTCACCATTGTTCAGATGTTAAAAGCATACTCTCCATTGTTCAGATGTTAAAAGTATACTCCCCACTGTTCAGAAGTTAAAAGCATAATCCCCATTGTTCAGATGTTAAAAGCATACTCCCCATTGTTCAGATGGTAAAAGTATACTCCCCATTGTTCAGATGGTAAAAGCATACTCCCCATTGTTCAGATGTTAAAAGCATACTCCCCATTGTTCAGGTGTTAAAAGCATACTCCCCATTGTTCAGATGTTAAAAGCATACTCCCCATTGTTCAGGTGTTAAAAGCATATTCCCAATTGTTCAGATGTTAAAAGCATACTCCCCATTGTTCAGATGTTAAAAGCATACTCCCCATTGTTCAGGTGTTAAAAGTATACTCCCCATCGTTCAGATGGTAAAAGCATACTCCCCATTGTTCAGATATTAAAAGTATACTCCCCATCGTTCAGATGGTAAAAGCATACTCCCCATTGTTCAGATATTAAAAGTATACTCCCCATTGTTCAGATGTTAAAAGTATACTCCCCATTGTTCAGAAGTTAAAAGTATACTCCCCATTGTTCAGATGTTAAAAGTATACTCCCCATTGTTCAGATGTTAAAAGTATACTCCCCATTGTTCAGATGTTAAAAGTATACTCCCCATCGTTCAGATGTTAAAAACATACTCCCCATAGTTCAGATACTAAAAGAATACTCCCAATTGTTCAGAAGTTAAAAGCATACTCCCCATTGTTCAGATGGTAAAAGCATACTCCCCATTGTTCAGATGGTAAAAGCATACTCCCCATTGTTCAGATATTAAAAGTATACTCCCCATTGTTCAGATGTTAAAAGTATACTCCCCATTGTTCAGATGTTAAAAGTATACTCCCCATTGTTCAGATGTTAAAAGTATACTCCCCATTGTTCAGAAGTTAAAAGTATACTCCCCATCGTTCAGAAGTTAAAAGCATACTCCCCATTGTTCAGATATTAAAAGCATACTCCCCATTGTTCAGATATTAAAAGTATACTCCCCATCGTTCAGATGTTAAAAGCATACTCCCGATTGCTCAGAGGTTGCAGATGTTTTCTCAGAATTGACTGAAGTGGATAATAATCTTTATACATGTATCGGGTAATCCTGTACCATGAATGTTCAAATTATTCCGATCCATTGAAAGATTTCTCCTCCCAAACCGGATGGCCAATTTTCAAATAATCTTTGTAGACGTTTCCCTGGTTGACCCACTATCAGATTCCTTCAAGCCATGTTGATTGGTTTAAAAACATAGCCACCAGATGCTGGGACTGTTATGCCTAAACTGGCTATAGTAAAAATCTCCTCCTCTGAAACTATCTTGCTGATTTCCAAAGACTTGTGTAGAAATATTCTTTGGGTGACCCTCTATCGGATTCCTTCAAGCCATGTTGATTGGTTGAAAAACATTGCCCCTATGGGCGGGGCTGTTTTTCCTTAAATGGCTATAGTGGAAACTCTAAAATTCTTCCCCAGAATCTGGCCAATTTCAAAATAATTTAGTAGAACTGTTCCTTGGGTGACCGTCTAAATGATTCCTTCAAGCCATGTTGAATGGTTGTAAAAACTGGTCAGCAGAGGGCAGGGATGTTTTACAATATATGGCTATAGTGAAAACTAGCCATTTGCTTGGAAAGGATGTTGTGTGGAGTGCTAGTGATAAAAAAACGTAAAAATATATGGGTTGAAAAAATCAAACAAAATGAGAATTCACTCGAAACAAACAATTTCTCCTTTTACCATGATGTTTCAACTCAAGTCAATAGTTATACATTAATTTTGGGGGGTTATCATATTTGTGCAAATATGTTATCAACAATCGTCTGCTGTTATATACATATGGCCTACCTCAGAATTAAACCAGAAAGACAAATATTTAGTTTATGAGACAGGAAAATATATATTGTTGGGAAGGTGATTTATTTATTGTGATAATTATTTTTCGATGATAAGGTTAAATAGTTGTCTTCTCTACATATATAGGACTATTTACACTTGCTTCTATGAAGGAACATAATCAGATGCAAAATGACCCGTATCTCCTTACACTGCTGGAATATAAAAAACCCGGTTATTTGGACAGTACAATACCGTACAATTACTTATTGCCCCCTATGGGCCAATACAATACCGTACAATTACTTATTGTCCTCTATGGGCCAATACAATACCGTACAAGTTCTTATTGCCCCTTATAATCCAATACAATACTGTACAATTTCGTATTGCCCCCTATGAGCCAATACAATACTGTACAAATTCGTATTGCCCCCTATGAGCCATAATCAGATGCAAAATGACCCGTATCTCCTTACACTGCTTGAATATAAAAAAACCAGTTATTTGGACAGTACAATAGCGTACAATTACTTATTGCCCCCTATGGGCCAATACAATACAGTACAATTACTTATTGTCCTCTATGGGCCAATACAATACCGTACAAGTTCTTATTGCCCCTTATAATCCAATACAATACTGTACAATTTCGTATTGCCTCCTATGAGCAAATACAATACTGTACAATTATTTATTGCCCCCCCCCCCCCCCCCCCCCCCCCCCCCCCCCCCCATGGGGCCAATACAATACTGTACAATTACTTAATGCTCCCCATGGGACAAAACAATACTGAACAATAACTTATTGCCCCCCATGGGCCAATACAATACTGTACAATTACTTATTGACCTCTATGGGCCAATACAATACTTTACAATTACTTATTGCCCTCTATAGGCCAATTCAATTCTTTAGAATTACTTATTGCCCCTCATGAGCCAATACAATACCGTACAATTACTTATTGACCTCTATGAGCCAATACAATACCGTACAATTACTTATTGACCTCTATGAGCCAATATAATACCGTACAATTACTTATTGCCCCATATGAGCCAATACAATACCTTACAATTACTTATTGACCTCTATGGGCCAATACAATACTGTACAATTACTTATTGCCCCATATGGGCCAATACAATACAGTACAATTACTTATTGCCCTCTATGAGCCAATACAATACCGTACAATGACTTATTGCCACATATGAGCCAATACAATACCTTACAATTACTTACTGCCCTCTATGAGCCAATACAATACCGTACAATAACTTATTGCCCTCTATGGGCCAATACAATACCGTACAATGACTTATTGCCCCATATGAGCCAATACAATACCGTACAATAACTTATTGCCCTCTATGAGCCAATACAATACCGTACAATTACTTATTGCCCCATATGAGCCAATACAATACCGTACAATAACTTATTGCCCCCTATGAGCCAATACAATACCGTACAATAACTTATTGCCCTCTATGGGCCAATACAATACCGTACAATTACTTATTGCCCCATATGAGCCAATACAATACCGTACAATAACTTATTGCCCCATATGAGCCAATACAATACCGTACAATTACTTATTGCCCCATATGAGCCAATACAATACCGTACAATAACTTATTGCCCTCTATGGGCCAATACAATACCGTACAATTACTTATTGCCCCATATGAGCCAATACAATACCGTACAATAACTTATTGCCCTCTATGGGCCAATACAATACCGTACAATTACTTATTGCCCCATATTAGCCAATACAATACCGTACAATAACTTATTGCCCTCTATGGGCCAATACAATACCGTACAATGACTTATTGCCCCATATGAGCCAATACAATACCTTACAATTACTTATTGCCCTCTATGAGCCAATACAATACCGTACAATTACTTATTGACCTCTATGGGCCAATACAATACAATACAATTACTTATTGCCCTCTATGAGCCAATACAATACCGTACAATGACTTATTGCCACATATGAGCCAATACAATACCTTACAATTACTTATTGCCCTCTATGAGCCAATACAATACCTTACAATAACTTATTGACCTCTATGGGCCAATACAATACCGTACAATGACTTATTGCCCCATATGAGCCAATACAATACCGTACAATAACTTATTGCCCTCTATGAGCCAATACAATACCGTACAATTACTTATTGCCCCATATGAGCCAATACAATACCTTACAATTACTTATTGCCCTCTATGGGCCAATACAATACAATACAATGACTTATTGTCCTATATGAGCCAATACAATACAAGACAATGACTTATTGTCCTCTATGAGCCAATACAATACCGTACAATGACTTATTGCCCCATATGAGCCAATACAATACCTTACAATTACTTATTGCCCTCTATGAGCCAATACAATACCGTACAATAACTTATTGCCCTCTATGAGCCAATACAATACCGTACAATGACTTATTGCCCTCTATGAGCCAATACAATACCTTACAATAACTTATTGACCTCTATGGGCCAATACAATACCGTACAATGACTTATTGCCCCATATGAGCCAATACAATACCTTACAATTACTTATTGCCCTCTATGAGCCAATACAATACCGTACAATTACTTATTGACCTCTATGAGCCAATACAATACCGTACAATTACTTATTGCCCCATATGAGCCAATACAATACCTTACAATTACTTATTGACCTCTATGGGCCAATACAATACTGTACAATTACTTATTGCCCCATATGGGCCAATACAATACAGTACAATTACTTATTGCCCTCTATGAGCCAATACAATACCGTACAATGACTTATTGCCCCATATGAGCCAATACAATACCTTACAATTACTTATTGCCCTTTATGAGCCAATACAATACCGTACAATTACTTATTGACCTCTATGGGCCAATACAATACAATACAATTACTTATTGCCCTCTATGAGCCAATACAATACCGTACAATGACTTATTGCCACATATGAGCCAATACAATACCTTACAATTACTTACTGCCCTCTATGAGCCAATACAATACCGTACAATAACTTATTGCCCTCTATGGGCCAATACAATACCGTACAATGACTTATTGCCCCATATGAGCCAATACAATACCGTACAATAACTTATTGCCCTCTATGAGCCAATACAATACCGTACAATTACTTATTGCCCCATATGAGCCAATACAATACCGTACAATAACTTATTGCCCCCTATGAGCCAATACAATACCGTACAATAACTTATTGCCCTCTATGGGCCAATACAATACCGTACAATTACTTATTGCCCCATATGAGCCAATACAATACCGTACAATAACTTATTGCCCCATATGAGCCAATACAATACCGTACAATTACTTATTGCCCCATATGAGCCAATACAATACCGTACAATAACTTATTGCCCTCTATGGGCCAATACAATACCGTACAATTACTTATTGCCCCATATGAGCCAATACAATACCGTACAATAACTTATTGCCCTCTATGGGCCAATACAATACCGTACAATTACTTATTGCCCCATATGAGCCAATTCAATACCGTACAATAACTTATTGCCCTCTATGGGCCAATACAATACCGTACAATGACTTATTGCCCCATATGAGCCAATACAATACCTTACAATTACTTATTGCCCTCTATGAGCCAATACAATACCGTACAATTACTTATTGACCTCTATGGGCCAATACAATACAATACAATTACTTATTGCCCTCTATGAGCCAATACAATACCGTACAATGACTTATTGCCACATATGAGCCAATACAATACCTTACAATTACTTATTGCCCTCTATGAGCCAATACAATACCTTACAATAACTTATTGACCTCTATGGGCCAATACAATACCGTACAATGACTTATTGCCCCATATGAGCCAATACAATACCGTACAATAACTTATTGCCCTCTATGAGCCAATACAATACCGTACAATTACTTATTGCCCCATATGAGCCAATACAATACCTTACAATTACTTATTGCCCTCTATGGGCCAATACAATACAATACAATGACTTATTGTCCTCTATGAGCCAATACAATACAAGACAATGACTTATTGTCCTCTATGAGCCAATACAATACCGTACAATGACTTATTGCCCCATATGAGCCAATACAATACCTTACAATTACTTATTGCCCTCTATGAGCCAATACAATACCGTACAATAACTTATTGCCCTCTATGAGCCAATACAATACCGTACAATGACTTATTGCCCTCTATGAGCCAATACAATACCTTACAATAACTTATTGACCTCTATGGGCCAATACAATACCGTACAATGACTTATTGCCCCATATGAGCCAATACAATACCTTACAATTACTTATTGCCCTCTATGAGCCAATACAATACCGTACAATAACTTATTGCCCTCTATGAGCCAATACAATACCGTACAATTACTTATTGCCCCCATATGAGCCAATACAATACTGTACAATGACTTATTGCCCCATATGAGCCAATACAATACCTTACAATTACTTATTGCCCTCTATGAGCCAATACAATACCGTACAATAACTTATTGCCCTCTATGAGCCAATACAATACCGTACAATGACTTATTGCCCCATATGAGCCAATACAATACCTTACAATTACTTATTGCCCTCTATGAGCCAATACATTACCGTACAATGACTTATTGTCCTCTATGAGCTAATACAATACCGTACAATGACTTATTGCCCCATATGAGCCAATACAATACCTTACAATTA
>JASEVX010000003.1:71530521-71577341 GCA_031761405.1 Serripes groenlandicus
CGTACAATGACTTATTGTCCTCTATGAGCTAATACAATACCGTACAATGACTTATTGCCCCATATGAGCCAATACAATACCTTACAATTACTTATTGCCCTCTATGAGCCAATACAATACCGTACAATTACTTATTGACCTCTATGAGCCAATACAATACAATACAATTACTTATTGCCCTCTATGAGCCAATACACTACCGTACAATGACTTATTGACCTCTATGGGCCAATACAATACAATACAATACAATTACTTATTGCCCTCTATGAGCCAATACAATACCGTACAATTACTTATTGACCTCTATGGGCCAATACAATACAGTACAATTACTTATTGTCCTCTATGGGCCAATACAATACCGTACAAGTTCTTATTGCCCCTTATAATCCAATACAATACTGTACAATTTCGTATTGCCTCCTATGAGCAAATACAATACTGTACAATTATTTATTGCCCCCCCCCCCCCCCCCCCCCCCCCCCCCCCCCCATGGGCCAATACAATACTGTACAATTACTTATTGCTCCCCATGGGACAAAACAATACTGAACAATAACTTATTGCCCCCCGCCCCATGGGCCAATACAATACTGTACAATTACTTATTGACCTCTATGGGCCAATACAATACTTTACAATTACTTATTGCCCTCTATAGGCCAATTCAATTCTTTACAATTACTTATTGCCCCTCATGAGCCAATACAATACCGTACAATTACTTATTGACCTCTATGAGCCAATACAATACCGTACAATTACTTATTGACCTCTATGAGCCAATACAATACCGTACAATTACTTATTGCCCCATATGAGCCAATACAATACCTTACAATTACTTATTGACCTCTATGGGCCAATACAATACTGTACAATTACTTATTGCCCCATATGGGCCAATACAATACAGTACAATTACTTATTGCCCTCTATGAGCCAATACAATACCGTACAATGACTTATTGCCCCATATGAGCCAATACAATACCTTACAATTACTTATTGCCCTCTATGAGCCAATACAATACCGTACAATTACTTATTGACCTCTATGGGCCAATACAATACAATACAATTACTTATTGCCCTCTATGAGCCAATACAATACCGTACAATGACTTATTGCCACATATGAGCCAATACAATACCTTACAATTACTTACTGCCCTCTATGAGCCAATACAATACCGTACAATAACTTATTGCCCTCTATGGGCCAATACAATACTGTACAATGACTTATTGCCCCATATGAGCCAATACAATACCGTACAATAAGTTATTGCCCTCTATGAGCCAATACAATACCGTACAATTACTTATTGCCCCATATGAGCCAATACAATACCGTACAATAACTTATTGCCCCCTATGAGCCAATACAATACCGTACAATAACTTATTGCCCTCTATGGGCCAATACAATACCGTACAATTACTTATTGCCCCATATGAGCCAATACAATACCGTACAATAACTTATTGCCCCATATGAGCCAATACAATACCGTACAATTACTTATTGCCCCATATGAGCCAATACAATACCGTACAATAACTTATTGCCCTCTATGGGCCAATACAATACCGTACAATTACTTATTGCCCCATATGAGCCAATACAATACCGTACAATAACTTATTGCCCTCTATGGGCCAATACAATACCGTACAATTACTTATTGCCCCATATGAGCCAATACAATACCGTACAATAACTTATTGCCCTCTATGGGCCAATACAATACCGTACAATGACTTATTGCCCCATATGAGCCAATACAATACCTTACAATTACTTATTGCCCTCTATGAGCCAATACAATACCGTACAATTACTTATTGACCTCTATGGGCCAATACAATACAATACAATTACTTATTGCCCTCTATGAGCCAATACAATACCGTACAATGACTTATTGCCACATATGAGCCAATACAATACCTTACAATTACTTATTGCCCTCTATGAGCCAATACAATACCTTACAATAACTTATTGACCTCTATGGGCCAATACAATACCGTACAATGACTTATTGCCCCATATGGGCCAATACAATACCGTACAATAACTTATTGCCCTCTATGAGCCAATACAATACCGTACAATTACTTATTGCCCCATATGAGCCAATACAATACCTTACAATTACTTATTGCCCTCTATGGGCCAATACAATACAATACAATGACTTATTGTCCTCTATGAGCCAATACAATACAAGACAATGACTTATTGTCCTCTATGAGCCAATACAATACCGTACAATGACTTATTGCCCCATATGAGCCAATACAATACCTTACAATTACTTATTGCCCTCTATGAGCCAATACAATACCGTACAATAACTTATTGCCCTCTATGAGCCAATACAATACCGTACAATGACTTATTGCCCTCTATGAGCCAATACAATACCTTACAATAACTTATTGACCTCTATGGGCCAATACAATACCGTACAATGACTTATTGCCCCATATGAGCCAATACAATACCTTACAATTACTTATTGCCCTCTATGAGCCAATACAATACCGTACAATAACTTATTGCCCTCTATGAGCCAATACAATACCGTACAATTACTTATTGCCCCATATGAGCCAATACAATACCGTACAATGACTTATTGCCCCATATGAGCCAATACAATACCTTACAATTACTTATTGCCCTCTATGAGCCAATACAATACCGTACAATAACTTATTGCCCTCTATGAGCCAATACAATACCGTACAATAACTTATTGCCCTTTATGAGCCAATACAATACCGTACAATGACTTATTGCCCCATATGAGCCAATACAATACCTTACAATTACTTATTGCCCTCTATGAGCCAATACATTACCGTACAATGACTTATTGTCCTCTATGAGCTAATACAATACCGTACAATGACTTATTGCCCCATATGAGCCAATACAATACCTTACAATTACTTATTGCCCTCTATGAGCCAATACAATACCGTACAATTACTTATTGACCTCTATGAGCCAATACAATACAATACAATTACTTATTGCCCTCTATGAGCCAATACAATACCGTACAATGACTTATTGACCTCTATGGGCCAATACAATACAATACAATACAATTACTTATTGCCCTCTATGAGCCAATACAATACCGTACAATTACTTATTGACCTCTATGGGCCAATACAATACCGTACAATAACTTATTGCCCCATATGAGCCAATACAATACCGTACAATGACTTATTGCCCCATATGAGCCAATACAATACCGTACAATTACTTATTGCCCTCTATGAGCCAATACAATACCGTACAATGACTTATTGTCCTCTATGAGCCAATACAATACCGTACAATTACTTATTGCCCCATATGAGCCAATACAATACCTTACAATTACTTATTGCCATCTATGAACCAATACAATACCGTACAATTACTTATTGCCCCATATGAGCCAATACAATACAATACAATTACTTATTGCCCTCTATGAGCCAATACATTACCGTACAATGACTTATTGCCCCATATGAGCCAATACAATACCGTACAATGACTTATTGCCCCATATGAGCCAATACAATACAGTACAATTACTTATTTCCCCTCTATGAGCCAATACAATACCGTACAATGACTTATTGCCCTCTATGAGCCAATACAATACCGTACAATGAATTATTGCCCCATATGAGCCAATACAATACAGTACAATTACTTATTGCCCTCTATGAGCCAATACAATACCGTACAATGACTTATTGTCCTCTATGAGCCAATACAATACCGTACAATTACTTATTGCCCCATATGAGCCAATACAATACCTTACAATTACTTATTGCCCTCTATGAGCCAATACAATACCGTACAATGACTTATTGCCCCATATGAGCCAATACAATACAATACAATTACTTATTGCCCTCTATGGGCCAATACAATACAATACAATTACTTATTGCC
Organism: Serripes groenlandicus; assembly: GCA_031761405.1. NCBI lineage: Eukaryota > Metazoa > Mollusca > Bivalvia > Cardiida > Cardiidae > Serripes > Serripes groenlandicus. The sequence continues at coordinate 71,534,505 of JASEVX010000003.1, forward strand.
CTCTATGAGCCAATACAATACAATACAATTACTTATTGCCCTCTATGAGCCAATACAATACCGTACAATTACTTATTGCCCCATATGAGCCAATACAATACAATACAATTACTTATTGACCTCTATGGGCCAATACAATACAATACAATTACTTATTGCCCTCTATGAGCCAATACAATACCGTACAATGACTTATTGCCCCATATGAGCCAATACAATACCGTACAATTACTTATTGCCCCATATGGGCCAATACAATACAATACAATGACTTATTGCCCCATATGAGCCAATACAATACCGTACAATAACTTATTGCCCTCTATGAGCCAATACAATACCGTACAATGACTTATTGCCCCATATGAGCCAATACAATACCGTACAATAACTTATTGCCCCATATGAGTCAATACAATACCGTACAATTACTTATTGCCCCATATGAGCCAATACATTACCGTACAATGACTTATTGTCCTCTATGAGCCAATACAATACCTTACAATTACTTATTGCCCCATATGAGCCAATACAATACCGTACAATTACTTATTGCCCCATATGAGCCAATACAATACCGTACAATTACTTATTGCCCCATATGAGCCAATACAATACCGTACAATAACTTATTGTCCTCTATGAGCCAATACAATACCTTACAATTACTTATTGCCCCATATGAGCCAATACAATACCGTACAATTACTTATTGCCCGCTATGAGCCAATACAATACCTTACAATTACTTATTGCCCCATATGAGCCAATACAATACCGTACAATAACTTATTGTCCTCTATGAGCCAATACAATACCTTACAATTACTTATTGCCCCATATGAGCCAATACAATACCGTACAATTACTTATTGCCCTCTATGAGCCAATACAATACCGTACAATTACTTATTGCCCTCTATGAGCCAATACAATACCTTACAATTACTTATTGCCCCATATGAGCCAATACAATACCTTACAATTACTTATTGCCCTCTATGAGCCAATACAATACCTTACAATTACTTATTGCCCCATATGAGCCAATACAATACCGTACAATAACTTATTGCCCTCTATGAGCCAATACAATACCGTACAATTACTTATTGCCCCATATGAGCCAATACAATACCGTACAATAACTTATTGCCCTCTATGAGCCAAAACAATACCTTACAATTACTTATTGCCCCATATGAACCAATACAATACCTTACAATTACTTATTGCCCCATATGAGCCAATACAATACCGTACAATAACTTATTGTCCTCTATGAGCCAATACAATACATTACAATTACTTATTGCCCCATATGAGCCAATACAATACCGTACAATAACTTATTGCCCTCTATGAGCCAATACAATACCGTACAATTACTTATTGCCCCATATGAGCCAATACAATACCGTACAATAACTTATTGCCCTCTATGAGCCAAAACAATACCTTACAATTACTTATTGCCCCATATGAGCCAATACAATACTGTACAATTACTTATTGCCCCATATGAGCCAATACAATACCGTACAATTACTTATTGCCCCATATGAGCCAATACAATACCGTACAATTACTTATTGCCCCCTATGAGCCAATACAATACAATACAATTACTTTTTGCCCCATATGAGCCAATACATTACCGTACAATGACTTATTGTCCTCTATGAGCCAATACAATACCTTACAATTACTTATTGCCCCATATGAGCCAATACAATACCGTACAATTACTTATTGCCCCATATGAGCCAATACAATACCGTACAATTACTTATTGCCCCATATGAGCCAATACAATACCTTACAATTACTTATTGCCCTCTATGAGCCAAAACAATACAATACAATGACTTATTGCCCCATATGAGCCAATACAATACAGTACAATTACTTATTGCCCTCTATGAGCCAATACAATACAATACAATTACTTATTGCCCCATATGAGCCAATACAATACCTTACAATGACTTATTGCCCCATATGAGCCAATACAATACCTTACAATTACTTATTGCCCTCTATGAGCCAATACAATACCGTACAATGACTTATTGTCCTCTATGAGCCAATACAATACCGTACAATTACTTATTGCCCCATATGAGCCAATACAATACCTTACAATTACTTATTGCCCTCTATGAGCCAATACAATACCGTACAATTACTTATTGCCCCATATGAGCCAATACAATACTGTACAATTACTTATTGACCTCTATGGGCCAATACAATACCGTACAATTACTTATTGCCCCATATGAGCCAATACAATACCGTACAATTACTTATTGCCCCATATGAGCCAATACAATACCGTACAATTACTTATTGCCCCATATGAGCCAATACAATACCGTACAATAACTTATTGCCCCCTATGAGCCAATACATTACCTTACAATTGCCCCCTTTGTAGGAGATAAAGTAAGTACATGTACACTTTTCATAATTTAACAGAAATACAAACGAGAGGCCGACGCTTAACCACTGCACCACTGTCTTCAACGTTTTCACAGTTGCATAAGCTTCCCCGTCTGTGTTACATATGTAACCCGTTTGATTACTTCGACTACTATCATCACAATCGATGTTTGATAGATTATTATGTACATATTGAGTAAGTAATCCTTGTCTTCTATTGACACATGAGTATCGAACGTAGATTAGACTGCAGGAAGGTTGTTATTATTTGTAAATGTTGTTTAACATTCTTACTGCACGGGACCGCCTAGGTGGTGTAGTGGTAGAACGACTGCGGGAGGTCGCAGATTCGATCCCCGACTGAGTCATACCAAAGACTTTAAATATTTTAGTTGCTTTCCCTCCTCGGCGCTAAGGGTTGTGGGGCTTGCATTACGAAGAAGTACTGGTAAATTACCCAGTAGGAAACGCTGTGATATAACTGAAAACCATGTTAAAGCGGCGTAAAGCACCACAACAACTTGCAGTGTTTAAAAGTCTCACAGCAAGGCGTACGTAAATGATGTTTAAAAGTCTCACAGCACGGCGTACGTAAATGATGTTTAAAAGTCTCACAACAAAGCGTACGTAAATGATGTTTAAAAGTCTCACAACAAAGCGTACGTAAATGATGTTTAAAAGTCTCACAACAAAGCGTACGTAAATGATGTTTAAAAGTCTCACAACAAAGCGTACGTAAATGATGTTTAAAAGTCTCACAACAAAGCGTACGTAAATGATGTTTAAAAGTCTCACAGCAAGGCGTACATAAATGATGTTTAAAAGTCTCACAACAAAGCGTACGTAAATGATGTTTAAAAGTCTCACAGCAAGGCGTACGTAAATGATGTTTAAAAGTCTCACAACAAAGCGTACGTAAATGATGTTTAAAAGTCTCACAGCAAGGCGTACGTAAATGATGTTTAAAAGTCTCACAACAAAGCATACGTAAATGATGTTTAAAAGTCTCACAGCAAGGCGTACATAAATGATGTTTAAAAGTCTCACAACAAAGCGTACGTAAATGATGTTTAAAAGTCTCACAGCAAGGCGTACGTAAATGATGTTTAAAAGTCTCACAGAAAGGCGTACGTAAATGATGTTTAAAAGTCTCACAGCAAGGCGTACGTAAATGATGTTTAAAAGTCTCACAGCAAGGCGTACGTAAATGATGTTTAAAAGTCTCACAGCAAGGCGTACGTAAATGATGTTTAAAAGTCTCGCAGCACGGCGTACGTAAATGATGTTTTAAAGTCTCACAGCAAGACGTACGTAAATGATGTTTAAAAGTCTCACAGCAAGGCGTACGTAAATGATGTTTAAAAGTCTCACAACAAGGCGTACGTAAATGATGTTTAAAAGTCTCACAGCAAGGCGTACGTAAATGATGTTTAAAAGTCTCGCAGCAAGGCGTACGAAAATGATGTTTAAAAGTCTCGCAGCAAGGCGTACGTAAATGATGTTTAAAAGTCTCGCAGCACGGCGTACATAAATGATGTTTAAAAGTCTCACAGCAAGGCGTACGTAAATGATGTTTAAATGTCTCGCAGCACGGCGAACGTAAATGTTGTTTAAAGTCGTGTTTAACGGACTGTGGGTTTAAATATGATTTGACTGAAACACCGGTGTTAAAATAGATATGCCGGCATTACTAGTAATTTACCTAGAACAACGTTCAAACAAGTGATGATATACTAAAAATGCTAAGGTTTAAAATAATGTGACTATTAAACGACAGTAATTCAAACATTCTCGAAGCCTCTAGTAAACGATAGTAAATCAAGTATTCTCGAAGCCTCTAGTAAACGACAGTAAATAAAGTATTCTTGAGGCCTCTAGTAAACGACAGTAAATAATGTATTCTTGAGGCCTCTAGTAAACGATAGTAAATCAAGTATTCTCGAAGCCCTAGTAAACGACAGTAAATAAAGTATTCTTGAGGCCTCTAGTAAACGACAGTAAATTAAGTATTCTCGAAGCCTCTAGTAAACGACAGTAAATCAAGTATTCTCGAAGCCTCTAGTAAACGACAGTAAAGTAAGTATTCTCGAAGCCTCTAGTAAACGACAGTAAATTAAGTATTCTCGAAGCCTCTAGTAAACGACAGTAAATCAAGTATTCTCGAAGCCTCTAGTAAACGACATTAAATTAAGTATTCTCGAAGTCTTTAGTAAACGACAGTAAATTAAGCATTCTCGAAGCCTCTAGTAAACGACAGTAAATTAAGCATTCTCGAAGCCTCTAGTAAACGACAGTAAATTAAGCATTCTCGAAGCCTCTAGTAAACGACAGTAAATTTAAGCATTCTCGAAGCCTCTAGTAAACGACAGTAAATTAAGCATTCTCGAAGCCTCTAGTAAACGACAGTAATTCTCGAAGCCTATAGTAAACGACAGTAAATCAAGTATTCTCGAAGCTTCTTGTAAACGACAGTAAATAAAGCATTCTCGACGCCTCTAGTAAACGTCAGTTAATCAAGCATTATGGAAGACTCTAAACCTCAGTAAATCAAGCATTCTCGATGCCTCTGGTAAACGACAGTAAATCAAGTATTCTCGAAGCCTCTAGTAAACGACAGTAAATTAAGTATTCTCGAAGCCACTAGTAAACGACAGTAAATTAAGTATTCTCGAAGCCTCTATTAAACGACAGTAAATTAAGCATTCTCGAAGCCTCTAGTAAACGACAGTAAATTAAGTATTCTCGAAGCCTCTAGTAAACGACAGTAAATTAAGTATTCTCGAAGCCTCTAGTAAACGACAGTAAATTAAGTATTCTCGAAGCCTCTAGTAAACGACAGTAAATTAAGTATTCTCGAAGCCTCTAGTAAACGACAGTAAATTAAGTATTCTCGAAGCCTCTAGTAAACGACAGTAAATTAAGCATTCTCGAAGCCTCTAGTAAACGACAGTAAATTAAGTATTCTCGAAGCCTCTAGTAAACGACAGTAAATTAAGCATTCTCGAAGCCTCTAGTAAACGACAGTAAATTAAGCATTCTCGAAGCCTCTAGTAAACGACAGTAAATTAAGTTTTCTCAAAGCCTCTAGTAAACTCCAGTTAATCAAGCATTCTCGACGCCTCTAGTAAACGTCAGATAAGCAAGCATTCTCGAAGCCTCTAGTTAACGATAGTAAATAAAGTATTCTCGAAGCCTCTAGTAAACGACAGTCTATCAAGTATTCTCGACGCCTCTAGTAAACGACAGTCGATCAAGATTTATCGAAGCCTCTTGTAAACGACAGTCTATCAAGCATTTTCGAAGCCTCTAGTAAACGACAGTCTATCAAGCATTCTCGAAGCCTTTAGTAAATGTCAGTATTCAAGCTTTCTCGAAGCCTTTAGTAAATGTCAGTATTTAAGCTTTCTCGAAGCCTCTCGCCAACAACACAAATTCAAGCATTCTCGAGGCCTCTAGTAAACGACAGTATCTCTGATTACGTCCCTGATGTAACAAACAGGGTGAAAGGTTGTAAGTCAAATCCTCCAATCAGATTATGATTATAGCATTTTTACTTACAACAAGCTCATGCGTTTCCTGGTTTTTCCACACTAGTACACCACATAGACGGTTAAGCAGCCCATTGGTGAAAGACGAATGACGCAGGTCACAGTGACTGAGCTACCGGGGTTCGGCTACAATTACAATCAAATAGCACATTTGTAGTATCTTGTAATTACGTCATGTGGAACTTTAGGCACACTCTAATCAAATATCAAGAACAACGATAAACTGTCTAACTGTGGCTTCATGCGAGACGTTATGCGCATAGAATCAAATAACAAGCACAAAGCCATTCTGTCTAACTGTGGCGTCACGCGGAACGTTCTGCGCGCAGACAAATAACAAGCACAAAGCCATACTGTCTAACTGTGGAGTCATGCGGAACGTTACATGCGCACAGATTAAAAAAAAAAGCACAAAGCCATTCAGCCTAACTGTGGCGCCATGCGGAACGTTATGTACACATAATCAAATAAACACAATGCCATTCAGCCTAACTGTGGTGCCATGCGGAATGTTATGTACACATAATCAAATAACAAACACAAGGCCATTCAGCCTAACTGTGGCGTCATGCGGAACGTTATGTACACATAATCAAATAATAATCAAATAACAAGCACAATGCCATTCAGCCTAACTGTGGCGTCATGCAGAACGTTATGTACACATAATCAAATAACAAACACAAGGCCATTCAGCCTAACTGTGGCGTCATGCAGAACGTTATGTACACGTAATACAATAATAAGCACAAATCCATACTTCCTCACTGTGACGTCATGCGGAACGCTATGTACACACGTCCAAATAACAAGCACAATGCCATTCAGCCCGACTGTGAACGTTATGTACACAGAATCAAATAACAAGTACAACTCCATACTGCCTAACTGTGGCGCCATGCGGAACGTTTCATGCTCACACAATCAAATGCAAAGCCATACTATCTTACTGTGTTGTTATACGCACATAATCAAATGACAAGCACAAATCCATACTGCCTAACTGTAACGTCATGCAGAACGTTACATGCTCACAAAATAAAATGCAAAGCCATACTGTCTTACTGGGTTATTATGCACACATAATCAAATAACAAGCGCAAAGCCATACTGTCTATCATACTCCAGGTGATATCCATCATATGCCAGGCAATATCCATCATTCCCCATGTGATAATTAATTATTCCCCAGGTGATATCCATCATACCCCAGGTGATATCCATCATACCCCAGGTGTTTATCATTATAACCCCAGTATATAATCACCATAACCCCAGGTGATACTCATCATACCCCACGGGATAATCATCATAACCCCAGGTGATAATTATCATACCCCAGGTGATACTCATCATTCCCCAGGTGATAATCACCATTACCCCCAGGTGATAGGTGATAATCATCATAACCCCATGTGATAATTATCATAACCCATGTGATAATCATCATAACCCCCAGGTGATAATCATCATAACCCCAGGTGATAATCATCATAACCCCAGGTGATTATCAGCATAACCCAGGTGATAATCATCATTCCCCAGGCGATAATCATCAGTACCCCAGGTGATAATCATCAGAACCCCAGGCGATAATCATCATAACCCCAGGTGATTATCATCATAACCCCAGGTGATAATCATCATTCCACGTTGGCAAAGTACTTACAAAAGCTATTGAACATTCTGATGAGTTGTGAAGATTTTGATCCAGCTGAACAGATTCACAGGCTGATCTGAACATGACTATTCACAAATTCCAACTTGCATGGACACGCTCATATAATCATAGTGGTTTGTTTGACTTTTATGTCGGTACCCCAGTTCGGCCAACATTCTTTCCGACGTTTGACAAAAGTCATTGTGACAAGCGTCATTCGTCTTCCACCAATGGGCTATCAGTCTATGTGGAAAAGCAGCCAGTTGCTTGGAAGGAATGCTGTATGAAGTACTGGTGTGAGAAAGTCAAGAAGCATATGAGTAGGTGAACTGGCCCCCGTAATATGACACAGTATAGTGTCACAAACATTTTCTAAAATGATGACATTGCTCCGATTGATGGCAAATGTTTGCTTTTACAACAATGCTTTTTATTGTTGACTACTGCAGATGCGTCTTCATCTAGAAAAGAGTCATGAGCTTCAAACGTCATATGAGGGGAAGGGTTGAAAACAGCTCACCATTTTTCGAGTTCGATTTCGAGGTGTCGACCACATGTTCTATTATTGCCACTAACACGTGCTTGCTTGTATCGAGTGACTGACCACGTGCCACCTTAATTTGAACAATCAACACGTTTTTTATTGGTTCACGGCAGTTGTATAACTCTAGCAGATGTAAATGACTCTAGCAGTTGTAAATGACAAAATTCTAGCAGATGTAAATGACAAAACTCTAGCAGATGTAAATGACAAAATTCTAGCAGATGTAAATGACAAAACTCTAGCAGATGTAAATGACTCTAGCAGATGTAAATGACAAAACATGTATATGTTCATATTTGTGTGTTTGTAAGATTGTATGTACAAGATGGACATTTTGGGGTTTTTGAATAAAATTCGCGGTTTGATTTTACTCTCGCGGGGCTAACTTGGATTCCTATTCATGTATGAATTCTTCCCTGTCTTCTTTCTTCCTGGTTTTCTTTCTTTTTTTCTTTTTTTCTTTCTTTCTTTCTTTCTTTCTTTCTTTCTTTCTTTCTTTCTTTCTTTCTTTCTTTCTTTCTTTCTTTCTTTCTTTCTTTCTTTCTTTAGTTATGCAAGTTATGTTTAATAGATAGGCTTTCATCAAGATTTCCAACTAGTAAGATCATACAGTATTTGGATGGCGGCTATCATTTATAAGAAATATTTTAAGCTTTACGTATCTGAATTTAGTTGAACAAGGTTCAGCATAGCTTCTTTTCATGTTTAACATCCTGCGTATACTTTTTAAAACATATCAGAACTAGTAGATGTACAATTGAAAACATTGTGGTATAAAGAGAAAGTGTAAATTTGAAGTTCTATCTTTCCTAAATGTTTTCGAATTATTTCATTTTGGCGGTTACCTTGTTGGTCACATGGCTAGAGAAGGAATTATGGTCAATTCATGGGCTGGTTAATTCGTCGAATTAGTTTAATAATTTATTTTAGTTATGAAGTTACGTTCCAATGCATTTACGCGCTTTGAACTATTTGTATATAGTAATCATTTAATATACAATCCAATCAGAATTAAAAAATATTTCCTAAAAAATATCTTAAAAATCTTTGTATTACGGTCTTCCAAAGGGAAGAAAGTCTCTAAAGAACTTTATATCAATACAACATTTTGATTTTCAAATTTTCAACCACTTGCTCTTCATCATGATTTAAAATAAAACACAGAAATGTATTTGCAGTCCAGATTGGTGTTAAAGAGTTCGGATTGTGATTAGGAGATTGATATGAAAATATGCAAAATGAGTAGTTTCTCCTTCCCACAAAATATGCACAAAGAGTAGTTTCTCCTTCCCACAAAATATGTACAATGAGTAGTTTCTCCTTCCCACAAAATATGCACACTGAGTAGTTTCCCCTTCCCACAAAATATGCTCACTGAGTAGTTTCTCCTTCCTACAAAATATGCACAATGAGTAGTTTCTCCTTCCCACAAAATATGCACACTGAGTAGTTTCTCCTTCCCACAAAATATGCTCACTGAGTAGTTTCTCCTTCCCACACAATATGCACAATGAGTAGTTTCTCCTTCCCACAAAATATGCACACTGAGTAGTTTCTCCTTCCCACAAAATATGCTCACTGAGTAGTTTCTCCTTCCCACAAAATATGCACACTGAGTAGTTTCTCCTTCCCACAAAATATGCTCACTGAGTAGTTTCTCCTTCCCACAAAATATGCACAATGAGTAGTTTCTCCTTCCCACAAAATATGTACAATGAGTAGTTTCCCCTTCCCACAAAATATGCACACTGAGTAGTTTCTCCTTCCCACAAAATATGCACAATGAGTAGTTTCTCCTTCCCACAAAATATGCACAATGAGTAGTTTCTCCTTCCCACAAAATATGCACAATGAGTAGTTTCCCCTTCCCACAAAATATGCTCACTGAGTAGTTTCTCCTTCCTACAAAATATGCACAATGAGTAGTTTCTCCTTCCCACAAAATGTGCACAATGAGTAGTTTCCCCTTCCCACAAAATATGCACACTGAGTAGTTTCTCCTTCCCACAAAATATGCACAATGAGTAGTTTCTCCTTCCTACAAAATATGCACAATGAGTAGTTTCTCCTTCCCACAAAATATGCACACTGAGTAGTTTCTCCTTCCCACAAAATATGCACAATGAGTAGTTTCTCCTTCCTACAAAATATGCACAATGAGTAGTTTCTCCTTCCCACAAAATATGCACACTGAGTAGTTTCTCCTTCCCACAAAATATGCTCACTGAGTAGTTTCTCCTTCCCACAAAATATGCACACTGAGTAGTTTCTCCTTCCCACAAAATATGCTCACTGAGTAGTTTCTCCTTCCCACAAAATATGCACAATGAGTAGTTTCTCCTTCCCACAAAATATGTACAATGAGTAGTTTCCCCTTCCCACAAAATATGCACACTGAGTAGTTTCTCCACAAAATATGCACACTGAGTAGTTTCTCCTTCCCACAAAATATGCACAATGAGTAGTTTCTCCTTCCTACAAAATATGCACAATGAGTAGTTTCTCCTTCCCACACAATATGCAAACTGAGTAGTTTCTCCTTCCCACAAAATATGCACAATGAGTAGTTTCTCCTTCCCACAAAATATGCACAATGAGTAGTTTCTCCTTCCCACAAAATATGCACAATGAGTAGTTTCCCCTTCCCACAAAATATGCTCACTGAGTAGTTTCTCCTTCCTACAAAATATGCACAATGAGTAGTTTCTCCTTCCCACAAAATATGCACACTGAGTAGTTTCTCCTTCCCACAAAATATGCACAATGAGTAGTTTCCCCTTCCCACAAAATATGCACACTGAGTAGTTTCTCCTTCCCACAAAATATGCACAATGAGTAGTTTCCCCTTCCCACAAAATATGCTCACTGAGTAGTTTCTCCTTCCCACAAAATATGCACAATGAGTAGTTTCCCCTTCCCACAAAATATGCACACTGAGTAGTTTCTCCTTCCCACAACATATGCACACTGAGTAGTTTCTCCTTCCTACAAAATATGCACAATGAGTAGTTTCTCCTTCCCACAAAATATGCACACTGAGTAGTTTCTCCTTCCCACAAAATATGCACACTGAGTAGTTTCTCCTTCCTACAAAATATGCACAATGAGTAGTTTCTCCTTCCCACAAAATATGCACACTGAGTAGTTTCTCCTTCCCACAAAATATGCTCACTGAGTAGTTTCTCCTTCCCACAAAATATGCACACTGAGTAGTTTCTCCTTCCCACAAAATATGCTCACTGAGTAGTTTCTCCTTCCCACAAAATATGCACAATGAGTAGTTTCTCCTTCCCACAAAATATGTACAATGAGTAGTTTCCCCTTCCCACAAAATATGCACACTGAGTAGTTTCTCCACAAAATATGCACACTGAGTAGTTTCTCCTTCCCACAAAATATGCACAATGAGTAGTTTCTCCTTCCTACAAAATATGCACAATGAGTAGTTTCTCCTTCCCACACAATATGCACACTGAGTAGTTTCTCCTTCCCACAAAATATGCACAATGAGTAGTTTCCCCTTCCCACAAAATATGCACACTGAGTAGTTTCTCCTTCCTACAAAATATGCACACTGAATAGTTTCCCCTTCCCACAAAATATGCACAATGAGTAGTTTCTCCTTCCCACAAAATATGCACACTGAGTAGTTTCTCCTTCCCACAAAATATGCACAATGAGTAGTTTCTCCTTCCCACAAAATATGCACAATGAGTAGTTTCCCCTTCCCACAAAATATGCTCACTGAGTAGTTTCTCCTTCCTACAAAATATGCACAATGAGTAGTTTCTCCTTCCCACAAAATATGCACAATGAGTAGTTTCCCCTTCCCACAAAATATGCTCACTGAGTAGTTTCTCCTTCCTACAAAATATGCACAATGAGTAGTTTCTCCTTCCCACAAAATATGCACACTGAGTAGTTTCTCCTTCCCACAAAATATGCACAATGAGTAGTTTCCCCTTCCCACAAAATATGCACACTGAGTAGTTTCTCCTTCCCACAAAATATGCACAATGAGTAGTTTCCCCTTCCCACAAAATATGCTCACTGAGTAGTTTCTCCTTCCCACAAAATATGCACAATGAGTAGTTTCCCCTTCCCACAAAATATGCACACTGAGTAGTTTCTCCTTCCCACAAAATATGCACACTGAGTAGTTTCTCCTTCCCACAAAATATGCACAATGAGTAGTTTCTCCTTCCCACAAAATATGCACAATGAGTAGTTTCTCCTTCCCACAACATATGCTCACTGAGTAGTTTCTCCTTCCCACAAAATATGCACAATGAGTAGTTTCTCCTTCCCACAAAATATGCTCACTGAGTAGTTTCTCCTTCCCACAAAATATGCACAATGAGTAGTTTCCCCTTCCCACAAAATATGCTCACTGAGTAGTTTCTCCTTCCTACAAAATATGCACAATGAGTAGTTTCTCCTTCCCACAAAATATGCACACTGAGTAGTTTCTCCTTCCCACAAAATATGCTCACTGAGTAGTTTCTCCTTCCTACAAAATATGCACAATGAGTAGTTTCTCCTTCCCACAAAATATGCACACTGAGTAGTTTCTCCTTCCCACAAAATATGCTCACTGAGTAGTTTCTCCTTCCTACAAAATATGCACAATGAGTAGTTTCTCCTTCCCACAAAATATGCACACTGAGTAGTTTCTCCTTCCCACAAAATATGCACAATGAGTAGTTTCCCCTTCCCACAAAATATGCACAATGAGTAGTTTCTCCTTCCCACAAAATATGTACAATGAGTAGTTTCCCCTTCCCACAAAATATGCACAATGAGTAGTTTCTCCTTCCCACAAAATATGAACAATGAGTAGTTTCTCCTTCCCACAAAATATGCACAATGAGTAGTTTCCCCTTCCCACAAAATATGCTCACTGAGTAGTTTCTCCTTCCTACAAAATATGCACACTGAGTAGTTTCTCCTTCCCACAAAATATGCACACTGAGTAGTTTCTCCTTCCCACAAAATATGCACAATGAGTAGTTTCTCCTTCCCACAAAATATGCACAATGAGTAGTTTCCCCTTCCCACAAAATATGCTCACTGAGTAGTTTCTCCTTCCTACAAAATATGCACACTGAGTAGTTTCTCCTTCCCACAAAATATGCACACTGAGTAGTTTCTCCTTCCCACAAAATATGCACACTGAGTAGTTTCTCCTTCCCACAAAATATGCACAATGAGTAGTTTCTCCTTCCCACAAAATATGCACAATGAGTAGTTTCCCCTTCCCACAAAATATGCTCACTGAGTAGTTTCTCCTTCCTACAAAATATGCACACTGAGTAGTTTCTCCTTCCCACAAAATATGCACACTGAGTAGTTTCTCCTTCCCACAAAATATGCACACTGAGTAGTTTCTCCTTCCCACAAAATATGCACACTGAGTAGTTTCTCCTTCCCACAAAATATGCTCACTGAGTAGTTTCTCCTTCCCACAAAATATGCTCACTGAGTAGTTTCTCCTTCCCACAAAATATGCACAATGAGTAGTTTCTCCTTCCCACAAAATATGCACAATGAGTAGTTTCTCCTTCCCACAAAATATGCACAATGAGTAGTTTCTCCTTCCCACAAAATATGCACAATGAGTAGTTTCTCCTTCCCACAAAATATGCACAATGAGTAGTTTCCCCTTCCCACAAAATATGCTCACTGAGTAGTTTCTCCTTCCTACAAAATATGCACAATGAGTAGTTTCTCCTTCCTACAAAATATGCACAATGAGTAGTTTCTCCTTCCCACAAAATATGCACACTGAGTAGTTTCTCCTTCCCACAAAATATGCACACTGAGTAGTTTCTCCTTCCCACAAAATATGCACACTGAGTAGTTTCTCCTTCCCACAAAATATGCACACTGAGTAGTTTCTCCTTCCCACAAAATATGCTCACTGAGTAGTTTCTCCTTCCCACAAAATATGCTCACTGAGTAGTTTCTCCTTCCCACAAAATATGCTCACTGAGTAGTTTCTCCTTCCCACAAAATATGCACACTGAGTAGTTTCTCCTTCCCACAAAATATGCACACTGAGTAGTTTCTCCTTCCCACAAAATATGCACAAAGAGTAGTTTCTCCTTCCCACAAAATATGCACAATGAGTAGTTTCCCCTTCCCACAAAATATGCACAATGAGTAGTTTCTCCTTCCCACAAAATATGCACAATGAGTAGTTTCCCCTTCCCACAAAATATGCTCACTGAGTAGTTTCTCCTTCCTACAAAATATGCACACTGAGTAGTTTCTCCTTCCCACAAAATATGCACACTGAGTAGTTTCTCCTTCCCACAAAATATGCACACTGAGTAGTTTCTCCTTCCCACAAAATATGCACACTGAGTAGTTTCTCCTTCCCACAAAATATGCTCACTGAGTAGTTTCTCCTTCCCACAAAATATGCTCACTGAGTAGTTTCTCCTTCCCACAAAATATGCACAATGAGTAGTTTCTCCTTCCCACAAAATATGCACAATGAGTAGTTTCTCCTTCCCACAAAATATGCACAATGAGTAGTTTCTCCTTCCCACAAAATATGCACAATGAGTAGTTTCTCCTTCCCACAAAATATGCACAATGAGTAGTTTCCCCTTCCCACAAAATATGCTCACTGAGTAGTTTCTCCTTCCTACAAAATATGCACAATGAGTAGTTTCTCCTTCCTACAAAATATGCACAATGAGTAGTTTCTCCTTCCCACAAAATATGCACACTGAGTAGTTTCTCCTTCCCACAAAATATGCACACTGAGTAGTTTCTCCTTCCCACAAAATATGCACACTGAGTAGTTTCTCCTTCCCACAAAATATGCACACTGAGTAGTTTCTCCTTCCCACAAAATATGCTCACTGAGTAGTTTCTCCTTCCCACAAAATATGCTCACTGAGTAGTTTCTCCTTCCCACAAAATATGCTCACTGAGTAGTTTCTCCTTCCCACAAAATATGCACACTGAGTAGTTTCTCCTTCCCACAAAATATGCACACTGAGTAGTTTCTCCTTCCCACAAAATATGCACACTGAGTAGTTTCTCCTTCCCACAAAATATGCTCACTGAGTAGTTTCTCCTTCCCACAAAATATGCTCACTGAGTAGTTTCTCCTTCCCACAAAATATGCTCACTGAGTAGTTTCTCCTTCCCACAAAATATGCACACTGAGTAGTTTCTCCTTCCCACAAAATATGCACAAAGAGTAGTTTCTCCTTCCCACAAAATATGCACAATGAGTAGTTTCCCCTTCCCACAAAATATGCACAATGAGTAGTTTCTCCTTCCTACAAAATATGCACAATGAGTAGTTTCTCCTTCCCACAAAATATGCACACTGAGTAGTTTCTCCTTCCTACAAAATATGCACACTGAGTAGTTTCTCCTTCCTACAAAATATGCACAATGAGTAGTTTCTCCTTCCCACAAAATATGTACAATGAGTAGTTTCCCCTTCCCACAAAATATGCACAATGAGTAGTTTCTCCTTCCCACAAAATATGCTCACTGAGTAGTTTCTCCTTCCCACAAAATATGCACACTGAGTAGTTTCTCCTTCCCACAAAATATGCACACTGAGTAGTTTCTCCTTCCCACAAAATATGCTCACTGAATAGTTTCTCCTTCCCACAAAATATGCTCACTGAGTAGTTTCTCCTTCCCACAAAATATGCTCACTGAGTAGTTTCTCCTTCCCACAAAATATGCACACTGAGTAGTTTCTCCTTCCCACAAAATATGCACAATGAGTAGTTTCTCCTTCCTACAAAATATGCACAATGAGTAGTTTCTCCTTCCCACAAAATATGCACAATGAGTAGTTTCCCCTTCCCACAAAATATGCACAATGAGTAGTTTCTCCTTCCTACAAAATATGCACAATGAGTAGTTTCTCCTTCCCACAAAATATGCACACTGAGTAGTTTCCCCTTCCCACAAAATATGCACACTGAGTAGTTTCTCCTTCCCACAAAATATGTACAATGAGTAGTTTCTCCTTCCCACAAAATATGCACAATGAGTAGTTTCCCCTTCCCACAAAATATGCACAATGAGTAGTTTCTCCTTCCTACAAAATATGCACAATGAGTAGTTTCTCCTTCCCACAAAATATGCACACTGAGTAGTTTCCCCTTCCCACAAAATATGCACACTGAGTAGTTTCCCCTTCCCACAAAATATGTACAATGAGTAGTTTCCCCTTCCCACAAAATATGCACAATGAGTAGTTTCCCCTTCCCACAAAATATGCACAATGAGTAGTTTCTCCTTCCCACAAAATATGCACAATGAGTAGTTTCTCCTTCCCACAAAATATGCACAATGAGTAGTTTCCCCTTCCCACAAAATATGCACACTGAGTAGTTTCTCCTTCCCACAAAATATGTACAATGAGTAGTTTCCCCTTCCCACAAAATATGCTCACTGAGTAGTTTCTCCTTCCTACAAAATATGCACAATGAGTAGTTTCTCCTTCCCACAAAATATGTACAATGAGTAGTTTCCCCTTCCCACAAAATATGCACACTGAGTAGTTTCTCCTTCCTACAAAATATGCACAATGAGTAGTTTCTCCTTCCCACAAAATATGCACACTGAGTAGTTTCTCCTTCCCACAAAATATGCTCACTGAGTAGTTTCTCCTTCCTACAAAATATGCACACTGAGTAGTTTCTCCTTCCCACAAAATATGCACACTGAGTAGTTTCTCCTTCCCACAAAATATGCACACTGAGTAGTTTCCCCTTCCCACAAAATATGCACAATGAGTAGTTTCCCCTTCCCACAAAAGATGCACAATGAGTAGTTTCTCCTTCCCACAAAATATGCACAATGAGTAGTTTCTCCTTCCCACAAAATATTGTCTTATCAAACCTAAATTTACTTCTTTCCGTTATATTCCCAAGTTTCCGCCCCAGAGGATTACTTCAACATTAAGTGCGCTATTAATTGGGATCCATTTCACTTCAAAATATCAAACATGTTCCTATTAATTTCCCAGCCATTGCACTTTACACTATTTGCCGCATACAATACATCTGCAGCAGACGACTTTGGACACGCCAAGGCCAAATTATGAACAATCCCTAAGCGAATGTTTCATTATTGATTAGAGATGAAAATAATGAGTCAAATACAGCAAATGCTCATAATGAAAACGATGCTATGAAAGTGTCAGGTGGGAAATAATTAAATAAATTATTTTAAACCCTTTTCCACATGCAGATTGATCACACGAAGATAGATATTTACCGTACACTCGCCTTGAAGATAATTTAAAACAACATTTCGTTCAACAAAAGGCTCTAACCTGATTCGCAAACGATGTACTTCCATCTAGCACAAATATTCACTAATTGTATACAAACTACTGCACATTTATATGATTGTAATGCTACTTGTCCAATACTGTTTTTACAGGACGAGAATTAAAGATGAAAGCGCCGGCGCAGACCAGACTGACAATCGATCGACCAACGATGGATTAACTATATGAACGGAACAATTGATGTTATTCGTGTGGTAATAATTTGAGTCAATTATTGTTTTGGACATAATGCTACTTTTCTAATACTGTATTTAATTTTTAAAACTTATTGATTTCACATCTATTGCGAAACAAGCTTTCAGCTTATATTAATCACGCTCGATGTCTGCTTCCTGGAGACTTAACCAGTACTCGCGACGTTTGTGTGGAAAAATCCCAAAGTCAGGACCCGCTGATCACGGGACTCGACCAGGGACCTTTGATACGAGAGGCCGACGCACTACCTCTGCACCACCACTGGCGCAGACCAGACTGACAAACGATCGACCAACGATGGATTAACTATATGAACGGAACAATTGACGTTATTCGTGTGGTACGAATTTTAGACATTTATTGTTTTGCATATTTTAATAATTCTTAAACATGAACTATTAATTGGGTTCCATTTCATTTCTGAATATGAAACATGTTTCTATCAATTTCACAGCCATATAATTTTAAATCATTTCCCGCATACAATAAATCTGCAGCAGACGACTTTGGAAACGCATAGGCAAATTTATGAACAATCCCTAAGCGAATATTTTATTATTGAATAGAGATGAAAACATGAGGCAAAAGGGGCAAATACTCATCATAAAACTCGAATCTATGAAAGTGTTAGGTGGGAAATAGTTAAAGCAACTCATGTGCGTATAATTTTAAACCCTTTTCCACAAGCAGATTGTTCTTAAGAAGAAATATATTATATATTTAATGTACTCTCGCCTTGAAGATAATTTGAAATAACATTTCGTATAACAGTAAGTCCTAACCAGATCTGCAAACATCTAGCACAAATCTAGCATACCACATGCTTCCGCTCCGTAACTTGACAAGCATAGCTGAAACAAATTTACAAATCAATTTTATTGACGCCGCGTGGGAGCGCGGCGTCAGTATGGGATAGGTTTTAATTTTGTACCATGGGGTGACGTAATCGAAAAGGGAGAAACCAATGTTATTATTGTTAAAAAAAACTCTGTTGTTTGATTGAACAAAACAACCTTTATGAATCAATAAATTGTATTAACTGATTTAAGAAACAACAAGATACAAAATACGTTTGTCTTCTACCGTTATTACAAAACTTTATACACATTTAATTTGTATTTAATAACTTTTCCCCAACTGTCTAGGCTACGCTGTTTTTGATTGTTTGGTTTACGGCCCTGACCCAATTCATCAAAGCTCAGAGAAAAAGTTCACTTTTCCCAAACTTTCTAGGCTACGCGTTTTTAATTGTTTAGTTTACGGGCCCAAAATTCGCCGGATGTTTTTGCCTATTTATAAAAGTGTGTGAAGTTGGCAGAGCATTAGACGTTAGACTTTAGACATTCAAAAAAAATATTCGAATGTCTAATTAGACGTTAGACATTCGATTAGACATTCGCTAATTTTGATTATCGAATGTCTAATTAGACATTAGACATTCAATTAGACATTCAGAAAAATCGCAAATGTTAAATATCGAATGTCTAATTCGACATTAGACATTCAATTAGACATTCGCAAATTACAAGATCTATAACCCAAATTCGTCGGAGGTCATTGTACATTCAAAAAACGAATGTCTAATTGGTCAGTTAGACATTAGACATTCGATTAGACATTCGCAAATTAAGGGATTTAGGTACCAAATTCGTCGGAGGTCATTGTACATGCAAAAAACGAATGTCTAATTGGTCAGTTTGACATTAGACATTCGATTAGACATTCGCGAATTACGATATTTAGGTTCCAAATTCGTCGTAGGTCAACGTACAATCAAAAAACGAATGTCTAATTGGTCAGTTAGACATTAGACATTCGATTAGACATTCGCAAATTAAGAGATTTAGGTACCAAATTCGTCGGAGGTCATTGTACGTGCAACAAACGAATGTCTAATTGGTCAGTTAGACATTAGACATTCGATTAGACATTCGCAAATTATTATACTTAGGTTCCAAATTCGTCAGAGATCATTGTACATTCAAAAAACGAATGTCTAATTGGTCAGTTAGACATTAGACATTCGATAAGACATTCGCAAATTACAAGATCTATAACCCAAATTCGTCGGAGGTCATTGTACATTAAAAAAACGAATGTCTAATTGTCAGTTAGACATTAGACATTCGATTAGACATTCGCAAAGTAAGGGATTTAGGTACCAAATTCGTCGGAGGTCATTATACATCCAAAAAACGAATGTCTAATTGGTCAGTTAGACATTAAACATTCGATTAGACATTCGCAAATTAAGAGATTTAGGTACCAAATTCGTCAGAGATCAATGTACATTAAAAAAACGAATGTCTAATTGGTCAGTTAGACATTAGACATTCGATTAGACATTCGCAAATTACAAGATCTATAACCCAAATTCGTCGGAGGTCATTGCACATTAAAAAAACGAATGTCTAATTGGTCAGTTAGACATTAGACATTCGATTAGACATTCGCAAATTAAGAGATTTAGGTACCAAATTCCTCGAATGTCATTCTACATTCAAAAAACGAATGTCTAATTGGTCAGTTAGACATTAGACATTCGATTAGACATTCGCAAATTAAGAGATTTAGGTACCAAATTCGTCGGAGGTCATTATTCATGCAAAAAACGAATGTCTAATTGATCAGTTAGACATTAGACATTCGATTAGACATTCGCAAATTAAGAGATTTAGGTACCAAATTCCTCGGAGGTCATTCTACATTCAAAAAACGAATGTCTAATTGGTCAGTTAGACATTAGACATTCGATTAGACATTCGCAAAGTAAGGGATTTAGGTACCAAATTCGTCGGAGGTCATTATACATCCAAAAAACGAATGTCTAATTGGTCAGTTAGACATTAGACATTCGATTAGACATTCGCAAATTAAGAGATTTAGGTACCAAATTCGTCAGAGATCAATGTACATTAAAAAAACGAATGTCTAATTGGTCAGTTAGACATTAGACATTCGATTAGACATTCGCAAATTACAAGATCTATAACCCAAATTCGTCGGAGGTCATTGCACATTAAAAAAACGAATGTCTAATTGGTCAGTTAGACATTAGACATTCGATTAGGGGATTTAGGTACCAAATTCGTCGGAGGTCATTATTCATGCAAAAAAACGAATGTCTAATTGATCAGTTAGACATTAGACATTCGATTAGACATTCGCAAATTAAGAGATTTAGGTACCAAATTAATCAGAGATCAATGTACATTAAAAAAACGAATGTCTAATTGGTCAATTAGACATTAGACATTCGATTAGACATTCGCAAATTAAGAGATTTATGTACCAAATTCATCAGAGATCAATGTACATTAAAAAAACGAATGTCTAATTGATCAGTTAGACATTAGACATTCGATTAGACATTCGCAAATTAAGAGGTTTAGGTACGAAATTTGTCTGAGGTCATTGTACACGCAAAAAACGAATGTCTTATTGGTCAAATAACTTGAACATATTGATAACTCGAACATATCGATATCTCGAACATACCGATGACTCGAACACATCGATATCTCGAATACATTGATAAAACGAATATTTTGTGTAAAATCGAACATATCTCGAACTTTCCGATATCTCGATTTTTTTTTTTTTCTTCTCGATATCTCGAACTTTTCAATAACTTTTCGATATCTTTAATTTTTTTTTTCTCGATATCTCGAACTTTATCGGAAAGTTCGAGATATCGACAAGTTCGAGATACCGAAAATTTCGAGATATCGGAAAGTTCGAGATATCGAAAAAAATATGAGAAAAAAATGGTAAGTTCGAGATATCGGAAAGTTCGAGATATCGAAAAAAAAAAAAAAAAAAAAAAAAAAATAACAATATGTTCGAACATTTCGATTTCTCGATTATTTTTTTTGATATTTTTTTTTTCTCGTTATCTCAGAAATTTGCGATATCGTATTTTTTGTTTATATACTTCCGTTTTTAACTCCACTGTCGAGCTTATGTCATGGGGAATCGTCCGTCCTGCGTTCGTGCGTGCGTGAGTGCGTTCGTGCGTGAGTGCGTACTTACGAGAGTAATCTTGTTGGATAGTGTTTTTTCGTAAACCCCAGCCACCACCCTTATAAGACACTTTGATAAGTGTTTTTTTTTATACAATTGTGTTATGGGTATCTAATTAACATATTATTCCTATTTATTCCGTAAAGGGGGGATAATTACGGAATAAACCATGTGCTTGTTGGGTATACCCAACAAGAGAACATCAAAGGAAAACACCCAACAAACGCCTTTTGGACGTACGTGCGTGCATGCGTGCGTCCGTCCGTCCGTAAACGTTTTGCTTCAAACTGTTTCTCCTACCTAACCACTGGACCAATTAGGATGAAACTTCATAGGAAGTATCCTCTCAATGATCTCTCCTTAGTTCCTCAAACTGTTTGGGATCCATGCAAAATTCTGGTTTCCGAAAGAAAAAACAATGAAGACTTAAAAAATCTTCTTCTCCTCCGTAGGTATCAGGCCGATTTTCAAATAATTGTGTAGTAGTGAAGACTTAAAAAATCTTCTTCTCCTCCGTAGGTATCAGGCCGATTTTCAAATAATTGTGTAGAAATGTTGCTTGGGTGACCTTCTTTCAGATTTTTTCGAGCCAAGTTGATTGGTCGAAAACTATGGCCGCCAGAGGGCAGAGCTATTTTTGCCTTATAATATGGTTATAGTGAAAACTTAAAAAATCTTTTATATATATATATATGACCCTCTATCAGATTCCTTCAAGTCATGTTGATTAGTAAAAAACATGGCAACCAGGGCGCGGGGCTGTTTGAAGATTTAATTGGCAGTGGAGCGATACTGGCCCTCTTGGGCCTCTTGTTGTTATCATACTTCTGATAAACACGAAGGAGAATATACTTCACCCTCTCCTTCCAAAGCTTGTGTCACACTTAATTTATAACTAGAGACATTACATGTTAATATTTAAGCACCTATGTGATGTTTTTTTTATCTAATTGATCTAGTTAGAGCAGATTTGAAACCGTGTATTGGTAAAAAATTAAGAAACTTCATGTTGTATGGTAACCTTTTATTATAGGCTATGGTAGCCAGGTGAGCAATATAGGCACATCTTGGCCTTTTTGGTTATGATAAAGGGACATTTGGCCTTCTTGTTCTAAATATTTACATCCTGTCTGTTTTCACACGTTATTTAAATGTACTGAACTACATCTGCTTCCTTTAAGTCATGCTTCAAAATCATGCGCGGCGTCCTTTGATGCTCTGCATCAAAATTCGTCTTGTATATAAGATGTAATGAGTTTACAATGTTTATAACGGACACCAAAGCAGAAAGTGTTTTTCGTCTTCAATAGCATGGATATTATTTCTCAGACAATATTGGCAATGCCGTAGGTTTCTGTCAATTTGTAAATGCCGACCCTTTTCAATCATTCAAGTTATGCCCTGAACATCTGAAGTTTGACATCGTAAAATCGTAAGGTAGCACTTACTTCCTCCAGTCTCCCAGCTGAAATCCTTGAAAGACTTCAATCTGAAGATGATTTACTAGCGCTCTGTCATCCACAGACTCTCGCTACCGATGAGCCACGACCTACACCTGCTACCGACCAGCGACTACCAAACAATAATACACATGCTACCAACCAGCCACTTCCAGCTACTAACACTGCCAGCCAACAATCTACGCCTGCTACCAACCAGCCACTACCAGTTACTAATACACATGCTACCAACCAGCCACTACCAGTTACTAAAATACCTGCTACCAACCAGCCACTACCAGTTACTTATACACCTGCTACCAACCAGCCACTTCCAGCTACTACTACCGCCAGCCAACAACCTACACCTGCTACCAGCCAGCCACTATCAGTTACAAATACACCTGCTACCAACGAGTCACTACCAGTTACTAATACACCTGCTACCAACCAACCACTACCAGTTACTAATACACCTGCTACCAACCAGCCACTACCAGTTACTAATACACCTGCTACCAACCAGTCACTACCAGTTACTAATACACCTGCTACCAACCAGCCACTGCCAGTTACTAATACACATGCTACCAACCAGTCACTACCAGTTATAAATACATCTGCTACCAACCAGCCACTACCAGTTACTAATACACCTGCTACCAACCAGTCACTACCAGTTACTAATACACCTGCTACCAGCCAGCCACTACTAGTTACTAATACACCTGCTACCAACCAGCCACTATCATATACTAATACACCTGCTAACAGCCAGTCACTAACAGTTATAAATACACCTGCTACCAACCAGCCACTACCATATACTAATACACCTGCTACCAACCAGCCACTACCAGTTATAAATACACCTGCTACCAACCAGCCACTACCAGTTACTAATACACCTGTTACCAACCAGCCACTACCAGTTCCTAATACACCTGCTTCCAACCAGACACTAGGTTATTAATACACCTGCTACCAAGCATCCACTACCAGTTACTAATACACCTGCTACCAACCAGCCACTTCAAGCTACTTCTACCGCCAGCCAACAACCTACACCTACTACCAACCAGTCACTGCCAGTTACTAATACACCTGCTACTAAGCAGCCACTACCAGTTACTAAAACACATGCTACAAACCAGCCACTACCAGTTACTAATACACCTGCTACCAACCAGTCACTGCCAGTTACTAATACACCTGTTACCAACCAGGCAGTACCAGTTACTAATACACCTGCTACCAACCAGTCACTGCCAGTTACTAATACACCTGTTACCAACCAGCCACTACCAGTTACTAATACACCTGCTACCAACCAGTCACTGCCAGTTACTAATACGCCTGCTACCAACCAGCCACTATCAGTTTCTAATACACCTGATACCAACCAGCCACTTCAAGCTACTTCTACTGCCACCCAACAACCTACACCTGCTACCAACCAGTCACTACCAGTTACTGATACACCTGCTCCCAATCAGCCACTTCCAGCTACTACTACCGCCAGCCAACAACCTACACCTGCTACCAGCCAGCCACTATCAGTTACAAATACACCTGCTACCAACGAGTCACTACCAGTTACTAATACACCTGCTACCAACCAACCACTACCAGTTACTAATACACCTGCTACCAACCAGCCACTACCAGTTACTAATACACCTGCTACCAACCAGTCACTACCAGTTACTAATACACCTGCTACCAACCAGCCACTACCAGTTACTAATACACATGCTACCAACCAGTCACTACCAGTTATAAATACATCTGCTACCAACCAGCCACTACCAGTTACTAATACACCTGCTACCAACCAGTCACTACCAGTTACTAATACACCTGCTACCAGCCAGCCACTACTAGTTACTAATACACCTGCTACCAACCAGCCACTATCATATACTAATACACCTGCTAACAGCCAGTCACTACCAGTTATAAATACACCTGCTACCAACCAGCCACTACCATATACTAATACACCTGCTACCAACCAGCCACTACCAGTTATAAATACACCTGCTACCAACCAGCCACTACCAGTTACTAATACACCTGTTACCAACCAGCCACTACCAGTTCCTAATACACCTGCTTCCAACCAGACACTAGGTTATTAATACACCTGCTACCAAGCATCCACTACCAGTTACTAATACACCTGCTACCAACCGGCCACTTCAAGCTACTTCTACCGCCAGCCAACAACCTACACCTACTACCAACCAGTCACTGCCAGTTACTAATACACCTGCTACCAAGCAGCCACTACCAGTTACTAAAACACATGCTACAAACCAGCCACTACCAGTTACTAATACACCTGCTACCAACCAGTCACTGCCAGTTACTAATACACCTGTTACCAACCAGGCAGTACCAGTTACTAATACACCTGCTACCAACCAGTCACTGCCAGTTACTAATACACCTGTTACCAACCAGCCACTACCAGTTACTAATACACCTGCTACCAACCAGTCACTGCCAGTTACTAATACGCCTGCTACCAACCAGCCACTATCAGTTTCTAATACACCTGATACCAACCAGCCACTTCAAGCTACTTCTACTGCCACCCAACAACCTACACCTGCTACCAACCAGTCACTACCAGTTACTGATACACCTGCTCCCAATCAGCCACTTCCAGCTACTACTACCGCCAGCCAACAACATACACCTGCTACCAACCAGTCACTAGCAGTTACTAATACACCTGCTACCAACCAGTCACTAGCAGTTACTAATACACCTGCTACCAACCAGTAACTAGCAGTTACTAATACACCTGCTACCAATCAGCCACTTCCAGCTACTACTACCGCCAGCCAACAACATACACCTGCTACCAACCAGTCACTAGCAGTTACTAATACACCTGCTACCAATCAGCCACTTCCAGCTACTACTACCGCCAGTCAACAGCCTACATCATCTGGTTCTTCACAGCTAGACCAGCGACTTCAAGCCATCTCCATTTAGCGTAAAAGAGCACGAGAGTCCCAGCGTTTGCAAGCAGAAAAAATGGTAAAGCGATCCCGTGTTGAATTAAAGTCAGGTGAGACTGAAGCACATGTTGTTATTCCAATCCCTATGGTTGATATGGGTAGAGGTGATCCTAGAAACATACTTGGGAGTTATTCTCGATCACGATGAACAGAACATGTACAGAATTGCTGTGAAGTCAGGGATTCTAAATACAAAGTATTCCAGGAATCAGTTTGATCTCTGTCCACAACGTCTCCTGAACAACTCTGATGTCAACACAGAATGTACAATGTAACACTTCATCAAGCTCTCAAGATAATAGCTTCTTGTGGACAAGGATTCTTTCGTTGTGCATGTAGTCGAAGCAAGAAACCGTGTCAGACAAACAGATGCAAGTGTTTTAAGGCATATATACTTTGTAATAGCAGGTGTCACAGCTTGTCTAACTTGTAAAAATATAAATTAGTCATTTTAATGTTGGACGATATTTATCTTGTTATGATGATTTAATGCAAGGTGGGCAACTTTTTCTGAGGCTATCATCTGAGTTTACATTTCAAAAGCCTCCAATAATTGAATAAAGTAGCTGATATCATGTTGCACATGTACACCATTATGAATAAAGTTAATATTGAATAGAACTGTTTTGACTATTTTTATCGGGGGTATAATTCAGTGATTTCGTGAAATAACTGAAGTAATCTTTCAGTAACTTCGCGCAATTCCTGAACTTTTTAGGCTTTACACGAAATCCCTAATTCACATTTCACAAATTTTGTGATTTTTTTCAGGAATTTCGTGAAATTCCTAATTACACAGTTTGACTGTAACATAATCAATCTATTATGAGATATTTATGTCCAGTATAGGTTCAGATCACCTTACAAAACTGCTCAGTCTTATCATAATCAATACTCGTTGACACGTTTACTTCTAGTAAGCTTATTCAAGTACTATTTGAACATTGTATATCTGGATCAAACTGAGCGTGTGCTCATATTAATCTGGTTCTACACTGTTCACAAAAGTCAACTTGTACCTTTTCTCATTAAAGGGTTCATATAGTTATGTTATCATTGGGTAGCAAAAATAGAGAGCTATCCCTCTATCTGACATAGATATCTCTCTATCTTATATAGATATCTCTCTACGTACTGTCGTATTATCGCGTTTTCGTTATCGCACTGTCGCATTATCATCATCGTACTGTCGTATTTTCGCGTTTTCGTTATCGCACTGTCGCGTTATCATCATCGTACTGTCGCGTTTTCGTTATCGTATTTTCGTGATTTCGCGTAATGATTTCATCATCGTACTATCGAGTATCGCGTTTCAGATCAACACATTCACATGCGATCGCCTGTGGTGGCCCTAACGGTATTCCGTAGGATTATGATCTCGGCCCTGATGTGCTGTCCCATGTCCTTATTATTGCACGCCAGACATACGGATACCGTAACGTTAGGAGATTATTATGTCAGAGACTCGGCTAAAGACGTAGAATATCCCAAGCCAACCGAAGGATGAATTACACTATTACTATTATTATTCATAATTACATGTTTTATATTATATTATGAACATTGCTTAAACCCACACAGTCTGTCTTGTTTAAAAGGTCTTTTAATCGGCCATATGATTTCGACTAGAATATATCGTAAACCGAGTGGCTCACACATACTTTATTTGCTGTAACTAAAAGCATACACCATGCACAGCTTACGACAATCAAAGCGTTTTATTCGTATTTATTTACTCTTTCAAACTCGTAGAGAAAGTATACATAAGTAAAGCGACGTTGTTGACGTTCATAAATGATGTCACGACCAGCAGAATGGCTTGTTTTGTAAATTAGAAATTCAATGACTTAATATTATCACATTACTATAAAACTTTTACCATTTTAATGGAAAACACTTATAGACTAAGAAAGTACATACACGTGAAACGTCAAAAAATGTTGGCTGATGATTCTATGTGGTGTATTGGTTCGGGCGTCCGCCTTCGGACCGGGACTCCAGAGTTCGATTCTCGGTCGGTCGTACAAAATGTTTTAAATGTTTTAGGATTGTTTTTTTTTGTTTTTTTTATTGTTGTTTTTTCGCCGCTTTCAACATGATTTCAGTTATATCACGGCGACAGTTCACTTATTCCTGATCCCTGGGTAAAGAAATCATTACTAGGCCAGAAAATGTGCCTTGCCCAATGGCACTCCTCCATGACCGTAGTGACGCGACTGGGGATCGAACCGGGTTCAAATCCCCGACAATAACCACTCGACCACAGCGGATTCCTTTTAGGATTGGTGTCAGGATACACTTACTAGCAGTGCTGGTAAACAAACCAGGAAACGATGTGATATAAAAGCGTGCTATGTTGAAAGCGGCATAAAACACCCAAATAAACAACACGGCTTGTATGACTTCAGTGGGGGTAAGGGATAATTAGCCCACTACGTATATAAACCTTATACCCGTCAAAATCTTAAGAACTTTTAATAAGGTAACTAACGTACATACCCAAAGTTAATGGAAAAATGTTTTAATTGGCTCTTCGTTCGCAATGCGGCTTACAGCAGTCTGGCACTCACTCATCGAATCACTTAAGCTAACCAGTTAAATACGTGGGGATTTAAAATCGATAGTTTACCATTCAGTTACTTCGTGCTATATATTGGATACATGTAAACTAGAGGTAGGTCTAAAATCCCATTTTTACCTTTAATAAACATTAACATAGAAATATCTCCGTCCGTGAAAAGTATCTTATATTTGCCAGAGAATCCCCACCCCCCCTCTCTCCGTCGTTTTGTCACTTTTCTTTAGTTCTATTCGAAAGCTTTCTTGTGGTCCGTTCGATTGCTTTTCTATTATTTCTGTCAACTCTCTGTCTTTTTAGATAAATGATAGCGACATTAATTTTACACACAGGTTATTTCAAAGCTGCTGAAACAAACTTCAGTTATTTTGGAACTATCCCTATGGTTTTAATAATCTCGTAGTTAATGCCAATTTAAAGGCCCTTATATTTCTTCCACTTTATGATATCATTTATTGATTATTCATTCTGGGTTTTAAACCGTAACGTTCATTTATGAGACAAATGGCGCAAACTAACAGCGACCTTTAGAAGGGATGATTGGTCGAGTTGGGATTCGAACTCAATATCACTAGCTGAGGTGTCGCAGCTCGACTGACACAATGTGGAACTATACAAAATTAAAGATAGAAAGAGACAAAACTTATACCGTTTTAACCCTTTCCCTCATATAGACGCTTTCTGACGGCTCTGCAGCAGCCGCTTTTTGAAAACATAGTGACAAAAGAGGAAATTGCTCAGAACGAGCAATTTCTCC
The DNA here is from genome assembly GCA_031761405.1 of Serripes groenlandicus. Classification (NCBI taxonomy): domain Eukaryota; kingdom Metazoa; phylum Mollusca; class Bivalvia; order Cardiida; family Cardiidae; genus Serripes; species Serripes groenlandicus. The sequence continues at coordinate 71,564,069 of JASEVX010000003.1, forward strand.
TTTTGCCACAATGTTTTCCACTTTTAGTCATAGGTTATCCATTTAATTATAGAGATTTTCTATTTTTTGACAAAATATGTTCAAATTCGTCTGCTGCAGAATTGTCGTATGGTGAAAAGGGTAAACCCTTGAATTCACCCGACGACGTACGACGCCATTGCATCAGACTACTTATGAAAACACTGTGAGAAAAAGGACAAATACCCTCGATCAGTACTGTTTCCATTTCCCAAAACATTTTCAACTCTGGTAAACTTCTCTTTATTTTTGTTTTACATATTTACCCTTTCTCTTTCCCTTTCTGCAGCAGACGGCTTTAGAAAGCATTAAGGCAAAAGTAGGAATTACTTATTTGTTTTTAACATTAATTTATTTAATAACTACACACATATATATAGAAAGAGATAGATGTCCCATATCTTTGCGTACATTTTTTAAATTCATCTGCTGCAAATTTGTTTTTGATGTGGGAAAGGGTGTGTTTGTATTCAAAGCAAACGACCCTAAAAGTAAACTAAATGTTAACAGTTTAAATCCCAGTTGAACTAGTTTACATAGCCTACGGTTTGAAGGATTATTTCCTACAAAATACCATATGAAAACCCATCCGTGGGAAAATGTACAAGTTGGCATTTATGAACGATGTAGATCCAGATCAGCGTGTGCATCGGCGTAGTTTTTGTTTACATTTTATTTACATAAACTTGTAAGAAGTTTCTATTATACTGTGTAGATTTTGATAAGATGAAACAGGTGTAGAGGCTGATCTTAACCGTCACTGGTCAGATATTATAACTTGTACTATTTCCCCACGAACGGGCTCATATTATTATGTATATTTGCCTTTATTTAAAACGTGAGTAAATAGTTTGGCTACTCGTAAAGAACGTTAAACAATCAAACCTTTACTATATTAGTAACGAGTGAAACGGCCCATTATGAAAAGTATGAACATCGTCTTTTATATGGCGTCCTTCCCGTTAATTGAAATGATGACGAAGATCGCAATTGTACGATCAAACGTAGTCTCGCCTCTACAGGTAACAAATAAGTAAGTAAGTAAGTAAAGTAAGTAAATTGTTTATTATTGTGACATGTGTTACAAAGCATTTATAGTATACATTTATTCTTTAACAATTATTATTAACACCCGGCCCCATGAGCCTATAAGTCACCAAAACATATATATTTCATAATATCATACAAATATACAAGATATATATATACAAAAAAGTGTGATCGAACGTGCAATTAGTCATTAGTACAAATATGTAGCCGTAGATGTAAATTTAACCCTTTTCCGAATACAGACGCTTTCTGACGCCTCTGCAGAAGACCACTTTTGGAAAAATTGTGATGAGCAATTTCCCCTTTTGTCCCAACGTTTTCAATTATAGTCAATAATTATTCTTTCAATTACAGAAAAAGCCATCTACTGCAGATTTGGTGTTGTCGGAAAGGGTTCAATAAAGTGGTTTAATTCCACTGATTTAACAAACGCCGTGCTGAAACATGCGTGCAACACACCCTCTTTTGGTCTGGGGTGTTTGAATTTTTTTCATAATGAGCACTTTCTTCTTTTGCAACAATGTTTTCAACCGTATCGTTGAATTACTTACATTTAAAGATAATTTCATTTTTTACTAGATGTTTTTCAAATACAACAAAATCTGCAGCAGACGACTTTGACAACTTCCAAGCAAAAATAATGAAAGTCTCTGAGGTTGCAAGATTAATTATTTGAATAAAGTGTGAGTTTTGGCATTTGGTTAAATTGCTTATTCTGATAATACAATGTATTAGGGACAAGCGAAAGAAGATAAATCGTCCCAATCATGAGACAACTTGCCCCCAAACCAAACTAGTTTTTATGCAGTGAACTAGTAGCATTAACTTTTAGCGTAGTTTCGGTTGATTTAGTTGTTTTATACTGAAAGGAGACTTTGTTATTAGTGTAATGTTCATAGAATTTGTCAAGTTTAATAAAATAGTAAATGTGTAATACTTATGATAACAATCAAAGGTCTTTATCTCCTTTTGCAGGTGTCCTGTAATCAGCCAGAGGATTACACCGAATTGATGAATTATTTTATTAAAACTGAGATAATCAATAAATTTATATTTGTAATTGACGTTGACTTTGAATTGAATTAAATGGAATTGAATTGAATGAATGAATGAATGTATATTGTTTTATGGCGCATCGACAGCTAAGGTCATTTAGCGCGCAATTAAATGGAATTGAATTGAAGTAAATTGAAGTGAACTGAAGTCAATTGAGGTGAATTGAAGTGAATTGACGGGAATTTAATTTAAATAGTACAACATACGTTACCTTAACTTTTCCATTTTTAAAACCTGACTACTTATTCAGCGGTCATTTTCTTTTTCAAAAATAAATACCAAGGAAAAGAGAGCTAAACAAAAATCCGATGTGTTTCAATACTGTCAGTACTTTTGTTTAACCATCTCCATCATACAAACGCTTTCTGACGTCTCTGCAGCAAACAACTTTTGAAAACATTGTAGAAAAAGAAGAACTTGCTCATTATGCCATAATGTTTTAATTTCTTTTCAACTTAAATAAGTATGGCACAGTTGGTGAATGGAGGTCATGATATTACTAAAATAGTTAAAAATCGGTACAAGACACCATTGACTGAAGAAGAACCCATTGAATTTTGCTATAGACTTGATCATAAACAGGACAAAGTAAAGAGTGAAGAAACAGTACTGTCCTGATATCACTGAACTATTGTAGAACACGGAGTAAGATATCATTAAGTCGAGAAGAAGCGAACGAACCTCTTGTACACCCTTCTGCTAGATCATGACCGAGTAAAGGGTCAAGTATAAGCATTATGAGGAGGTTGAAGTGCATTCAACCATACCAGGTGTTAATCCATGTTTCGTGTTTGGAATAGTTTGTTCTTTCACTCCTCAAGGATTTCAATGTAAATGGCCGAGTATTGATTAAATTCAAGATGTTCTTTTTCACCGTTTCCACTTAACATTTAGCACTGATCTTTTTCCCCTACATTTATGTAAAGCTCGTCTATACCCTCATTCTAAACAGGCGGTGTTTGAAATCAAGATTTCTAATTCTGATTCAATACCATCCTTTGATTTTTCTTTTTGTTATTTTCTGAAGAGCCATTCTAATTGAAAAAGCCGAAACTAGCATAATCTGGACTAGGGTTAACAACCTACCAACATTGTATGCCATTAATATCCTAACGGAGTCATGATAACTTGAGTACTAGGGTTAACCATCTACCAACATTGTATGCCATTAATATCCTAACGGAATCACAATAACTTGAGTACTAGGGTTAACTATCTACCAACATTGTATGCCATTAATATCCTAACGGAATCACGATAACTTGAGTACTAGGGTTAACTACCTACCAACATTGTATGCCATTAATATCCTAACGGAATCACGATAACTCGAGTACTAGGGTTAACCATCTACCAACATTGTATGCCATTAATATCCTAACGGAATCACGATAACTTGAGTACTAGGGTTAACCATCTACCAACATTGTATGCCATTAATATCCTAACGGAATCACGATAACTTGAGTACTAGGGTTAACCATCTACCAACATTGTATGCCATTAATATCCTAACGGAATCACGATAACTCGAGTACTAGGGTTAACTACCTACCAACATTGTATGCCATTAATATCCTAACGAAATCATGATAACTCGAGTACTAGCGTTAACTACCTACCAACATTGTATGCCATTAATATCCTAACGGAATCACGATAACTCGAGTACTAGCATTAACTACCTACCAACATTGTATGCCATTAATATCCTAACGGAATCACGATAACTCGAGTACTAGGGTTAACCATCTACCAACATTGTATGCCATTAATATCCTAACGGAATCACGATAACTTGAGTACTAGGGTTAACTACCTACCAACATTGTATGCCATTAATATCCTAACGGAGTCATGATAACTTGAGGACTAGGGTTAACCATCTACCAACATTGTATGCTATTAATATCATAACGGAATCACAATAACTCGAGTACTAGGGTTAACCATCTACCAACATTGTATGCCATTAATATCCTAACGGAATCACGATAACTTGAGTACTAGGGTTAACTACCTACCAACATTGTATGCCATTAATATACTAACGGAGTCATGATAACTTGAGGACTAGGGTTAACCATCTACCAACATTGTATGCCATTAATATCCTAACGGAATCACGATAACTCGAGTATAGCGTTAACTACCTACCAACATTGTATGTCATTAATATCCTAACGGAGTCACGATAACTCGAGTACTAGCGTTAACTACCTACCAACATTGTATGCCATTAATATCCTAACAGAGTCACGATAACTCGAGTACTAGCGTTAACTACCTACCAACATTCCATTAATATCCTAACGGAGTCACGATATTTCGAGGTCTACAGGGGCTATTTCATTACTTCGAGTTAACGAGCGATCACTCGATTTATAATAAATTAGTTTATGCATCTCCATATGTCTGTCATTCCTAAATACTTAAATGTTAATAATGAAAGCAATCCATTTTTATTGTAGCAGCAATTCTGAATGAACTGATTTCAAAAGACAGACCGTTCCAGGAATCAGTTCGAATTAAACGAACTATTTGAATGATCACATGATCGTATGAGCGTGAGTCCACTGTCCTATTGGCCTATACAGTATGTGTAGCGCGGATCTCATCTCGATCCAATGTAAAATCTCTATCAAAATAGTGCTAACAATCTTCACTTGAATGAAGCCATAGCTTGTCAATACTCGTATTACTATGTTCTATATGTTCCCCTATTTTTTTTTCAAAGTCATCTGTCGAAGATTCGCTGTATGGGGGAAAGGATTAAGTTAGTCTATTTTTAAATGCGCTGTCCTTAGACAAATTAACTTACCAAACAAAAATAACGAACTTTTGATAGAGAGTAGAGAACATTTAAACTACATGTATTTACATTTGGAAAGCTATAATGCGCATCTTGATGTATCCTAGTTTGTTGCTGTAGAGGTGTCAAATGTTGTTTTTATCTGGACAATGGGTAAAACATACTAGGGAAATGAGACTCCATTGAAGTTGACATGATATTGAAAAGCTGTTAAGTGCATATGTTATTTTAAATGATAAAAAGAAGGTATTAATCATATCACTTATCGATTTTACCTGTATACGTTCATTTCAAGTGGAAAGGCCATTTAAATAATGTAAATTATTTACATTTTACTTTAAACTTACCTTTTCGTATTTGTGCATGATTTTATGTTTAACTAAACAGCATGATTCATTTAGTTGTTGTAGTTGCCAATATGATGGCCACGCCTTGCGATTTGGAGTCTTAATGACACTCCATTTTACTACACTTCCAGTTATTTTGCCAGCAATGTCGTTTATGTATTTATGATACGTTTGCGATTGCTGACGACTCTGGTGAGACTCTACGAAGGCACATGTTCGCCCAAATCCTCACTGTAGGCCGATGTATTAAGGCCTCAAATCGTTAAACGCGACTTATGTCAATGCCTATATCTTTTTTTCAAACGGAGGAATCCGCCATGGTCGAGTGATTAGCGTACGTGTGACGTGACGTCGAAGCTTCTGGGTTCGATCCCATTCGTGGCGGACATGAAAAGAGTGAAACAACTGTTTTTGAATTGAGTAAGTTCGTGTCTCAAAACATCGTTAATGAATTCAATGAATACATATCTAAATACTCCATTGGCGTAGGAAGACAATGCAAGTATAATTTCTACTCATTTGTGGAAAATGAGAACACAATTCGAAGTGAACAAGTTGTACTTTGAACCATAATAAGTCTAATGTTGCCTCCCTCCACTAGCGAACATTTTTCTTGTCATAATGTTTTTAATGTTGCCTCCCTTCTCTTATCCTTCGCTTGCTTTATGACGTTGTTTACCCTCGCGCTCGGCATATATGCCATTTTGCGAGCAATCTTCAATCCTTAAAAGTCACCAATGTATTATATACCTTTTACAAAATGCAGTAATGTTCATATTTACATCTCCGTTGAAGTAAACAAGAAAACTAACAAGGAATATTTACAAAAAAAGCTGCATGCGTTCAACAGTTTTAAAGAAGGAAACATGAATCCTTTGATAGGAAATTATATCGTTGAATACCTGAATACAGTTATGCATATCAATAAATCATTGGAATATTTGTAAGTGCTATAAAGTTACATGTAGAAATTGACAGACACTTTCAATAGGAACGCGTTCGTTTTTCTTCTTTTTCACGTATGGTTGAAAACTTTTACATTTTGGTGTAAGACCAGCTCTATCTATATTATCGGTTACAACTCCATGGAGACCAAACAAATGTGTGGTAACGGATCGGCTTATAATATTCTTTTACGTATAACCTATCATTGGGACTATTTTATGACAGCGAAAAAACGATTTTTCTTTTTGTGTTTCGTCATGTGATAAAAATAATCTGACATTCGTTTTCATTTCATAAAGTTTTATTAAACTGTATATTAAATGACAACTCATGTCAGATCTGATATATTTATCTTGGTAGTTTACCAGTACTATCGGTATTATTTCACCCGACACAACAGTTGTAATACTATCTCCCAACATTGAGCGACAAGGACGGAAGTTGGAGACATATCCTTAAATAGTAAACAGGATTGCCATAAGCCTATCTATTGGTTAGCTTTGCAACAGGGTTCTAAGGGGTCTTTCCACGCTGTCTAGATCAACAAGGTGCTTTTTATAGCCTTGTTCTCGTTAAAGAAACCAAGGGATCATGTATAAATGTCGCCTCGATTAAACTGTAGTAAATCCCTAGTAAGACAATGTAAGTATTTCTGTTACTTATATCCGTACTAATTTCAAATCAATATCAAAATGTTTACGCAATGTTAATCTTTAAAGTACCAGTTCTTAACGGCTTTAACCCTGTGACCCTTTATAAAACTGAACTTCGGTCATAAAGTGGAAAACAAATGACACATATATAAACTCACTGCTCTGTGCTGATGTACGTGCTTGCACACGTATACGTAGAAGGGTTGATTGCATAATTTGCTGTCGTCAGAACACATTATTGACGATCAGACCCCACTCGCCACTGACGTGTATTAGTTTCGAACACATTATTGACGGTCAGACCTCACTCATGGTTAATATTGTCGAACACCTTATTGATGATCAGACAACACTCAGGGGTGACAGTGTCGAACATCTTATTGACTATCAGACATCACTCAAGGGTAACAGTGTCGAACACCTTATTGATGATCAGACAACACTCAGGGGTGACAGTGTCTAACATCTTATTGGCTATCATATATCATTCAGTGATGACCTTATTGACAGTCAGACCTAGCTCAGGGGTAAAAGTGTCGAACTCCTTATTGACGATAAAGGATCACTCAGGGCTAACAGTTCTTAACACCATATTGACGGCCAGGCCTCTTTCATGGGTATCAGTGTAGAACACCTTATTGACAGTCAGGCCTCACTCATGGCTAACTGTTCTGTACACCGTATTGACGGTTAGACCTCACTCATGGCTAACTGTTCTGTACACCTTATTGACGGTTAGGCCTCACTCATGGCTAACTGTTCTGTACACCTTATTGACTATCAGACCTCACTCTTTGCTAACTGTTCTGTAAACCTTATTGACGGTCAGACCGCACTCATGGCTAACTGTTCTGTACACCTTATTGACGGTCAGACCGCACTCATGGCTAACTGTTCTGTACACCTTAGTGACGGTCAGACCTCACTCATGGCTTACTGTTCTGTACACCTTATTGACAGTCAGGCATCACTCATGGCTTACTGTTCTGTACACCTTATTGACAGTCAGGCATCACTCATGGCTAACTGTTCTGTACACGTTATTGACGGTCAGGCCTAACTCATGGGTAAACAGTGTTGAACACATTATTGACTATCAGACCTCACTCAGGGGTAAAAGTGTCGAACACCGTATTGACGGTCAGGCCTCACTCATGGCTAACTGTTCTGTACACATTATTGACGGTCAGACTTCACTCATGGCTAACTGTTCTGTTCACCTTATTGACGGTCAGACCGCACTCATGGCTAACTGTTCTGTACACCTTATTGACGATCAGACCTCACTCATGGCTAACTGTTCTGTACACCGTATTGACGGTTAGGCCTCACTCATGGCTAACTGTTCTGTACACCTTATTGACTATCAGACCTCACTCTTTGCTAACTGTTCTGTAAACCTTATTGACGGTCAGACCGCACTCATGGCTAACTGTTCTGTACACCTTATTGACGGTCAGACCGCACTCATGGCTAACTGTTCTGTACACCTTAGTGACGGTCAGACCTCACTCATGGCTTACTGTTCTGTACACCTTATTGACAGTCAGGCATCACTCATGGCTTACTGTTCTGTACACCTTATTGACAGTCAGGCATCACTCATGGCTAACTGTTCTGTACACGTTATTGACGGTCAGGCCTAACTCATGGGTAAACAGTGTTGAACACATTATTGACTATCAGACCTCACTCAGGGGTAAAAGTGTCGAACACCGTATTGACGGTCAGGCCTCACTCATGGCTAACTGTTCTGTACACATTATTGACGGTCAGACTTCACTCATGGCTAACTGTTCTGTTCACCTTATTGACGGTCAGACCGCACTCATGGCTAACTGTTCTGTACACCTTATTGACGATCAGACCTCACTCATGGCTAACTGTTCTGTACACCTTATTGACGGTCAGACATCACTCATGGGTTACAGTTTTGAACACATTATTGAATATCAGACCTCACTCAGGGGTAAAAGTGTCGAACACATTATTGACGGCCAGGCCTAACTCATGTGTAAACAGTGTCAAACAACTTATTGACGGTCAGACCTCGCGCAGGGGTAGCGATTTCGAACACCTTATTTACGGTCAAATTTCACTCAGGTGTAACAGTGTCGTGTCCCTTATTGACGGTCAGACCTCACTCAGTGGTACTATTGTCGAACACCTTATTGATGGTCAGACATCAACTCAGATGTTATAGTGTCAAGTGTGACATTGTCGAACACATTATTTATGGTCCGACCTCAATCAGGGGTAACAGGGTAAAACAGATAAATAATGATCAGACCTCACTCAAGTGTTACATTGTCGAACACATTATTGACTATCAGACCTCACTCAAGTGTTTCATTGTCGAGCACATTATTTATGGTCAGACCTCAATCATGCTGCACAGTGTCGAACACCTTATTGATGGTCAGACCTCATTCACAATCTTTCAACTGATAGTTCGGAACACTTTATTGATGGTCAGACCTTACTCAGTGGTGCTATTGTCGAACACCTTATTGACGATCAGACCTCACCCACGGGTAATAATATTGATCACCTTATTAGCGGTCAGACTTCACTCGATGTTAACAGTGTCGAGCCCCTTATTGACGGTCAGACCTCACTCAGTGGTACTATTGTCGAACACCTTACTGATGGCCAGACATCACTCAGATGTAATAGTGTCGACCACTTTATTGTCAATCAGACCTCACTCAAAGGTAAAAGTATGGAACGCCTTTACTGTCTTACTATGTTGTATTGTATTATACGCAGTACATTTTCATGTATACGAGGTACATATTTCATTTGACGTGGTACATTTTGCATGATATGCAGTGCATTTTGTATAATATATAGTGGTTATTTAATAATATGAAGTGCATAAGTATGAAGATACAGTAGAATAACCATTATATAGTGTGCAAACAACGTCATATGCAATACAAACAACATTATATGCAGTCTATTCTTCAATACGTGTGGTGGTACTTTGATTATATGCGGTGGTTTAAACTTTATACGCAGTACATTTACATTGGGGATGATCATACTTTCCGGCATTCTCCGGCATTCTCCGGAATTATTTCCGGAAATTACCGAGCATGACAGATAGGTTTGAACATTAACACCGTCTAATCCATTTTAAAAAGGCCTTGTGGAACAATCTTTATGAAAAGTGTACACATTTTCTAAATAGACGAGATGCAGAATGTCGTCTATGCAGACGATCTCTAATTCCTGAAGCAGACAACTCTTGAAATCATTATGGTCAAAGGATAAATTGCTCATCTTGAGAAATGTCTCCATTTGTCACAATGCCTTCAACCAACCCCTCTTCAATAATTATACTTTCATTTATTAAGATTGTCTATAGTTTTGCCTTAACGTCATCTGATGCATACTTGTTGTATTACGGAAAAGATTTAAAAATGCGGTTAGGTAACCACTTTATGGGAATGTTTCCTCATAAAAACAACTTTAAATTCCTCAGCAGCTTCTGGAAATAAGAGAAATAACTTGAACAGTGTTTTACATGATATATTTGGTTTTGTCTTGGGAAAAGGCATAACTTTGTTTTTTTTCTGAACAGTGTAGGTTCAAATCAGCCTGCATATTTGCTCTGCTTATCATAATCGTCACAAGTTGACTGAAGTTTCTAATAAGCATATGTAAGTACATCTACTCCTATAACATAAGCATTCGAGCTTGTGAGAGGTCATATATTATTGAACTAGTAATATTCAGACTTTAGATTTTAGATTTTGATCAGACTGCAAATCATGCCGAATGACAGACCAATCTCGTCTAGAGCGGATTTCAGAGCAGACGACGACATTTCTGCCCCTCGTGTATTCAGAACATGTGTACACATCTATTTATAAATTATTCAAGCGCTTTTTTTTAAATTGAGTAAACGGTGTAAATGTTAATATCTATCTGTCTGACTCGGTATTTTCCGGATAAATAATTACGGAGAATGCCGGAAAGTATGATCATCCTAATGAAAAATGCACAACGTATAAAGCTGTTTTACACCATGTATACAGTAGTATGGACCGAACATATTGCCAAATGCATTGCGTTCTATGATTTTTTATGAACACATACATAATAATTCACCAGGTATAAATATACGTGCAGGCACTTCATATATTAAAACATACATCGCATATAGTGACCAATATACAACGTATACATGTAAAACTACTGCATACACAAACAAATACACCACATATAATGGCATTTTTACTGCATAGTATATAGTTTGTATTGCACATGACGTTGTTTGTACAACGTATAATGGTTATTCTACTGTTTAAACACCATTTTGCACTGCATATTATTCAATAATCACCACACATAATAGAAAAGGCACTGCATATCGTGAATAATGTACCACGTCAAGTGAAATATGTACCTCATATACGTGAAAATGTACTGCATATAATACAATACAACATACTAAGACAGTAAAGGCGTTCCATATAAAAGTGTCGAACCACTTATTGATGGTCAGACCTCACTCATGGGTAAAAGAGTCGAACAACTTATTGACGGTCAGACATCACTCAGATGTTATAGTGTCGAACCCCTTATTGACGGTCAGACCTTACTCAGTGGTCATATTGTTGAACATATTATTGACGGTCAAACATTACTCAGAGGCAATACTGTCGAACACTTTATAGCATGTCAGACCCCACTCACGGGTAAAAGTTACGAACATAGTATTGACGTACAGACCCCACTCACACGTTACTGTTCCAAACACTTTAACATGGGGGTCAGACCCCATGCACGGGTTACAGTGTCGAACACCTTATTGACAGTCAGACCTTCTCAAGGGTAACACTGGCGAAAACATTATTGACGGTCAGCCCCACTAACGGTTACAGTGGCGAACACATTATTGACGGTCAGACCCCACTCAAGGGTAACACTGGAGAAAACATTATTGACGATCTGACCCCACTCACGGGTAACAGTGGCGAACACATTATTGACGGTCAGACCCCACTCAAGGGTAACACTGGAGAAAACATTATTGACGATCTGACCCCACTCACGGGTAACAGTGGCGAGTACATTATTGACGGTCAAACCCCACTCAAGGGTAACAGTGGCGAACACATTATTGACGGTCTGACCCGACTCACGGGTAACACTGGAGAAAACATTATTGACGATCTGACCCCACTCACGGGTAACAGTGGCGAGTACATTATGGACGATCAGACCCGACTCACGGGTAACAGTGGCGAACATATTATTGACGGTCAGACCACAGGGACTTCAATGCACACGTGGTCAACAAGACCGCTTTTCGCCCGGCGTATGTATATGTTGACCAGGGACTCCCAATGTTCACGTGGTTAACATGATCTCTTTTCGCCTGGCGTATGTACATGTATATGTTGACCAGAGACTTCATTGCATACGTGGTCAACAAGACCGCTTTCCGCCTGGCGTATGTATATGTTGACCAGGGACTTCAATGTACACGTGGTCAACAAGACCGCTTTTCGCCTGGCGTATGTATATGTTCACAAGACCACTTTTCGCCTGGCGTATGTATATGTTGACCAGAGACTTCATTGCACACGTGGTCAACAAGGCCGCTTTTCGCCTGGCGTATGTATATGTTGACCAGAGACTTCAATGCACACGTGGTCAACAAGGCCGCTTTTCGCCTGGCGTATGTATATGTTGACCAGAGACTTCAATGCACACGTTGTCAACAAGACCGCTTTTTGCCTGGCGTATGTGTATGTTGAACAGGTACTTCAATGTACACATGGTCAACAGGACCGCATTTCGCCTGGCGTATGTATATGTTGACCAGGGACTTAGGATTTATCTCTCTATCATTTAGTCATTCGTACGGCCCATATTGTATTCAGTTGAACAAACATTTAAAATCTAATTTCCCTCCACAAAGCAGTGTAGGTTCAGATCAGCCTGTACATCTACTGTGTCTTATCATAATCTACACAAATCGGAAGAATCTTCTAAAAAGCCTATGGCAGAAATATGAAAACATTCTAGATTGAAACTATTGGAAAATGTAACTTGCTTGGAGATACTTTTCATTAAACTGTTATAAATTAACTTTTATATAAAGTGACAAGGCAGGGAACATAACCAATCAAACGGAAAACATGATTAAGTCAAATAACATTACTTATCCGAAGGACGTTCTATTATCTTTTGCTCGCTTTGAGTGTAATAGGATAGAAACATATGATATGCGCGACAGTGGACATTGTTTTATTCGATTTTTAAGTTATAAAAAGTTAAAATAATATGTATTGATACATATGTGATTAATATATATTATTATTCCAGCAAATAATTAATAAAACAGTACTAAATAGGATTTGGTTTGAAGACTTGCT
>JASEVX010000003.1:71577541-71627541 GCA_031761405.1 Serripes groenlandicus
TAATCGAATGTATTTCAGACGTCCGTTAAAGCAGTCATACAGCTTTTTGGTAAGTATATTTGAATCATACAATCTTTGACTTGATCCATATAACTTACAGGCTGTACATGTTGTATATATATACATTCACTATCGAAAGACAGTTCCGAACTTACTTTCATTATTTAAAATATATATCTATTATCTTAGTTTACCATTCATTTTCAATATGTTCTAAGTGTGTGTTTGGCTAGCATTCTTAATTCTTTGAAAGAGTAAATATTCGTGCATATACTCTGTATACATAACGACAGTTACAAAATGAATGCGTGCTCTTTGAATTTATATGTACATATATTTTATACATAACGACAGTTTAATAATGGAGGTGTGCTCTTTAAATTATCATGTACATAAACGTACTCTTTGAATAAACATGTTCATACATCTCTACACTGTCGTTATGTCAAGACTATATGTCGTACACGTTTATTCAAAAGGACTTCAACCTTACTAAACTGTCGCTATACATGTATAACGTTTATGTATACATACATAATGACATTTAAGTAATGGAGACGTGCTCTTTGAATAAACATATGTATACATAAACGTTATACATGTATAGCGACAGTTTAGTAAGGTTGAAGTCCTTTTTGAATAAACGTGTACGACATATAGTCTTGACATAACGGTAGTGTAGAGATGTTCTCCTTGAATAACACGTACATATAGTATTGACATAACGAAAATGTAATAATAGAGATGTACTCCTTGAATAACACGAACATAGTATTGACATAACGACAATGTTATAATAGAGACGTACTCCTTGAATAACACGTACATATAGTATTGACATAACGACAGTGTAGTAATACAGATGTACTCCTTGAATAACATGTACATATAGTATTGACATAACGACAGTGTAGAGATGTACTCCTTGAATAACACGTACATATAGTATTGACATATCGACAGTGTAGTTATAGAGATGTACTCCTTCAATAACCATGTACATATAGTCTTGACATAACGACAGTGTAGTAATAGAGATGTTCTCCTTGAATAACCATGTACATATAGTATTGACATAACGACAGTGTAGTAATAGAGATGTACTCCTTGAATAACCATGTACATATAGTATTGACATAACGACAGTGTAGTAATAGAGATGTACTCCTTGAATAACATGTCCATATATTATTGACATAACGACAGTGTAGTAATAGAGATGTACTCCTTGAATAACACGTACATATAGTATGGACATAACGACAGACGTGCCCTTTGAAAAAACCCAATCTCCTGTGCAGAGAGCCGTTCTTTACAATCATGGAGACGTCCTCTTGCTTGGAATCACCGATATTATTGCGGCTGACACGAACATTGTCAATTCAGACAAGGACAAATTATATAGAACATACCAATCGAATTTGTTAATTATTAGCAAACTAGATTAATAGACACTTTCTAAAAAGAAGTCCACAAGAGTCACAACATTTTGACAGTGAATATCATATTGATATATACGTTAATTTGAATGGCAAATGTTTCCACAGGTTTCAACACTGTTTTCAATTGCGTACTGCTGATACATCTGATAATGTGTCCATAGAGTCAAGAGATGTCAATATGAGATCGATATATCGTTTTACAAAATAATAATGATAGATAATCTGTACATAGAGACCCCAGTTGTCAATATGAGAACGATATATCGCTTTGCATAATTAATAATGATAGATAATCTGTCCATGTAGTCACGAGTTGTCAATATGAGACCGATATATCGCTTTACTTAATTAATAATGATAGATAATCTGTCCATAGAGTCACGAGTTGTCAATATGAGACTGATATATCGCTTTACTTAATTAATAATGATAGATAATCTGTCCATAGAGTCACGAGTTGTCAATATGAGACTGATATATCGTTTTATATAATTAATAATGATAGATAATCTGTCCATAGAGTCACGAGTTGTCAATATGAGACCGATATATCTCTTTACATAATTAATAATGATAGATATTCTGTCCATAGAGTCACGAGTTGTCAATATGAGACCAATATATCGCTTGCAATAATCAATAATGATAAACCTTCCGTCCATAGATTCTCGAGTTGTCAATATGAGCGATATATCGCTTTACATAATTAATAATGATAGATAATCTGTCCATAGAGTCACGAGTTGTCAATATGAGACAGATTTATCGCTTTACATAATTAATAAGAATATATATTCTGTCCAAAGAGTCACGAGTTGTCAATATGAGACCGATATATCGCTTGCAATAATTAATAATGATAGATATTCTGTACATAGAGTCACGAATTGTCAATATGGGACCGATATATTTCTTTACATAATTAATAATGATAGATATTCTGTCCATAGAGTCACGAGTTATCAATATGAGACCGATATATCGCTTTACATAATAAATAATGATAGATAATATGTCCATAGCGTCACGAGTTGTCAATATGAGACCGATATATCGCTTTACGTAATTGATAATGATAGATAATCTGTCAATGTAGTCACGAGTTGTCAATATGAGACCGATATATCACTTTACATAATTAATAATGATAGATAATCTGTCCACAGAGTCACGAGTTGTCAATTTGAGACAGATATATCGTTTTACATAATTAATAATGATAGATAATATGTCCATAGAGTCACGGGTTGTCAATATGAGACCGATATATCGCTTAACATAATAAATAATGATAGCTATTCTGTCCATAAAGTCACGAGTTGTCAATATGAGACCGATATATCGCTTTACATAATTAATAATGATAGATAATCCGTCCATAGAATCTCGAGTTGTCAATATGAGACCGATATATCGCTTATCATAATTAATAATAATAGATAATTTGTCAATTGAGTCACGAGTTGTCAATATGAGACCGATATATCGCTTTACATGATTAATAATGACAGATAATCTGTCCATAGAGTCACGAGTTGTCAATATGAAACCGATATATAGCTTTACATAATTAATAATGATAGATAATCTGTTCATAGAGTTTGAGACAGAAATATCGCTTGACATACTTAAAAATGATAGATAAACTCGCTAATAGAGTCAAGAGTTGTCAATTTGTGACAAATATATCGCTGTACATAATTAATAATGATAATTACTCTGTCCATAGAGTTACGAGTTGTCAATATGAGAACGATATATCGCTTTACATAATTAATAATGATAGATAATATGTCCATAAAGTCACGAGTTGTCAATATGAGACAGAGTTATCGCTTTACATAATTAATAATGATAGATAATCTGTCCATGTAGTCACTAGTTGTCAATATGAGACAGATATCTCGCTTTACATAATTAATAATGATAGATCTGTCATAGAGTCACTAGTTGTCAATATGAGACCGATATATCGCTTTACATAATTAATAATGATAGATATTCTGTCATAGAGTCACTAGTTGTCAATATGAGACCGATATATCGCTTTACATAATCAATAATGATAGATATTCTGTCCATAGAGTCAAGAATGGTCAATATGAGACCGATATATCGCTTTACATAATTAATAATGATAGATAATCTGTCCATAGAGTCAAAAATTGTCAATATGAGACCGATATATCGCTTTACATAATTAATAATGATAGATAATCTGTCCATAAAGTCACGAGTTGTCAACATGAGACAGATATATCTCTTTACATCATTGATAATGATAGATATTCTGTCCATAGAGTCACGAGTTGTCAACATGAGACAGATATATCTCTTTACATAATTGATAATGATAGAAATTCTGTCCATAGAGTCACGATATGTCAATATGAGACCGATATATCGCTTTACATAGTTAATAATGATAGAAAATCTATCTATATAGTCACGAGTTATCAATATGATACCGATATATCGCTTTACATAATTAATAATGATAGACATTCTGTCCATAGATTCACGAGTTGTCAATATGAGACCGATATATCGCTTTACATAATCAATAATGATAGATATTCTGTCCATAGAGTCAATAATTGTCAATATGAGACAGATATATCTCTTTACATAATTAATAATGATAGATAATCTCAGTGTCCATAGAGTCACGAGTTGTCAATATGAGACCGATATATCGCTTTACATAATGAATGATGATATCTGTTCATAGAGTCACGAGTTGTCAATATGAGACAGATATATCGCTTTACATAATTACTAATGATAGATAATCTGTCCATAAAGTCACGAGTTATCAATTTGAGACCGATATATCGCTTTAAATAATAATAATGATAGATAAGCTGTCCATAGAGACACCAGTTGTCAATATGAGACCGATATATTGCTTTGAATAATTAATAATGATAGATAATATGTCCATGTAGTCACGAGTTGTCAATATGAGACCGATATATCGCTTTACATTATAAATAATGATAGGTAATCTGTCCATAGAGTCACGAATTGTCAATATAAGACCGATATATCTCTTTACATAATTAATAATGATAGATAATCTGTCCATAGAGTCACGAGTTATCAATATGAGACCGATATATCGCTTTACATCATTAATAATGATAGATAATATGTCCATAGAGTCACGAGTTGTCAATATGAGACATGTATATCGCTTTACATAATTAATAATGATAGATAATCTGTTTATAGAGTCACAGCAGTACGAGCCACTCTCTCTCTGTTTCATAATGTAGCACTTTATATTTGAGTCATGTTGCAAGAGAACTGACCGTAGGTACGTTGCAACCAGCGAACATCAAGATCAGCGCCTGTAACAAGTTTATAAATATGCTATCTAATCGTAATCTTAAATCTCAGCACGAAGTGTCGTATTATTGTCATATTTTGTATACATACTTTGCAAGTGTGCTTTGGTGAATTAACTTTCTGTATCAAGTTCTTTTTTCTTTCTCCTTTCTTTCATAATCTGTATATTTATATCGTATTACATTCTAATATATAACATATATATAACATTGTATCATAATTAAGATGACTGTATATCACTTGTCATTTTATCTGATATAGACTAAATCCTATTTTACCGTTTTCTGTCCTAAATAATTCAAGTCAACGCCCCAACTCCGGCTTTTTAGATCACCTAGAGCCAAAGGCTCAAGGTGAACTATTCTGATCACTTTTTGTCCGTCTGGCGTCGTCCGTCGTCCGTCCATTTAGACATTTAGATCATCTCCTCCTTAACCACTTGACCAATTTCAACCAAACTTCACAGGAATGTTCCTTTGGTGGACCTCTTTCAAAATTGTTCAAAGATTTAAATTCCATCGAGAACTTTGGTTGCTGCGGCAACAGAAAAGGGGAAAATTGCCAAATCTTAAAAAATCTTCTTGATTTTCAAAGAAATATTTGAACAATCTTGGTAAAGGGTGCCCAAAGGAACATTTGTGCAAAATAATTTTCAAATTGGGCTTATTCTTTTGGACAAGAAGATTTTCAAAGTTTTAATAATGCACATATAAGGAGAACAAGCTCCGCCCCCTGGCGGCCATGTTTTTCAACCGATAAGAAACATTTGAACAATCTTGGAGTGCCCCAAGGAATATTTGTGCAAAATAATTGTCAAATCAGGCCAGTACGTTTGGACAAGAAGATTTTTAAAGTTTTAACAACGCTTGCGGCCAGGGGGCGTAGCCTGTTTTCATTATATGTGCATTGTTAACATTTTAAAAATCTTTTTGTCCAAAAGTACTGGCCCGATTTGAAAATTATTTTGCACAAATGTTCCTTGGGGCACCCTTTACCAAGATTGTTCAGATATTTCCGATCCGTTGAAAAACATGGCCGCCAGGGGGCGGAGCTTGTTTTCCTTATATGTGCATTGTTAAAACTTTGAAAATCTTCTTGTCCAAAAGTACTTGCCCGATTTGAAAATTATTTTCCTAAAATGTTCATTGGGGCACCCTTTACCAAGATTGTTCAAATATTTCTGATCGGTTGAAAAACATGGCCGCCAGGGGGCGGAGCTTGTTCTTCTTATATGTGCATTGTTAAAACTTTGAAAATCTTCTTGTCCAAAAGTATAAGCCCAATTTGAAAATTATTTTGCTCAAATGTTCCTTTGGGCACCCTTTACCAAGATTGTTCAAATATTTCCGATCCGTTGAAAAAACATGGCTGCCAGGGAGCTAAGCTTGTTTTCCTTATATGTGCATTGTTAAAACTTTGAAAATCTTCTTGTCCAAAAGTATAAGCCCAATTTGAAAATTATTTTGCACAAATTTTCCTTGGGGCACCCTTTACCAAGATTGTTCAAATATGTCCGATCCGTTGAAAAACATGGCCGCCAGGGGGCGGAGCTTGTTTTCCTTATATGTGCATTGTTAAAACTTTAAAAATCTTTTTGTCCAAAAGTACTGGCCTGATTTGACAATTATTTTCCACAAATGTTCATTGGGGCACCCTTTACCAAGATTGTTCAAATATTTCCGATCCGTTGAAAAAACATGGCTGCCAGGGGGCCAAGCTTGTTTTCCTTATATGTGCATTGTTAAAACTTAAAAAATCTTCTCGTCCAAAAGAATTAGCCCGATTTGAAAATTATTTTTCACAAATGTTCTTTGGGGCACCCTCTATCAAGATTGTTCAAATATGTCCGATCTGTTGAAAAACATGGCAGACAGGAGGCATCAGAAAAGGGGCAAAATGACAAAATTTGGAAATTCCATTTTTTTAAGTTCTTGTCTGATATTAAGGAAATTGAATATAAATCCTACTTCAGTGATCCTCTACATTTAATTTGTTCAAGCCGTTTTGATTGGTTACACAATCATAGCAACCTCGCGTCATCACAAAAGGGGTAAATTGAACTTTTAGCTACAAATGACAACTCCTACCATTCCACTTGGCCAATTTCAACGTTACTTCACAGGAATGTTCCTTTGATGGTCCTCTTTCAAAATTGTTCAAAGTCTTGTATTCTGTGTAGAACCTTTGTTGCTGCAGCATCAGAAATTGAGAAAGCTCTTGTTAGATTTCAAGATAAAAATGGCTTTTACTGATAAACTATTTCTTTAACTGAGTGTCCACTCCTTGCAGTTTCATTTGAACTCCTGATCAAATTTTCACAGATATTTGCAGTTAAATATTTGCTTCTAATTAACTATCATTCAGGTGATCGATTTAGGGCCATCTTGGCCCTCTTGTTTATTATTGATTTCCTCCATATTAATGATTGTCATTTATGTATACAACTTACAATGAAATACACTGAAAAATATGAAAATCGGAAAGACAATACGCATGTCGATCTGAACGGATTGTGTGAAAAGACTGCTTCTAAAATATTCGCAGGTAATTGGAGGAAACTCTTTTTATAGATGCAATGCGATTTTAAGACCCTATTGATAATACAGTTATACAGAAGAAGTTGCTCAGTATGAGAAATAGGCATTGAATTGATTGATTTGGGTTTAACGCCGTTTTTAACAATTTCTCAGTCATATCACGGCGGCCAGTTCACCTACTCATATGTTTCCTGGTTTTCGCACACCAGTACTCCACACAACAATCTTCCTAAGCAACTGGCTGCTTTTCCACATAGACTTAGCCCATTGGTGGAAGACAAATGCCGCATGTCGCAATGACTTTTGTCAAACGTCGGAAATAAAGTTGGCCGAGCCGGGATTCGAACTCACAACCCCTGGATTGACAGCCCGCGTCGTTACCGACTGAGCTACCGGGACTCGACAATATTCATTGAAAAAGGTATGACGTTGGGTGTCCATATTAGTTCAAAACAGTTAAAGGTTATTTTTCATAATCTAAGTTCATATTAATCTATCAGTCGTTCAACAATAATCCCGTTTATGGAACAACTTCATGCAGAGTGTATGGATTATATACAATTGAGATTAAACCTATCACAGTTTATGATGTAACAAGTAATTTAAATGAATAGTTAACCCCAATATATCTGCAACCAAATCATAACCGTTCAATGAACGTTTTAAATTACTCAATGTCTAGTCTGAGTTACTTGAAACAAACCGCTCGAACGATAAGCTGTAGGCTTGCACCTTAGCGCATTTGATTTAAAAAAAATGTCCAGTTACATTCGTGTGTACGTCGACACTACCACATCTAGAGCATGTAGTGCCAACAGAAAACGTATATGTAATGAACTGCGCAACGGGGGGCGGGGGCAAAACGCGTAACATATCAGGAGTATTGCTCGCATAAGACCATACAGGACTGACTATCTGTCAACTTCTTCTGAATTTGCTTATACATAACAATCTGTTGAGACGAAGTTCTCTTAATCCATTCATTGACATAATAATCAGACATTTTCCAAATTTGCTTGCTACGGAATTATCCATCCGTTACATAATTCTTCAAAGTATAAAACATATCATAACTGCTTAACAAATCATAACATTTAAAACTAATCCAATATTATTATTTTTTTAAAGAACAGAGGCGATGAAACTAACCTATGATTTTGTTGTTTTTGCAATTCTTTTTCAGCCATTTTTCTCGTGACTTTGTTTTCGTTTCATGATGGCGCAGGGTTTCATGGAATATAATGTGTTGCTTTGTTGACATATACATTTTGCTGTGTGGCTTTTATGGGAAAAACGTATTTTTATGTATGTTTTATATTTATATGGCAAAACCATAAGTTAACTTATTAAGTACTTAAAACGTCGCAATTTTGGGGCGTTGAAGGGTACATTTTTAAGACGCAACAAATATTTTGATAAAACCGGCCAATCTTAACGAAATTCAAATAAAAAACATGCCAGATAATCTATGTAAAAAACGAACTTTTTAACAAGGATAATTATCTTATCATTTTAAATTCATCAGATTTATAAGGTCTAAGTTGTTTGATTTCGACTGTAAACGGTTAAAATACCGCCAAATGCTTCCTGTAGTCTGTTGAGGAATCAGACGTAATTACCCGCTAAATCAAAGATAATTTACGTCTTTAAGGCTTTTTTTAATATAGTTTCCGTCGCAAGTTTATGTTACACATCATTTTCATCTGTTTACGGAAAGTGACCATTTTCATTTTTCATCTGTTTACGGAAAGTAGCCATTTCATCTGTTTACGGAAAGTGGCTACTTTCATCTGTTTATGGAAAGTGGCCATTTTCATCTCTTTATGGAAAGTTGCCATTTTCATCTCTTTATGGAAAGTGGCCATTTTCATCTCTTTATGGAAAGTGGCCATTTTCATCTCTTTATGGAAAGTGGCCATATTCATCTGTTTACGGAAAGTGGCCATTTTCATCTGTTTATGGAAAGTGGCCATTTTCATCTCTTTTTTTATGGAAAGTTGCCATTTTCATATCTTTATGGAAAGTGGCCATTTTCATCTCTTTATGGAAAGTGGCCATATTCATCTGTTTACGGAAAGTGGCCATATTCATCTGTTTATGGAAAGTGGCCATTTTCATCTCTTTTTTTATGGAAAGTGGCCATTTTCATCTCTTTATGGAAAGTGGCCATTTTCATATCTTTATGGAAAGTGGCCATATTCATCTGTTTACGGAAAGTGGCCATTTTCATCTGTTTATGGAAAGTGGCCATTTTCATCTTTTTTTTTTTATGGAAAGTGGCCATTTTCATCTCTTTTTTTATGGAAAGTGGCCATTTTCATCTGTTTATGGGAAGTGGCCATTTCCATCTGTTTATGGAAAGTGGCCATTTTCATCTGTTTATGGAAAGTGGCCATTTTCATCTGTTTACGGAAAGTGGCCATTTTCATCTGTTTATGGAAAGTGGCCATTTTCATCTCTTTACGGAAAGGGGCCATTTTCATCTGTTTACGGAAAGGGGCCATTTTCATCTGTTTATGGAAAGTGGCCATTTTCATCTGTTTACGGAAAGGGGCCATTTTCATCTGTTTACGGAAAGGGGCCATTTTCATCTGTTTACGGAAAGGGGCCATTTTCATCTGTTTACGGAAAGGGGCCATTTTCATCTGTCTACGGAAAGGGGCCATTTTCATCTGTTTACGGAAAGGGGCCATTTTCATCTGTTTACGGAAAGGGGCCATTTTCATCTGTTTACGGAAAGTGGCCATTTTCATCTCTTTATGGAAAGGGGCCATTTTCATCTGTTTATTGAAAGTGGCCATTTTCATCTCTTTACGGAAAGGGGCCATTTTCATCTCTTTACGGAAAGGGGCCATTTTCATCTGTTTACGGAAAGGGGCCATTTTCATCTGTTTATGGAAAGTGGCCATTAAAATGATGTTTTAATTAGGGGCTTTTCAACATTATTGTATCTGAAACATATGGCAAGATGCGCATTTTATTTCTGACTGTAAGTATATGAAATGTATTGTATTTGATATAGTAATAAGGAAAATATGCAAAAAAAAGGTATTTTAGCATGTAGATAGAAATTAATTAGGTATACTCGGACAATACTATTTCTATTTGCAGATCATGAGTGATAACCGACACAAAACGGGTAAAAAGAGCGAATCCGCAAGGTAAAGACAGGTTTAATTATTGTTGGCTACATTATTAGTGTATATTAACCCTTTCCCACCTGCAAACGCATTTCGACGCAATAGCAGCAGACGACTTTTGAAAACATTGTTACCAAACGTGAAATTGCTCATGATGAGCAATTTCATCTTTGGCCACAAATTAAGCTATTTTTTATGGAGATTTTTCAGGTTTTTGTCACCATGTTTTTCAAAGTCGTGTGCTAAAGATTTGCATTATGTGGGAAAGGGTTAACCGTGACACAGTGTCATGAACCTTATTGATACTAGTCCAGAATTAGTGCAGGAAAGCGGAAATACACTAATAACTCCAAGCGACGTCTTACTTTAAAGATGATGTCAACAATTGTCCATACACAATTGGACGCTAGTTGACTCTCTGAGCCTGTGTCTGGAATTCAGAAACAGTTCGCTTAACCCTGTCCCATATACAACATCTGCAACTGACGAATTTGAAAGCATTTAGGCAGCAATACAGGCAATCTCCTTTCATAAAAGTATTGTAATCTAATAGATTTGAAAACGTTGAGCAATTTCTGAAATTGATGTTTACATTAGTAATGAGTATTGTGGGCCGCGAGAGCCAATACGTGATAAATCAGTGTATAGAGAATTCACTGATCACCCAACTTAACATAGGAGTAGATTCTTATTATTAACTAGAATATATCAATTGTCAAACCTTCATGTTAACCCTTTCCCTCATATAGACGCTTTCTGAAGCCTCTGCAGCAGACGGCCTTTTTGAAAACACACAAAAGAAGAAATTGCTCAAAACGAGCAATTTCTCCTTTGGCCACAATGTTTTCCATTGTTAGTCATAGGTTATTCATTTAATTATAGAGATTTTCCATTTTTTGACAAAATGTGTTCAATGTCGTCTGATGCAGAATGGTAAAGTGTAACACGACCTCCTCTTGTTACGAGCCGAGCCACGGTAGCAAAGTCGGTAGCGACACGGGCTGTCAATCCAGGGGTTGTGAGTTCGAATCCCAGCTCGGCCAATAATCTTTCCGACGTTTGACAAAAGTCACTGTGACAACTTATGTGGAAAAGCAGCCAGTTGCTTTGAAAGTATGTTGTGTTGAGTACTGGTGTGAGAAAACCAGGAAACATGTGAGAAGGTGAACTGGCCGCCGTGATATGACTGAAAAATTGTTGAAAACGGCGTTAAACCCCAATCAATCATTCAAATCCTGTTGTTACGAGACGATATTCCTTGTTTAATTGAGCCAGTGCACGAGAAAAAGGACATGTTGGCATTTCTGAACAGTGTAGTTTCAGATCACCTTGTCCAGCTGCTCAGTCTTATCATAATCTACACAAGTTTATATAATATTCTAACAAGCGATTGAAAGTAATACGAAAAAAAACCCATAAATGGTTTTTTTTCGCTCAAAGGTAACAGGTGTGAGATTTTTTTTCTTTTCAATAACCCATGAAGCTTTCTGAAATGAAATTGGAAAAATCCATGGGGCCGCCATTTTGGATATGTATAAAAAGCAGACGTATAACACAGATTGAAAATTATTGTCGTCTATTTAATCTTTTAAAAAAAATCTAAATCGACATTTACGGTCATAAAAGTGCTGTGTTATTTTTGTGTGATCTAACTTTTGTACAAAAAAGTTAAAAAATAAATGGAACTTTGAAATTAACGACCTCAATTCGACGTCAGAACATAAATTTTGACTGTACCGTAGCAAAAGAACGACGTGACGTCATTTCCGTAACGTCAAATGGAGCGACGTCGTTTCCCGCAAAAAAAGTGGTATGAACATTAAATACCTCAAATTCCTATGCATGAGCTATAGATTCACTCATACAAAGTATAAGTATTTATCAAATTTTGTTGAAAAAGGATAACTTTCACATATTGAGCAATTGTACCTTTGGTGACAATCTTTTCCTAAATCGTCTGCTGCAAAGTCTTTACTTTATTATTTTCTGTTCGTCATAATAGACGACAGCAAAACGAATTCCGAACATTTTGTGATCGATCATGCAGTAAACATGAGATTAACATGATTATCGTCTAGTCAATTACTTATAAATTATATTGCCAAAGTATGCTCTTTAATATGTATTTACAATCATCTTACTGTTTTTCGTAAATAGGTAGCACCTATAGATATATTAGGTGAACAATTTAGATCTTGGACAGACAGTGCGGATGCACATGCTGATCTGGTTATATACTGTTCGCAAAAACCAACTTGTATATTTTCTCATGCATTGGGTCATATATATCTGTATTGGAATACATACATTTTTGTTTGGCGTAACTTTTCAAAAAAGCATTTATAACACAAAAATGTTGCATATGAGCGTTCTGTAAGTGATATTATATCTAATTACGTTTTGAAAGGTTTTTGCAAAAAATAGATTCATATTCGGAATATTCGAATTTATGTGCTATAAAATAACACAGGCATCAACGGCGTAATCTCGACAGAGGTAAACCGAATGAATACAGTCACATCAGAGATGACGTCAATGCGATATGGACATCATGGACAATGACTTCCGGTACCAGGTACTTGTGTGAATTCCACGATGGTGTCAGTTGCACAGATATCCGTGTGTTCCAATCCGTTGTGTTGTACTGCCCTGTGTTTCAAATATAAACCATTTTGACACCTTTATCCCCAGGTTTACTGTTATCATATGTTATACTAACTATTGTGGAAGACAGTGGTGCAGAGGTAGAGCGTCGGCCTCTCACATCAAAGGTCCCTGGTTCGAGTCCCGTGATGAGCGGGTCCTGACTTTGGGATTTTTCCACACAATCGGCGCGAGTACTGGTTAAGTATCCAGGAAGCACACATCGAGCGTGATTAATATAAGCTTAAAGCTTGTTTCGCAATCGATTTAAAATAAATAAGTTTAAACTAACTATTGCACATTAAATTGTCACATATATCATTGAAAAATCAAATTTACTTATTTTCGTAAAAACATTTGCTTCCGATTGGAATGCCAGCTTCACCTTTAACATGAAAAGGATGGCAGTGTCATCATAGCTGCTCGTGTTTATTTTATTTGTTTATTATTCACCGAGCCCCGGTAGCTCAGTCGGTAGCGACGCGCGCTGTCAAGCCAGGGGTTGTGAGTTCGAATCCCAGCTCGGCCAACATTCTCTCCAACGTTTGACAAAAGTCATTGTGACATGCGTCATTCGTCTTTCGCCAACCAATGGGCTTTCAGTCTATCTGGAAAAGCAGCCAGTTGCTTGGAACGTATGTTGTGTTGAGTACCGGTATAAGAAAGCTAGAAAAGGTATGAGTAGGTGAACTGGCTGCCGTGATATGACTGATCTTTTTTTGTTGAAAACGGCGTTAACTCTTTCAGCGCCAAAGGCAATATTGAGCTTTTTGCAAACAATGCAGATTCAGGTGAGTCAGCTCGTAACGAGCTTTCTCACCTGAAATCTGCATTGTTTGGCTGTGAGCTATAAAAAATATTCCAAATATCCTATAACATGAAAATAGAGTCGTCCGAGTTTGAACATGGAAGAGTCTACTTTAAACAATTCGGCGCTGAAAGGGTTAAACCCCAATCAATCGATCAGCTGTCTTATTATTCTCAAAAAGAGGTGTTATCTTTCATTAAATAATAGGTTAATTTATATTAACCCTTTCCCTCATACGACAATTCTGCAGCAGACGACTTTGAACATATTTTGTGAAAAAACAGAATATCTCCATAATTGAATCGATAACCTATGACAAAAAGTGGAAAACATTGTGGCAAAAGGAGAAATTGCACGTTTTGTGCAATTTCTTCTTTTGCCACTATGTTTTCAAAAAGACGTCTGCTGCAGAGGCGTCAGAAAGCGTCTATATGAGGGAAAGGGTTAAAAGAAACACCGTCAATATTGTGTTTACTGAATGCATAAGTAATATGACCGCGGCTAATCAATGTGTGCAATTTTGAGCTATATCTACTTCCTCTATTAGCACTGTGTATAAACCTTTAGAGGTGCTCAACTCCAGATAATACAGAGTATAGTCAAAGTTAAAACTGTTCAAAAGTTGTCTTAAACAATTAGAATCCTTTTTCTGGGATACAATTAGAGTAATACTTTCACTTTCCAGTAAAATAAACATCTAAATATTGATGGTTTATGCTTCATTTCTACTGGGAAGACATACCCAGTAAGCCAAATTTTGTATATTTTAATGACTTTTACTGCCAAAATAGTTTTAAACTATTTATTATTTACTTTGTGGTCATTTTTACCAATATTTGCAGCAGTTTCAACATTTCAAAATGTTGGTGTCAATCTGGAGTTCAGCACCAGTATAACTCTTTCTTTAATGTTACTAGCATTTCCCTAAATGTTATTTCATAATCACACAATCCTCAATTTCATGTACAACTCAACTGTTGATTTAACTGTATTTAAGCACGTCATATCTTAAAGTTGACAACGATTTAATTAAAATGGCTTGTCTTGCTGGCGCTAAGGGTTTCGAGGATAGCGTTGCTAATAGTGTTTTGTGCCGCTTTCAACATGTTTTTACTCATATCACGGCGTGTCCTGGATCAGTTACCAGTACTACTGGTCCATTTATCCTGCCACCAGAGAGACATTCGTAATGCTAACCCACAACCCTAACCGCCAAAGAGCAAGTGTTTTGGTTTGACCCGGCCTGAGATCTCCCGCACCTTAAGCGAACGCTCTATCAATACACCATCGAGGCGGTGCGAGGATAGCACAAACAACTCTTACGTCGGAGTGGTAATGAATATTACCAATATGACTATATAATCATAGAAAACACCCATGTATGAGCCAACCCGCGAGAAAACCAACATTGTGGACTCTGCGTAAAGTATCGACCAAGATTAGCCTAAACATGACGCGCAGGATTACCCGGATAGACATTTTTCGCCTCCAGTTTTTTTTTGGTATCAGGAATCATTACTCTGTATACCTCAATCCCCGTGAGACGGAATGTGTCGGCCCGGATCAGTATGCGCGGACAGCGCAGGCTGATCTGGTCGATACATTACGCAGAGGCCATCAGTTGGTTTCCTCGCGTGACGGCTCATATCACTAAAATACTGTTGAAATGTCTCAAACACTTATCTAACAAACATTATAACACTGTTGACAATTTCTCTTCTATACGTAAAGAGTGATTTGAGCGTGATATATCCACAGGCGTCCGAATTTCTATCACAGCAAAAAATGCGGAAAAATACTCAATACCTTCTGTGATAGAAATTCGGACGCCTGAGATATATCACACAGTATATCACTCTAAACTTCCGGAACTATTTTTGGCTGTTGAAATTCCCTCCCGCGTATTTTTCATGCAAAATTTCTTAGTGCCGCATGCGTTACTACGCTGGGCTTGGCATTTTATGAATGAAGTCACGTGCTTGTGTTGCAAATGCCGTTTGGAAAGTTGAATTAAAACAGTGACGTTATTTTTATTTTTTAATGCACGTGCATGACCATCATTTTAGACGCGCGTGCCATGTTACAGCATACTGTTAACCGGTAAAAAACGTTGTATTAGCATGAGACAGTAACAATAAAAACATGATGAGTATAATGCAATTTTGAAAAAAAGCTATAATAAAAATAAAATGTTCATAGACTGTTAATACAACTGATTTCAAAATGTTTTATTAGTTGAAAAAAATCCGTGAATATTTCCAAAACAAATAAAATGGGAAGTAAATATAGCATACACGTGATTTTATCAAGGAAAGCAACTTCATGTCTGAACAGAACAAAGTTACCTCCTAAGTTGTATCCCTTTATGATATAAATAAAAGTGCTAGAATGGAAATAGATCTCATTTTCAGTGCTATACCGGCTCGTATATCACGATTTGACGCTCAGATGTGTAGTAATTAATCACTGAGGCCAGTCGGTCTTCGTGTTCATTACTACACACCTGAAAAATACGCGGGGTGGGGGGATTTTAACAGCCAGAAACAGTTCCGGAAGTTTAGAGTGATATACTGTGTGATATATCACGCTCAAATCTGTCTTTGTGTATAGAAGAGAAATTGTCAATAATTTAAACACATATGTCAAAATGCATTTTCTCCTTGGTCAATAATTATTTTATAAATCTTCTCTGTTGTATGAATTGTAGTAAGGGTTGAAATGAAATTTCAGAGAAATGCCATTATACAACATCATGTAAATACCTTATCATTCCTTTGCGAGAATCAGAAGGCCAGGATTTAGCACGTTATTCAGAGGCGTATAATGTTTACACTAAGAGCACTGCTGATGGTCACATGTAAACATATGATGATTCGTCCACTCTTACCTAAATACTGTTGTGTTTTTCCAACCTCAGTAATTTTTAGCTCGCCTATTCGAAGAAATAGGGGGAGCTTATGTTATCACCCCGGCGTTGGTGTTGGCGTTGGCGTACGCGTTGCCAGCTTGGTCAACCTTTGCGTGCAAGGCCTTTTCTCAGACATTGTGTATGCTGTTGCTTTGAAACTTCACACACTTATTCAGGGTCATTAGGTGACCTTGTATGCTAAGTCCCATAAATGGATTTTGACTGAATTGTGCCCTTTTTTGGACTTAGAATTTTGGTCAAACCTTTGCATGCAAGGCCTTTTCTCAGACACTTTGTATGCTGTTGCTTTGAAACATCCTAAATTTATTCAGGGTCATTAGATGACCTTGTATGTCAAGTCCCATAACTTTGGAATGGATTTTGACTAAATTGTGCCCCTTTTTGGACTTAGAATTTTGGTCAAACCTTTGCGTGTAAGGCCTTTTCTCGGACACTGTGTATGCTGTTGCTTTGAAACTTCACACACTTATTCAGGGTCATTATATGACCCTGTATGTCAAGTCCCATAACTCTGGAATGGATTTTTACTGAATTGTGCCCCTTTTTGGACTTATAATTTTGGTCTAACCTTTTCTCAGACACTGTGTATGCTGTTGCTTTGAAACTTCACACACTTATTCAGGGTCATTATATGAAGTCCCATAACTCTGGAATGGATTTTTACGGAATTGTGACCCTTTTGGACTTAGAATTTGGTCAAACCTTTGCGTGCAAGGCCTTTTCTCAGACACTGCGTATGCTGTTGCTTTGAAACTTCACACACTTATTCAGGGTCATTAGATGACCTTGTAAGTCAAGTCCCATAACTCTGGAATATATATTGACTGAATTGTGCCCCTTTTTGGTCAAACCTTTGTTTGCAAGACTGGGAATTTTGGGTTATAGTTCTCAGAAACTATACAAATTATGCTGTTGCAATCAAACGGTTTTCTTTCCTTTGTAAATTCATTTTCAACTGAATTATTCCATTTTTGGATTTTGGACTTTTACCAATGCTATAACTGTTCTGAAGTAGGCCCTGATAGATGATGGCCCTGATAGGCGAGCTATATTGTCCTCCGACAACTCTTGTTAACCCTTGCCCTCATATAAACGCTTTCCGACGCCTCTGCAGCAGACGGCTTTTTGAAAACATAGTGAGAAAAGAAGAAATTGCTCAAAACGAGCAATTTCTCCTTTTGCCACAATGTTTTCAACTTTTAGTCATAGGTTATCCATTCAATTATAGAGATTTTCTATTTGTTTGACAAAAAATGTTCAAAGTCGTCTGCTGCAGAATTGTTGTATGAGGGAATGGGTTGATAGTGTAAGCCTGACTCTTCACGCAAATTACTGGATAAGCAGCGTACTATTCAATCAAGGTTGTCCCAACGTTGAAGAAAGTATGCATACGCTCTCCCTTTTCTTCAAGCAAGCAAATCAGGTCTCGTCGAGATTTGCAGTTAAACTTGATTCGTCGTACATGTCATTGACAAACATTTCCGAACTGATTTTATCATTTGCGTCATTGGCTGGGAGATACTGGATGAAACATCCAGGATCATTCGCTGGGAGATACTGGATGAGTTTACACACACATCAGATATCTCCGGGAAAACATCATTCAGGATCATTGGCTGGGAGATACTGGATGAGATTGAAAACACAGCAGATATCTCCGGGAAAACATCATTCAGGATCATTGGCTGGGAGATACTGGATGAAACATCCAGGATCTTTGGCTGGGAGATACTGCATGAAACATCCAGGATCATTGGCTGGGAGATACTGGATGAGTTTGAAAACACAGCAGATATCTCCGGGAAAACATCATTCAGGATCATTGGCTGGGAGATACTGGATGAAACATCCAGGATCTTTCGCTGGGAGATACTGCATGAAACATCCAGGATCATTGGCTGGGAGATACTGGATGAGTTTGAAAACACAGCAGATATCTCCGGGAAAACATCATTCAGGATCATTGGCTGGGAGATACTGGATGAGTTTGAAAACACAGCAGATATCTCCGGGAAGACATCATTCATTGGCTGGGAGATACTGGATGAGATTGAAAACACAGCAGATATCTCCGGGAAAACATCATTCAGGATCATTGGCTGTGAGATACTGGATGAGATTGAAAACACAGCAGATATCTCCGGGAAAACATCATTCAGGATAATTGGCTGGGAGATACTTGATGAGTTTGAAAACACAGCAGATATCTCCGGGAAAACATCATCCAGGATCATTGGCTGGAAGATACTGGATGAGTTTAAAAACACAGCAGATATCTCCGGGAAAACATCATCCAAGATCATTGGCTGGGAGATACTGGATGAGTTTGTACACACAGCAGATATCTCCGGGAAAACATCATCCAGGATCATTGGCTGGGAGATACTGGATGAGTTTGCACACACAGCAGATATCTCCGGGAAAGCATCATTCAGGATCATTGGCTGGGAGATACTGGATGAATTTGCACACACAGCAGATATCTCCGGGAAAACATCATTCAGGATCATTGGCTGGGAGATACTGGATAAGTTTGCACACACAGCAGATATCTCCGGGAAAACATCATTCAGGAGGATCATTGATATCAGGATTTATTAAAAAATGAAATTTCCATTTTCCAAGTCCATGGCTATATATAGTGATACTCAAAATACACTGCTCATAAACACTTGACGTGTACACAAGGGCGGTTGATATCGTCAGGAACGTAGATAAGAGCTACGTCCCTGATATCGTTACATTTAAGTAGGGGTAATCCTATTTTTAAATATTCAATCTGATTGTCTGATAATATTCTTTCAGTGAGATGTGGAGGCGGATAGAACAGAATGGAATAGAAGCGGCTTTGAACAAAATCGCAACAACCAGTTCTGACCTAGCTGTTATATCAAGGTATTTGTTTTACCGACCTTTTGCTGCGATTATGAGACCAGCGAAGGTTCAGATTAACCTGTACCACATAGGACTAGATAGTGAGGAGTAAACAGTTTCTCTCTCATGACTCAATTAAACCCTATGTTGTGGTTCTCACTGATACGGTTCTTTTGAGTACCCACAATAAAGGGATTGAGGGCCATATCAAGAGTTTGGGATGTGAATTACATATAGTTGGACCGTCTGGTAAATTTATGCCCAGCTCGTCAGTTAGACGTGAAGATCAACATGAATCAATATAGATTAAACTATTGATGATTATTTAACATATTTTTCAACACAAATCAATATAGATTAAACTATTGATGATCATATAACATATTTTTCAACACAAATCAATATAGATTAAACTATTAATTACTTGTTTTACACAATTGTCAAGATGAACTAATATAGATTGAGCTATTGATGACTACATTGCACACTTTTCAGCATGAATTAATATAGATTGAGCTATTGATGACTACATTGCATAATTTTCAGCATGAATTAATATAGATAGAGCTATTGATGACTACATGACACCATTTTCAACATGAATTAATATGGATTGAGCTATTGATGGCTACATTACACAATTTTCAGCATGAATTAATATAGATTGATCTATTGATGACTACATTACACAATTTTCAGAATGAAATAATATAGACTGAGCTATTGATGACTACATTACAACATTTTCAGCATGAATTAATATAGATTGAGCTAACGATGTCTACATTAAATAATTTTCAGCATGAATTAATATAGATTGAGTTATTGATGACCATTTTTCACAATTTTCAATATGAATTGATATAGATTGAACTATTTTCAACAATACCTTAGTAGTTTGGGGAGGCTAATAATCGCAAGCGATCAACTGATTAATAAGACTGCTATATAATGTAGGATAGAATACATTAAGAATGAAGTCATGCCCATGTATAACTCACACTTTGATCCGATGCGGTTGACTTTTGGACACAAAGATATACCTGGCAACTGTTTAAATCGATGTAGATGAAAAGGAACAAATTAAAACGAGCAATTTGCTTTCAACTCTCTTCGCACATATTATTGTCAACGCATCACGATGCTACTCCTTTCTTACCAGATGACGCTATATGATGCCTCTGCACCAGCCAACTTATAAAACAGTGTGACAAATGGACAAAATGCTCATGATGAGTAAATTCTTCATTTGCCACACTGTTTTCAACTCTATCAATAATTACACTTTCATTCATAGAAATTTTTCATATTTTTTACTAGATATTTTAAAAGTCGTCTGCTGCTGATTTGTTGTAAGAGGGAAAGGGTAAGGACTCGCATGTGTAAGCCCAAAACATCAAAAGTGGTTCTCATAAAAAATGTGAAAATCAGAATTTCCTGTTACACGCGGGAGAAACTCGCGAAACTATTCAAGATGATGAAATAATTGTTGGCCAATCACCGAATCGAGTGTCCATTATGTTATGCAGTATTGTTTGACTGTTAAAAACCCATAATTATGACCATGAATCCGTTACGAAGGTCAAGTACTGCTATTTTTTTTTTTTTTTAAGAGGTCAAATATATTTCAGTATATCATCTGATGATGCCGTGAATATCATGGCAGTAATGGCGGAACACACAGAAATGATCAACTGTATACGACTTGGCTTCGAAGAAAATCAACAAGAATTATTTGACAACGACGAGAGAGAATCCAGGTACACACATAGATATATGGAACTGTGAAATGTACTCACTGTGTAAATATCTTTTCCTCTTAACAGTGACATATAGGCCCATGCGGCCGGGTATTTTCCTATTATTATATTGTGTCAAACGTTTGTTTTGTTATACGCATGTCACTATAATAAAATATTCACTTACTTACTTACTTACTTATACAGCAATGGTTTGACAGAAAAACTCGCCAAAATGATAAATTTGCCTAGTGAGAATAAAGTGAAAATATATGACGATGGTAGTTTAATACGTAACTTCAATACCTTTAACCCTTTCCCTCATACGACAAGTCTGCAGCAGACGACTTCGAACATATGTTGTCAAAAAATAGAAAATCTCTATAATTGAATGGATAACCTATGACTAAAAGTGGAAAACATTGTGGCAAAATGAGAAATTGCTCATTTTGAGCAATTTCTTCTTTTTGTCACTATGTTTTCAAAAAGCCGTCTGCTGCAGATGCGTCAGAAAGAAATATGAGGGAAAGGCTTAAGCCATTTTAATAACGCCGGCTATGAGTTTGTTATATGGCTATACCAATATAGAAAGGCCTACATCTCAGACATTTCGGATTCCAAAACGGAACCACTATTATAGGCTTTGCTTTTTGGCAGCATTCCACGTTTAACTACTTGCGGTAAAATAAAATCTCGTGAACATCTAAACATGGGTATGTATTCGTATATAGGGGTACACCAAAATACGAACTGTTCTCTTTCCACAATGTAAATGCAGCAGGACACTTTGAACAAATAATGTGACATAATCAGAAATGAATTATGAAAACAAATTTCTCTTTTTGTCATAACGTGTTCAAATCATCAAAAGTAACACGTTTGCTAATTTTGACCAATATATTTTCTAATGTTGGCATATATATTTTCTAATTTTGGCCTATATATATTCTTATTTTGGCCTATATATTTCCTAATTTTGGCCTATATGTTTTCTAATGCTGGCCTATATATATTCTTATTTTGGCCTATATATTTTCTAATGTTGGCCTATATATTTTCTAATGTTTTCTAATGTTGGCCTATATATTTTCTAATGTTGGCATATATTTTTTCTAATTTTGGCATATATATTTTCTAATTTTGGCCTATATATTTTCTAATTTTGGCCTATATTTGTTCAAAGTAGTGTGCTTCAGATGTGTGGTATATGTATAAGGTATTTGGCTAAAGTTTAATAATGAATTGCCGGGACTGGGTTCGAGTCCACGACCCCTGTATGATTCTTACAAACATTGCCTGAAAGTTCTTAAACTTTGTTCGGTGTTTCCCTTTCCCTCATATAGACGCTTTCTGACGCCTCTGCAGCAGACGGCTATTTGAACACATAGTGACAAAAGCAGAAATTGCACAAAACATGCAATTTCTCCTTTTGCCACAATGTTTTCAACTTTTAGTCATAGGTTATCCATTCAATTATAGAGATTTTCTATTTTTTGACAAAATATGTTCAAAGTCGTCTGCTGCAGAATTGTCGTATGAGGGAAAGGGTTAGGTGGCTTTTACAAAAATAAAAAATGAGGAGAAATGATGCTAATAATTTGGGTTTATCTCTAACACAGGTACTTAAAAACAACGAGCCCTGCTATTATTGAGTTGTGGAACAAATACACCACATTTGCTTCAGATTTCGCATTGACCTTTGTACAAAAGTAAGTGATTACTGGTTTTTTTTCAAATTAGTATGTCTTTTCACTTTTTAAATTGTTTATTCTCACTCACTCCAGAAAAAAAACTTTTTAGAATGGACACGGGTTCAAGTAAAAAAAAAAAAAAAGAAAAAAAAAAATGAAATACAAACACAGTAATAGTGTTGGACATAAATCGCAATATGCTTTGCACAGAAAGTGACGTTTTGATTGGCCAGCATTTAATGAAACCGTACGTTTCTAGACGTACATTGATATGAAATATGAATATTTAATCTCCTTGTATGTATATAACAAACGGTGTAATGATTCATTTGTATAGACTTGTTCTAGATAAAAAAGAAAATCCACACCTTTTTAAAAAGCAATTTTGAGAAATGACTATTCAAAAGAGAATTAAACTGTTCTGACGTTTCTAAAGCAGCCATATAGAACTTATCTCATTTTCCACAAAGTTTTTAGCTCTGTATAAGAATTGGATATTGTATCCATTTTTTCCGGGAATTTACGACTTTAAAAATACCAGTTGAAACTATGTAATGAACAATTTCGCCTGTTCTCAACATGTTTTAAACACTACTTCATTTATTCACCTTCAGTTACGATATATTTTATCTTTTGCATGTATATTCTAGCCAAGCTGTTGCCAAAGATTAGTGTATGTATGAAACAGTTAACCTTTCTCACATACAAAACCTCTACAGCAGAGGACATCTCAGCAAAAATATGGAAAGTGGCTTTAAATGAGGGTACAATTATTGAGTAAATTTGAAAATATTGTTGCAAAAGGAGAAACTGCTCATTATGAGCAAGTTCTGTTTTTTGTCGCAATGCTTTCAAATGGTGTCTACTGCAGATACATCAGAATAAGTGCAAGTTGGGAAATGTTAATGAATACATGTTCTTTCTATAAACTCCCCTGTAGAAGTTGGCACAATTCCTCCGAGCATAGAAACCTTCTCGACGCCATGGTTGAAGTGGTGGCAAGCAGCGCCAAACTATTGATTGTAGCTGTGAACATGGCAAATTATCACAGTCTTGAGTACGTATAGTTATTACAGCCTTGAGTACGTATAGTTATTACAGCCTTGAGTACGTGTGTAGTTACTACAGTCTAGATTGTGTATATTGAATCACAGTCCATGTATAGGTATCACAGTATAGTTATCACAGTCTAGAGTACGTATGATGGAGTGGCACTCTGTGAAAACCAACCCTAGGGCTTAGCGACACGTGTATATCAAGTTCAACTATTGATGTATAATCTAGCTTTACACTGAACGTCAATTGGTTATAAAAGGATTTAAAAAGCTTCAGTATCCATTTTGACCCGTAGCATGGATGCTGCGGCAGGTCTTTTTCACGCCTGTAATACATAAAGGATGACTTTCGACGTGCATTACTCATTTCGTTTAGCATAGCCCAATCCTATTCAGTCGAACAATAGACAGGCAGACATAATTGTATTGACAATAACTAATAAAGATTCTTGTCATATAACAGAATAAAACAATAATTTACAAGACATGACACCTTTCAAATAAACATGGAAGAAACATATATAAACGTAAGGTTAACCTTATCATATTTTCAAATTTGTTAATGTAGTTATTTCTTGCTTCTAAAAAGTATTTAATATATTAGGTAAAATCAAGCAAAAGTCTACTCTTCCCTCGAAACATAACTCTTCTCTTAAAACATAAGTCTTCCCTTGAAACATAAGTCTTCCCTTGAAACATAACTCTTCCCTTGAAACATAACTCTTTTCTTGAAACAAAAGTCTTCTCTTGAAACATAACTCTTCTCTTGAAACATAAGTCTTCCCTTGAAGCATAAGTCTTCCCTTGAAACATAACTCTTCCCTTGAAACATAAGTCTTCCCTTGAAACATAACTCTTCCCTTGAAACATAACTCTTTTCTTGAAACAAAAGTCTTCTCTTGAAACATAACTCTTCTCTTGAAACATAAGTCTTCCCTTGAAGCATAAGTCTTCCCTTGAATCATAACTTTTCTTATGAAACATACGTCTTCCCTTAAAACATAAGTCTTCATTGAAACATAAGTCACTTTTCTCAACCAATGGTCGTAAATTTGAATGTTATTTCATTTCAGAGATGCAAGTGCACTCCGAGCAGCGTCTATACGAGAGACGAACACTGTTGTAAAGGACCTAGAGGACACTTTAGATAAAATCTACAATCTCGGGTAATTTATCAATACGTGAACCGCGCTGGGCGTTAATGGTTCTTGTTGAACACAGTGTCACTGTCAGCATAAGGTTAATAATATTAGAC
The DNA here is from genome assembly GCA_031761405.1 of Serripes groenlandicus. NCBI lineage: Eukaryota > Metazoa > Mollusca > Bivalvia > Cardiida > Cardiidae > Serripes > Serripes groenlandicus. The sequence goes on from JASEVX010000003.1 coordinate 71,603,006, forward strand.
TTCTAGTCCGACGGTGTTATCAAGAGATTCTTTTGTGTGATTTCGTTACGCAGACGCAACAAGACCCGTACTCCCATTACGCGATAAAAACATGGTAAATCTCTATACATAAATCTACAAGTGTTGAATATTTGAAAACCTTGTGGCAAAAGAAGATAATGCTTATAATGATAATGTTCTCCTTTTGCCATAATGTTTTCGAAAGTGGTTTCTGCAGATGCGCCACAATGCTTCTTCAGATGGAAACGAATTAAGTATATAGATATACACGAGTTCTTACAATAGATAATTGAACATTGAAAGAGACATGCCAACCAAACTATTTTGAAACAAAATAACTGTGCCAGACGCCGCTCAAATAATTCTACACAATTTCAGGTGAATATTTTCATGTAATACATCGTACCATAGGTTAACGATGTCAACAGTAGATGTACCGATTTCTTTCAGGAAGTGATTGCTTGAAGATTGACGATGTCGACAGTCTATGTACGGCTTTCTTTCAGGAAGTGATTGCTTGAAGATTAACGATGTCAACAGTCTATGTACGACTTTCTTTCAGGAAGTGATTGCTTGAAGATTGACGATCTCAACAGTCTATGTACGGCTTTCTTTCAGGGAGTGATTGCTTGAAGATTAACGATGTCAACAGTCTATGTACGGCTTTCTTCCAGGAAGTGATTGCTTGAAGATTGACGATCTCAACAGTCTATGTACGGCTTTCTTTCAGGAAGTGATTGCTTGAAGATTAACGATGTCAACAGTCTATGTACGGCTTTCTTTCAGGAAGTGATTGCTTGAAGATTGACGATGTCAACAGTCTATGTACGGCTTTCTTTCAGGGAGTGATTGCTTGAAGATTAACGATGTCAACAGTCTATGTACGGCTTTCTTTCAGGGAGTGATTTCTCGGATATTAATGATGTCAACAGTATATGTACGGCTTTCTTTCAGGGAGTGATTGCTGGGTGATTAACGATGTCAACAGTATATGTACGGCTTTCTTTCAGGGAGTGATTGCTCGGATATTAACGATGTCAACAGTATATGCATGGCTTTTTTTAGGGAGTGATTGCTTAAAGATTAACGATGTCAACAGTACGGCTTTCTTTCAGGGAGTGATTGCTCGGGGATTAACGATGTCAACAGTCTATGTACGGCTTTCTTTCAGGGAGTGATTGCTCGGATATTAACGATGTCAACAGTATATGTACGGCTTTCTTTCAGGGAGTGATTGCTGAGTGATTAACGATGTCAACAGTCTATGTACGGCTTTCTTTCAGGGAGTGATTGCTTGGATATTAACGATGTCAACATTCTATGTACGGCTTTCTTTCAAGGAGTGATTGCTCGGATATTAACGATGTCAACAGTCTATGTACGGCTTTCTTTCAGGGAATGATTGCTGGGTGATTAACGATGTCAACAGTCTATGTACGACTTTCTTTCAGGGAGTGATTGCTTAAAGATTAACGATGTCAACAGTATATGTACGGCTTTCTTTCAGGGAGTGATTGCTGGGAGATTAACGATGTCAACAGTCTATGTATGGGTTTTTTTAGGGAGTGATTGCTTAAAGATTAACGATGTCAACAGTACGGCTTTCTTTCAGGGAGTGATTGCTGGGAGATTAACGATGTCAACAGTATATGTACGGCTTTCTTTCAGGGAGTGATTGCTTGGAGATTAACGATGTCAACAGTACATGTACGGCTTTCTGTCAGGGAGTGATTGCTTGGAGATCAACGCCAGTATATGTACGACTTTCTTTCAAGGAGTGATTTCTTGGAGATCAACGCCAATATATGTACGACTTTCCTTCAGGGAGTGATTGCTTGGATATCAACGCCAGTATATGTACGACTTTCTTTCAAGGAGTGATTCCTTGGAGATCAATGCCAATATATGTACGACTTTCTTTCAGGGAGTGATTGCTTGGAGATCAACGCCAGTATATGTACGACTTTCTTTCAAGGAGTGATTCCTTGGAGATCAACGCCGATATATGTACGACTTTCTTTCAGGTAGTGATTGCTTGGAGATTAACGATGTCAACAGTATATGTATGGCTTTCTTTCAGGAAGTGATTGCTTGGAGATTAACGATGTCAACAGTATATGTACGGCTTTCTTTCAGGGAGTGATTGCTGGAATATTTACGCTGTTTTCTATTGACTTTTCGGTTAAATCACGGATGCCAGTTCATCTTACATGTTTCCCCTGTTTTTCTCGAATCAAGACTCCTCTCAACGTTCCTACTTGTTATATTCCTACATTGACTATAAAGTCCATTGTTGAAAGACGAATGACGTTAGTCACAATTTCTTCTTATCAATCATCGGAAAGAATGAATGGCCGAGTCGTAGTTCGAATCCATGGGCCCTAGATTGATAGCCTTCGTCGTTACCGATTGCATTGTCTTGTTTTATTAGGGTTTTACGCCTTTTTTAACATTATTTCAGTTATAACATGGCGACAATTCACTTATTCATGATCACTGGGTAAACAAACCAGTTCCAGGCTAGGAAATGTGCCTTGCACAAGGGCACTCCACCATGAACGTCGTGCCGCGACTGGGGATGTTACCGATTGAGCTATCACGACTCGATCTTTGTTTTCAGGGAGAAGCACTCTGCGCTAAACGCTATGTTAGAGCTAGCTGGATGGGAACTTCATGGAGTGTTTCACATGTCAGATAACGTTTTAAAGGTGGAGGTAGAGACCAGGTAAACAAGCCACTTTCTATATAACCGCGAGTATTTCACCTGGCAGGTAAGGTCAGGGACGTGTTCAGAATTTCCTAACAAACCGATAGCTGAATCAATCAATCACATTTTAGTTTTTGATTGGCACTCTCCGAGTGCTCGAACTGTTAAGACAGTCTGAATACCACCAAGGTTAACATTTTATATGGTCGTCTAGTTGTATCCACGTTAATTGGTGCTACATAAAACCGTCCCAAAATACACCAAATCTGTAGCAGATAACGTTGAAAACATCTGACCAAATATATGAAATATCTCTTTATATTAAAAGTATTATACATTGAATCACTATAGGGAGTTGTACCATGCCAACATAGCGTATGTTTCCTTTGTATCTCGCACCAGTACTCCATGCAACATTCTTCCCGGGCAATTTCCTACTTTACAACACTGACTTGCTCATTGTTGGATGTCGAATGACTCAAGTCACATATCCGTTTGTAACAGTAATCGTTGGAAAATAAATGACTGGCCGAGTCCGGGTTCGAAACCAGGACCTCTGGATGACTGCCCGCGTCGTTCCCGACTGAGCTGTCGCGGCTCAAATAAGTTTGGACTATTTTTTTAAGTTAAATCCTTAACATCAAGGATAATTGATACTTTGGATACATAGTTTAATAAAGGTGTCCGTTGTTTTTGCTTCAAACCTCGTCTTTATCAGAAAATTGTTAACATTTCTTATGTTGTTGTTCTTAAATACTCACGTATTTTATTTGACAGGGAAACAGACAGTAGCTTTGACGATTACAAAGAGGTAAAGGTTTCAACAAACAGCTTAATTGACAAACTTAGGCAACGATGGGGCGGTAATAATAAGTAAGATATTTATTTTTCGGTGATAGCTGATTAACCTCAGTTTTGACCCTGTGGTAATACAGTTCTTAGTATTGCATACAGCCATCGAAATGCACTGTTTCATGCATGTTATAACGTGTGGCATTGATTGACCCTGTGGCAATACAGTTCTTAGCATTGCATACAGCCATCGAAAAGCACTGTTTCGTGCATGTTATAACGTGTGGCATTTATTGACCCTGAGGCAATACACTTCTTTGTACTGTATGAAGCCATCGAAATGCACTGTTTCATGCATGTTATAACGTGTGACATTTTGACCCTGTGGTAATACAGTTCTTAGTACTGCATGAGGCCATCGAAATGCACTGTTTCATGCATGTTATAACGTGTGGCATTGATAATACAGTTCTTAGTACTGTATGAGGCTATCGAAATGCACTGTTTCATGCATGTTATAACGTGTAGCATTGATAATACAGTTCTTAGTACTGTATGAGGCCATCGAAATGAACTGTTTCATGCATGTTATAACGTGTGGCATTGATCATACAGTTCTTAGTACTGTATAAGGCCATCGAAATGAACTGTTTCATGCATGTTATAACGTGTGACATTGATAATACAGTTCTTAGTACTGTATGAGGCCATCGAAATGCACTGTTTCATGCATGTTATAACGTGTGGCATTGATTGACCCTGAGGCAATACAGTTCTTAGTATTGTATGAAGCCATCGAAATGCACTGTTTCATGCATGTTATAACGTGTGGCATTGATTGACCCTGAGGCAATACAGTTCTTAGTACTGTATGATACAGCGGAAATGTCAACGCGCCAAACCTTCCTAGAAAGGGAGATAAACTATTGGAATAACTGAACTTTTTCGACATACATCAAGTCGATTCAATAATTGTCTCCCTTTCATACCACATTGGATGACGATAAACAGCCCACATATCCAATATGACCAAAGTGTTAACTTCCTGATACATATGCGTAGTTTATCTAGAAACTTCCTTTAAGATATGTGTAAGTAATTTTGAAAGTTGTTGTATCATATGTGTATGTAATTGTTAAACTTCCTGTATTCATAACTGGTTCCTTTTATTGCTTCTGTAATACTGCTAAAATAATTTGACAAACAGTTGTCAGTACTTACAGATATTTAACTATTAAATTATAAAGATGTTAATAAAAGTCGGTTTAAAAATATAGATTATACACTTCAGATTAGTCTACTAATTGTAGTAATTAAGAAAAGTATCCATTGCAATGAGAACGGTTTGTTATATATCGTGCGAAAATTCCAAAATTGCGTTATCGGTTAACCGACTATCAACTTTGCATTAATACTTTAACATGTTCATGGAATATTTACGTTACTTTAAACGAAATATGGCAGTTAAATAATTGAAAAGGAAATTTGTAATTGTTTGTATGTTCTATAGGTTCAATTTTGTTTATGTTCTATAAGTTCAATTTGTTGTATGTTCTTTAAGTTTAATTGTCACATTCGAAAGCATATCGCTGTTGGATTGATTAGTTCAGTCTTAGAACAAATATTGTTTTTTATTATTACAGGGAAAATGATAAAGAGCAGCAGCAGCCAATCCAACCACCCCCAACAGAACGAAAGCAAAGGTAATTGTCACTGTTTAGATCTCATAACGCATTTCTCTACCAAGTCCAAGTAGATTTGCAAACTTGACGACGCAGCTTTTGTTTTACCTTGTAAAAACCTTGTTTTATGATGAGCCATGTCTCCTTTTGCCACAATGTATTCAACTTTATTCTAAATAAAGATATATTGACACCCTCTGCAGAAATGTTCAAAGAATTAAACTGGCTACCATTTGAAAGAGTCAAATATCAGAAATGTATTACGATGTACAAGGCCCTTAATAATCAAACTCCAACTTACATAACCAGCAGATTAAACCAAGCTAATAACATAAATGCCACATATTCCTTAAGGTCTGTCTCTAATCTCAGTATTGGATTGGATAAGCCAAAAAACAAATTGATGTAAAAAGTCTTTCACATATTCAGGGTCAGACCTATGGAACAAATTACCTCTTCATATAAACACATCGGAATCTCTACATACATTTAAGATAAATTGCTTAAAACATTTCATAGAAAATTCACAGTAACATTTTATGATACTATACTCTGTTGAGAACATGTACATACACAATTGTTTTACTTAAACAAAATGAGGGTCTCATGGAAGATTAGTATTTGTAACTAAATGAGTTATTTTCCCCTCATAAAATAAAGTTACTATTATTATTATTATTATTATTATTCAGTTATTACACTTTCATTAATAGTTTTTCCATACTTTGTCCAGAATGTTGACAGAAACGTCTGCTTAAGATTGATCGTATGAGGGAAAATGTTTAACATATTTCCACCCTTTACTTGATAAGGAATGTATATAAAACAACGTGAGAAAAGGAAAACTTTATCGAAACTCTTCAATATTTCCAATTGTAACTGTTTTTGTGGTTAAATTTTCAAAATAGAAGACTCTTTCAAACGCCATAACAGATTAAAGTGTAAGCAGGATTTGTACTTCATATGAGCCGTCCCGCGAGAAAACCAACATTATTGCCTCTGCGTAATGTATCGATCCAGATCAGCCTGCGCAGTCCGCGCAGACTGATCCGGGCCGACACATTCCGTCTCAGGGGAATAGAGGTATAGAGTAATGATTCCTGTAACAGAAAATTCACAGTAGGCGAAACGTGTCTATCCAGGTAAGCCTGCGCGGCATACTTAGGCTGATCCGGGTCGATACTTTACGCAGAGACCATAATGTTGGTTTTCTCGCGGGACCGTTTTCTTTATTTAAATAACGGATCACTACTGAGTTACCTTTTAGCTAACTTTCACTTGTTATGGTGTATTTAGTTTAATTTAGTCGTGCAAACTGGTAAACGTTTTATATACACGAACATATGTAATGCAAGCAGTGCGGAAACACGATTACCATGGACTGTCTGTCATACTGGACACATTATAGTGCTATAAATCACCGAAATAATCACTGGGTCAACATGCATAGACTGGCCTAGCATTGATATATCATCAAGGGATCATGGAGAAGTGATATGTTGCCCTTGTATAACTGAACTATTGTTGGTTGAAAACGGCATAACACGTTGATAAAACAACAATCTAATAATCATAGATTCTGTTTTTCTTCGCAGCAAAAATAATAAAAATTCCAAAAAGCAGACAAGGTATATTTCTATAGTCCGTAGCTGCACTAGATAAAAGTTTAGACAATTTGTTAAAGTATTTATTCGTTACATAGATATCTTTCTTTCTAAAGTGACATATATTTAGTTTTGAGATATCTCTCTTGCTAAAGAGACATCTTTCTGGTATTGAGATATCTCTTTTGCTAAATAGACGTCTATCTAGTAATGAGATATCTCTCTTGCTAAAGAGACATGTATCTAGTTATGAGATATCGCTCTTACTAAAGAGACATGTATCTAGTTATGAGATATCGCTCTTACTAAAGAGACATGTATCTAGTTTTGAGATATCTCTCTTACTAAAAAGACATGTATCTAGTTTTGAGATATCTCTCTTGCTAAAGAGACATCTTTCTGGCAATGAGATATCTCTCTTGCTAAAGAGACGTCTATCTAGTAATTAGATATTTCTCTTGCTAAAGAGACGTCTATCTGGTTATGAGATCTCTCTCTTGCTAAAGAGACATCTATCTAGTTTTGATATCCCTCTTATAAGTTGGAGAAACATTATAACAAAAGTGTCCTTATGGAGAGATATCTACCTGTTTAAGATATATAGATATCTATATATATGTATTGGTTATAGCAATGTAGAGTGATTTTTGTTATTAATGACAATCCGCTTTGATATTTTTCTAAAATGATATCGGTGTACAACTCCTGAAGCTATATTTGCGGTTTTTAATAGACTATTCGGATACACAGGCACATCTGAGTTTTCACGGTACACAGATGCATTAAAACCCCAAATCGTCAGACCCGGCCCGTATATATTTATAACGTACATGGTCATCTCTCAAAGATATCCTTTCTTAGTTCAAGCGATATCTCTAAACAGACTATCTCGAAGTAAGAGAGATGGCTATTTAACGTATGCATTCCTTAATTAATTTTGTTTGGAATCCGTACATAAATAATAAAGTAAACTACTTTCTCAGTTTGAAAATTTAAACGGTTGGTCCCCAAAAAGCTTGTTTCTAGCCTTGCTTGCTACACGATTTCCAAACGGTTGTTTGTTTTAGGTTTCATCCCGCTTTCAACAGCTAATGTCATATTGCCGCGGACAGGAAAGATGATATTGATCCCATACCTTATATTTACATCGAGATAATATATATAAGGTATGAAACCAATAACACCCCACCTGCTGGAGCCCAACAGTTGCATTGACTTTAATCGTTCAGACTCATTTGACCGGCTCTTACGGTTCAATCAATGATCAGACTGTGGCTGCCATTCTTATTGAGCGTCACCCAGCCGCTGGGGAAATTTTCCAAAGGGCGCCGTCATTACTGATGTATGTTTTATAATGTAATGGAAGGAGCAGATTACTCTAGACTAGCTTCATACCAGCTTTTTAGACAAATATATATAGCTTGCATACGTTCCTTAACACTTTCCCACATACAGACGCATTTTGACGCGTCTGCAGCAAACGACTATTGAAAACATTATGGCAAAACGAGAAGTTGCTCATGATGAGCAATCTCCCCTTTTGACAAAAGGTTTCCAACACATAATGAACAATTCCTCCTGTTGCCACAATGTTTTTAACCCTATTTAATAATTAAACTCTAATCAATGGCGCTTTTCCCCCATTTCTTGCCAATATGCTTTCAAAGTCGTCTCGGATGCTTATGCGTTTGTTTGTTGGAAATATTTGAAATTCGTAGCTGAGATACGGATCGTTTATAACCTAGATGAATTGTTCTCAGTTCAGTAATGTTAATCGGACTTGTAATGCGTTTTTGTGCAAGAAATATTCATGATAAAATTCCCGAAAATAGGCTTCTCCGCAAAATGTCTTGAAACAAATATAAATTGAATATTTCCGATATCTAAAAAGAACAAGTAATACAGTTCTTTGTCGTTTTCGATGCGTGTTGGCTTTAATAAGTTGTATTCGTACATTGTATCTAAACACATGAATCTTTTTTATCAATTTTTGTAATTTTTCTTTTGTTTTCAGTAAAGTGGAATCCACTCCGCCCGTCATTGAGACTAAGCCGTACGTAACTATGGACGTTTTACCTCTTTCCCACATACAGCAAATATGCAACAGACGGCGTTATTAACCCTTTCCCTCATACGACAATTCAACAGCCGACGACTTTGAACATATTTTCGCAAAAAATGGAAATTCTCTATAATTGAATGGATAACCTATGACTAAAAGTGGAAAACATTGTGGCAAAAGGAGAAATTGCTCGTTTTGAGCAATTTCTTCTTTTGTCACTATGTTTTCAACAAGCCGTCTGCTGCAGAGGCGTCAGAAAGCGTCTATATGAGGGAAAGGGTTAACATTAAACCAACCATATGGAAACTATATTAAAACAAATATATGTCAAAGGCGGAATTGCTGGTCAAGAGCTATTTATACTTATTCTCAACGCTTTTAAAAGTCGTATATTGCAGATGCGTAAACATACGTTTACATGTGGGAAAGAATGGGTGGTTGGAGGTGGTTTGGGGTGGGGGGTATGTAATATATATACAATTAAATTTATTATATAGTACTTGATATACCGTGGTAAATTCAGTTGTTTATTACCAAGAAAAACATAAACTCAAGTTTGTTTTATGTAAATTGACTTAGACGAATATCGCTTCATCATTATTGTTGCGGTAAATACGATTTCCGGTGTTTGCTTTGTTGCCAGCGCACTACCCTGTGTTGTCAAATTCAGAAAACCCTGATATAGAGGCTCTCCAACGCTTCTATTATTTTTGAAAATTTCTAATTTTGTTGAGAGTACCACATATTTTAATTGTCCTGATTTAAAATGGAAATTCTTACCCCTTAACAAAACATTCCAGTTTTAGAAGACAATCAGGTGATTTCATTTGCTGTCAAATTTGAACATGCCGCTTATTAAATGATAATGACGGAAACAGGCAGTCACATGGTTAGCCTACGTGATCTATTCTTGGCTATACTATAGAAAGAATCTAAGAAATTAATAAGAACCAAACTCTTCATAAAAGTTGACACAGTGGGACCACCAATGTTATGCTCTTTAGATTAACCGCGATCCAATACATTTTGTTTTTCGAAAATGGCGGCCGAAGTAAAAGTGTTTTCTTTGTGGCATTTGATAAGTAAATCCATATAAAAGTACTCTGAATATAAATTAAAGTAACATTTGCTCTTTTAGATGTTTCGAAACAAAAACAGTAAGTACCGCAATGTTGCTATTCTACTGATAGTGTTGTTTAGAAAAGTAAGTACCGCGATGTTGCTATCCTACTGATATTGTTGTTTAGAAACAGTAAGCACCGCGATGTTGATATCCTACTGATATTGGTGTTTAGAAATAGTAAGTACCGCGATATTGCTATCCTACTGATATTGTTGTTTAGAAACAGTAAGTACCGCGATATTGCTATCCTACTGATATTGGTGTTTAGAAATAGTAAGTACCGCGATATTGCTATCCTACTGATATTGTTGTTTAGAAACAGTAAGTACCGCGATATTGCTATCCTACTGATATTGGTGTTTAGAAACAGTCAGTACCGCGATGTTGCTATCCTACTGATATTGTTGTTTAGAAACAGTAAGTACCGCGATGTTGCTATCCTACTGATATTGTTGAGTAGAAACAGTCAGTACCGCGATGTTGCTATCCTACTGATAGTGTTGTTTATAAACAGTAAGTACCGCGATGTTGCTATTCTACTGATATTGTTGTTTAGAAACAGTAAGTACCGCGATATTGCTATCCTACTGATATTGGTGTTTAGAAACAGTAAGTACCGCGATATTGTTATCCTACTGATATTGGTGTTTAGAAACAGTCAGTACCGCGATGTTGCTATCCTACTGATATTGTTGTTTAGAAACAGTAAGTACCGCGATGTTGCTATCCTACTGATATTGTTGAGTAGAAACAGTCAGTACCGCGATGTTGCTATCCTACTGATAGTGTTGTTTATAAACAGTAAGTACCGCGCTGTTGCTATTCTACCGATAGTGTTGTTTAGAAACAGTCAGTACCGCGATGCTGCTAACCTACTGATAGTGTTGTTTAGAAACAGTCAGTACCGCGATGTTGCTATCCTGCTGATATTGTTGTTTAGAAACAGTCAGCACCGCGATGTTGCTAACCTATTGATAGTGTTGTTTAGAAACAGTAAGTACCGCGATGTTGCTATGCTATTTTTTTTCTTACTGATATTGGTGTTTAGAAACAGTCAGTACCGCGATGCTGCTATGCTACTGATAGTGTTGTTTAGAAACAGTAAGTACCGCGATGTTGCTATCCTACTGATATTGTTGTTTAGAAACAGTCAGTACCCCGATGTTGCTAACCTACTGATAGTGTTGTTTAGAAACAGTAAGTACCGCGATGTTGCTATGCTACTGATAGTGTTGTTTAGAAACAGTAAGTACCGCGATGTTGCTATCCTACTGATATTGTTGTTTAGAAACAGTCAGTACCCCGATGTTGCTAACCTACTGATAGTGTTGTTTAGAAACAGTAAGTACCGCGATGTTGCTATGCTACTGATAGTGTTGTTTAGAAACAGTAAGTACCGCGATGTTGCTATGCTACTGATATTGTTGTTTAGAAACAGTAAGTACCGCGATGTTGCTATCCTACTGATAGTGTTGTTTAGAAACAGTAAGTACCGCGATGTTGCTATGCTACTGATATTGTTGTTTAGAAACAGTAAGTACCGCGATGTTGCTATGCTACTGATATTGTTGTTTAGAAGCAGTAAGTACCGCGATGTTGCTATCCTACTGATATTGTTGTTTAGAAACAACAGTAAGTACCGCGATGTTTTTATCCTACTGATATTGGTGTTTAGCTTGTTTGTTGTTGATTGAATGTTTGGTGTTTTACGCCGCTTTCAACAGTTTTTCAGTTTTATCACGGCGTTTCCTGGGTAAGTTACCAACCAGTCGGTCGTAATGCTAACACCCTCCAACCCAGAGCGCCAAGGAGGGCAACTATTACAACTATTTTGAAAGTCTTTGGTAAGCCCCGGCCGGGGGTCGAATCCACGACCTTCCGCAATCGAGGCGGAGGCTCTACCACAACATCACGGAGGAGGTTTAATTTGCCATTGTTATTATTAATAAATATAACGTGAATATAAGGCATGTATGTAGACTACACGAATAATACCGCATCAAATTGAAGAAACGTGACACCAATTTAATTTCCCATTATATTCATTTTCAGGCCAAAAGAAGAATGTCTGGAAACATTCCAGAAACTTCGAAGTGTCTATAACGACGTTAGTGCAGATGCATGGGAAACCAAAAGGTAGTTCAATAATAACTTAATAAGCATCTTGCGTCATCAAAGGTAGAATGATTGTTCCATGTTATTTACCATCCTGACACTGATGAATCAGTTGGTACCCGAAAAACCCGAAAGCAAAGTATGGAGGCTATTACGACCATTGTTATAATCGGTATTGTACACTGGTCTGCCGTTTACGAGGTGCGCACTTTAATCCCTACATCACCAAGGTGCCCGTTTTAACCCCCACATCACCAAGGTGCCCGCTTTAATCCCTACATCACCGAGGTGTGAGCTTTAATCCCTACATCACCGAGGTGTGAGCTTTAATCCCTACATCACCGAGGTGTGAGCTTTAATCCCTACATCACCGAGGTGTGTGCTTTAACCCCTACATCACCGAGGAGTGTGCTTTAACCGCTACATCACCGAGGTGTGTGCTTTAACCCCTACATCACCGAGATGTGTGCTTTAACCCCTACATAACCGAGGTGTGTGCTTTAACCCCTACATCACCGAGGTGTGTGCTTTAACCCCTACATAACCGAGGTGTGTGCTTTAACCCCTACATCACCGAGGTGTGTGCTTTAACCCCTACATCACCGAGGTGTGTGCTTTAATCCATACATCACCGAGGTGTATGCTTTAATCCCTACATCACCGAGGTGTGTGCTTTAATCCCTACATCACCGAGGAGTGTGCTTTAACCCCTACATCACCGAGGTGTGTGCTTTAACCCCTACATCACCGGGGTGTGTGTGTTAACCCCTACATCACCGAGGTGTGTGCTTTAACCCCTACATAACCGAGGTGCCCGCTTTAATCCATACATCACCGAGGAGTGCACTTTAACCCCTACATCACCGAGGTGCGCCATTAAACGCCTACACCACCGAGGTGTGAGCTTTAACCCCTACATCACCGAGGTGTGAGCTGTAATCCCTACATCACCGATGTGTGTGCTTTAACCCCTACATCACCGAGGTGTGTGCTTTAACCCTACAACACTGAGGTGCGCTATTAAACGCCTACATCACCGAGGTGCGCCATTAAACGCCTACATCACCGAGGTGCGCCATTAAACGCCTACATCACCGAGGTGCGCGCTTAAACCCTACAACAATGAGGTGTGCGCTTTAACCCCTACATCACCGAGGTGTGAGCTTTAACCCCTTTATCACCGAGGTGCGCGCTTTAACCCCTACATCACCGAGGTGTGAGCTTTAACGCCTACATCACCGAGGTGCGCGCTTTAACCCCTACATCACCGAGGTGTGAACTTTAACGCTAACATCACCGAGGTGCGCCCTTTAACCCCTACATCACCGAGGTGCGCGCTTTAACCCTACAACACTGAGGTGTGTGCTTTAACCCTACATCACCGAGGTGTGTGCTTTAACCCCTACATCACCGAGGTGCGCGCTTTAACCCTACAACACTGAGGTGTGTGCTTTAACCCTACATCACCGAGGTGCGCCATTAAACGCCTACATCACCGAGGTGCGCCATTAAACGCCTACATCACCGAGGTGCGCGTCTTAAACCCTACAACAATGAGGTATGCGCTTTAACCCCTACATCACCCAGGTGCGCGCTTTAACTCTACATCACCCAGGTGCGCGCTTTAACCGTACAGCACTGAGGTGCGCGCTTTAACCCCTACATCACCGATGTGCTAGCTTTAACCCCTTCATCACCGAATTGCGAGCTTTAACACCTACATCACCGAATTGCGCGCTTTAACCCCTACATCACCGAGGTGCGCGCTATAACACCTACATCACCAACGTGTGTGCTTTATTCCCTACATCACCGAGGTGCGTGCTTTAACCCCTACATCACCGAGGTGCGTCCTTTATCCCCTACATCACTGAGGTGCGTGCTATAACCCCTACATCACCGAGGTGCGTCCTTTATCCCCTACATCACCGAGGTGCGTGCTTTAACCCCTACATCACCGAGGTGCGTCCTTTATCCCCTACATCACCGAGGTGCGTGCTATAACCCCTACATCACCGAGGTGCGTCCTTTATCCCCTACATCACCGAGGTGCGTGCTATAGCCCCTACATCACCGAGGTGCGTCCTTTATCCCCTACATCAACGAGGTGCGTGCTATAACCCCTACATCACCGAGGTGCGTCCTTTATCCCCTACATCACCGAGGTGCGTGCTTTAACCCCTACATCACCGAGGTGCGTCCTTTAACCCCTACATCACCGAGGTGCGTCCTTTAACCCCTACATCACCGAGGTGCGTGCTTTAACCCCTACATCACCGAGGTACGTCTTTTATTCCCTACATCACCGAGGTGCACGCTTTAACCCGTACATCACCGATGTGCTCGCTTTAACCCCTACATCACTGATGTGCTCGCTTTAACCCCTACATTACCGAGGTGCATGCTTTAACGCCTACATTACCGAGGTGCATGCTTTAACCCCTACATCACCAAGCTGTACTCGCTTTACCCACTACATCACCGAGGTGCGTGCTTTAACCCCTACATCACTGAGGTGCGTGATTTAACCCCTACACCACCGATGTGATTGCTTTGACCCCTACATCACCGATGTGATCGCTTTGACCCCTACATCACCGATGTGCGTGCTTTAACCCCCTACATCAGCGTTGTGCTCGCTTTAACCCCTACATCATCGAGGTGCGCGCTTTAACGCCTACATCACCGAGTCGTCTGTTGTGGACTTGTTGTATGTGGTAAAGGGGTAAAACAAAAACTCTTATACAGTCCTTACCCGCCTTTAGACACAGTTTGACGACCTTTAAAGCATTATAATTATATCAGTTTGAGCTTTCTGTGTGTATAACAATAGTTGAACTCTTTTGGCTGAATGAACCAATAAAAGCAGTCTGAAAATCAAATGATAACCAATTCGACCTAAAAAATGTATTCAGTTGATAAACTTGTTTTCGGTCGAACGTTGCCTGGTCGAGATGCAAGTAGCTATGGAATGCACCTACCCCCTGTCCCAAACATGAATGTTAAAACATATACTAGCGCAAATAGAAACTATTGTTCAAAAGCATATTGAAACCTTGTTGGACTTATTGGCGAACAATGCATAATTAAATGCGTCGATGCGCAGGCTGGTCTTAATCTACACATGTGTATGGATGGTTTTCGCAGATCACCGCTCATAGTCCTATTAACCAAGACTGGTTGCTCCAATTTTAGACTGCCCGTAATGCGTGGTAAAGCCGGTGTACCACTCATATTCCTATAAACCAAGACCGGTTGCTCCAATTTTAGACTGCCATTAATGCGTGGTACAGCCGGTGTACCATTCATATTCCCATAAACCACGACTGGTTACTCCAATTTTAGACTGCTCGTAATGTGTGGTAAAGCCGGTGTACCACTCATATTCCTATAAACCAAGACCGGTTGCTCCAATTTTAGACTGCCAGTAATGCGTGGTACAGCCGGTGTACCATTCATATTCCCATAAACCAAGACTGGTTGCTCCAATTTTTGACTGCCAGTAATGCGTGGTACAACCGGTGTACCACTCATATTCCTATTAACCAAGACTGGCTGCTCCAATTTTCGACTGCCGTAATGCGTGGTAAAGCCGGTGTACCACTCATATTCCTATAAACCAAGACCGGTTGCTCCAATTTTTGACTGCCAGTAATGCGTGGTACAACCGGTGTACCACTCATATTCCTATAAACCAAGACTGGTTGCTCCAATTTTCGACTGCCCGTAATGTGTGGTAAAGCCGGTGTACCACTCATATTCCTATAAACCAAGACTAGTTGCTCCAATTTTAGACTGCCAGTAATGCGAGGTACAGCCGGTGTACCATTCATTTTCCCATAAACCAAGACTGGTTGCTCCAATTTTAGACTGCCAGTAATGCGTGGTACAGTCGCTGTACCATTCATATTCCCATAAACCAAGACTGGTTGCTCCAATATTCGACTGCCCGTAATGCGTGGTAAAGCCGCTGTACCACTCATATTCCTATAAACCAAGACCGGTTGCTCCAATTTTAGACTGCCAGTAATGCGTGGTACACCCGGTGTACCATTCATATTCCCATAAACCAAGACTGGTTGCTCCAATTTTAGACTCCAGTAATGCGTAGTACAGCCGGTGTACCATTCATATTCCCATAAACCAAGACTGGTTGCTCCAATTTTTGACTGCCAGTAATGCGTGGTACAACCGGTATACCACTCATATTCCTATTAACCAAGACTGGTTGCTCCAATTTTCGACTGCCCGTAATGCGTGGTAAAGCCGGTGTACCACTCGTATTCCTATAAACCAAGACCGGTTGCTCCAATTTTAGACTGCCAGTAATGCGTGGTACAACCGGTGTACCACTCATATTCCTATTAACCAAGACTGGTTGCTCCAATTTTCGACTGCCCGTAATGCGTGGTAAAGCCGGTGTACCACTCATATTCCTATAAACCAAGACCGGTTGCTCCAATTTTAGACTGCCAGTAATGCGTGGTACAGCCGGTGTACCATTCATATTCCCATAAACCAAGACTGGTTGCTCCAATTTTCGACTGCAAGTAATGCGTGGTACAGCCGGTGTACCACTCATATTCCTATTAACCAAGACTGGTTGCTCCAATTTTAGACTGCCAGTAATGCGTGGTACAGCCGGTGTACAGATGAAGTATAGGATTGAGAATTACGATCAGATCAGGAAATTCACAGTTAACGCATGCGCAGTGCATAAAAGACGAGAGATGTTGGATGCCATCGGTCTTACAAACGATTATGAACTGCATTCGGAATTATTTGACGTTGGTAAGCTCACTTTATTAAAGATAGTCTTTTGTAGTTACATGTATGTATTGATTGATTGGAGTTTTAAACAGTTTTTCGGTTAATATCTCAACAGCCAACTCGCCTAACTATGTATCGAGACTTTCTCGCAGCAGTATTCCAAATAATGTTCTTGATTATAGCTTTACACCATAGACAGTGGTCAATGTAATAACACAATACGTCTATTCCATTGGTGTATAGTTCAAGTCCCGTGTTGAGCGCTTTGTCTGTTTATGGATGGCTCATTTCCCTTGGCTCGTGGACAAAGTATAAGATCCTTATGACTAGGATTTCTTCAGGTTCAATTCACAACCAATAAGTTATAGTGAGTCGAGACGTATCAATGTAATAGGCCATACATTTAGTGACACAGAGAAACGGAATGGTCAACAAAGATGCATCTATGATATAATTAACTGGTATCCGACTTCCGATATATTTGTTTTAAAGTAGATTTAAAACTTTAACTAAGATTAAGATTAGAAGGTGAATAGGCATAACTCATTTAACGACAGAAATAGGCAAATCCTCAATCACGTGTCATGTTGGTCATAAAACAGAACTACTTTCAGTTAGTTCAACATGTTTTTGTGTCATTGGTTTTAGAATGGTTTTCTGATAAAATAAAAAACATGTTTAGAAACTTCTTGTGAATAAAAGAAAGTAAAACGAATGTCAAGGGAAAAAACATATGATGCACCACACACAAATCATAGAGCATTATTTCCCTTGTTCAATGACGTCACTTATTTGTGTACTTTACTGTAGTATTTTTGTCTATTGTATACTTATATTATTTATGTTTGCCATCGCTTTCGTTAGACTTTTTCAAAATAATCAGCTTCATTGTTATGGGAATGGTTTTAAATATAGTTTGAAACACCTTTACAGCAACGATGCGCTTCATACTTGTTTAATTGATTGCGTATGATATCTATTATTCAAAGGGTCCCAAGATAAATGTACCATATTTGTTTAATTGATTGTGTATGATATCTATTATTCAAAGGGTCCCAAGATAGATGTACCATACTTCTTTAATTGATTGCATATGATATCCATTATTCAAAGGGTCCCAAGATAAATGTACCATACTTGTTTAATTGATTGTGTATGATATCGATTATTCAAAGGGTCCCAAGATAAATGTACCATACGTGTTTAATTGATTGTGTATGATATCTAGTATTCAAAGGGCCCCAAGATTAATGTACCATACTTGTTTAATTGATTGTGTATGATATCCATTATTCAAATGGTCCCAAGATAAATGTACCATACTTGTTTAATTGACTGTGTATGATATACATTATTCAAAGGGTCCCAAGATAAATGTACCATACTTGTTTAATTGATTGTGTATGATATCCATTATTCAAAGGGTCCCAATATTAATGTACCATACTTGTTTAATTGATTGTGTATGATATCCATTATTCAAAGGGTCCCAAGATTAATGTACCATACTTCTTTAATTGATTGCGTATGATATCTATTATTCAAAGGGTCCCAAGATAAATGTACCATACTTGTTTAATTGATTGTGTATGATATCCATTATTCAAAGGGTCCCAAGATTAATGTACCATATTTGTTTAATTGATTGTGTATGATATCCATTATTCAAAGGGTCCCAAGATTAATGTACCATACTTGTTTAATTGATTGTGTATGCTATCTATTATTCAAGAGTCCCAAGAATAATGTACCATACTTGTTTGATTGATTGTGTATGATATCTATTATTCAAAAGCTCCCAGGACAAATGTACGGCTACATGACGAACGGGGAAGATCTAGATCTGATTGCGCGGAGGCACAGGCCGATCTAAATCTACGCTCGTCGCGAAGTACAGCAGTTTTGGTTTGACATGCCATGGCGTATTTCGGCCAAGGTGCATCTTTAACACGTTTAGTCAAAATGTGGAGTTACATTAAACTGATCCTCATATGTGTTGACTCCAAAATATAGTAGACTGCTATGTCGATTATGAAAAGCAAGCTACTGATATTGTTATTCATATTAAGTAAATAGTTCGTCAGAGCAATGGGAACTGTTGCTATATCGTTTACCGCGAGTTGGCGCAAGTCCGTTCTTCGATCAAAATTATGATCACTTTGGTAAAACTTCTGAAAAGTTAATATAGACCAAGCATTATCATGACATATTTTACTATTTACATTTTTTTTTTCATTTTAGATGTTGCATTTAAATAGTTGTCTATAAAATGTAATCGAACGTCATAGATGATTTTCAAACACGTGTATCATTGATAGTGATATCACCCCCTGTTATTGGTTGAAAATATTAATTCACACATTGTTTACATTCAGAGCCGGAAGGACTGGTATGTGACCAAGATGTCATCATATCATTTCCGCTTACGTCATCAAATACGGACTGCAAGGTTTTTCTGAAGGTTAAAGCAAATGGTGCATGGACTGATATTGACATCACAGATAAGGTAATGTCGAACAACTGGCTCGAAACATCTACAAACCATTGGAATTTAAGTTGGCCAAATGATTCACCAATCAGTATTAAAAACTAATTACTAATTTTAAAATTATTCTCTATATAAAAGTGACACAATGGTGTTATTTAAGTATTATATGTATACATGTATAATTGTATTTAGAAGTGATGGTCAAAATGGCCGAGAGCATAATTATGTATATTGAAAAAATATGGCCTAGCTATATAGCCTACATATATATACACACACACAGTAATGACATATAGGAAATATCATTTAAAGTCAAAACTTGTCCTTACTAAACTTAAATTCCACACATTTAAATACAAAAGTTAATTAAACTTACACTTTACTTATTTAAATTTAGAACTTTTCCTTATTAAACTAACATTTCACATATTTAAATTTAAACCTCGTATTTATTTAGCTTACATTTTACTATTTTAAATTTAAATCTTCTTATTTAACTAACATTTCACACATTTAAATTTAAAATTATCCTTATCAAACTTTGATTTCGCACATTTGAAATTAAAACGTATCCTTATTAAACTAACATTTCACACGTAAACATTTAAAACTTGGTCTAATCAACTTACATCTCAAACATCGACATGTAAAACCTTTTCTTATTAAATTATATTTCACATATTTAAATTCAAAAGTGTCCTTATCAAATAACATTTCACATATTCAAATTCAAAAGTGTCCTTATTAAATAACATTCGACATATTTAAGTCCAAACGTGTCCTTATTAAATTGCATTTCACACATTTAAATTGAAATGTTTTCCTTATTAAACTAACATTTCACATATTTAAATTGAAATGTTTTCCTTATTAAACTTACATTTCACACATTTAAATTGAAATGTTTTCCTTATTAAAGTTACATTTCATACTTTTAAATTGAAATTGTTTCCTTATTAAACTTACATTTCACACATTTAAATACAAAAGTTGTCTTAATTAAACTTACACTTTACTTATTTAAATCTAGAACCTGTCTTATTAAACTAACATTTCACATATTTAAATTTAAACCTCGTATTTATTTAACTTACATTTTACTTATTTAAATTTAAATCTTCTTAATTAACTAACATTTCATACATTTAAATTTAAAATTATCCTTATCAAACTTTAATTTCACACATTTGAAATTAAAACGTATCCTTATTAAACTAACATTTCACACATTAAAATTGAAATGTTTTCCTTATTAAACTTACACTTCACACTTTTAAATTATTTATTCGTTTTAGGAAAAGGTCGGTAACCAGACGTTCGTCTCATTCACAACGAAAAGTATCGAAGCGTTCGCAGCGACCTCATTCAACCCACGTGACGTCCTCATTGTGGGTCCTTCCGGTGCGAACTATGTCAGTGAGGAGGATGTCGGGAAGGTCGAATTGACTGTACCCGAAGACTGTTACTCTAGTGAAGTAACGTTAGGAGTTAAGGTAATGTTAATCTAATACATGAGAGAGGGAAGATCCGTGCTAGATGAAAAATTACCTTAAACGATAACAAATGTTAACATTTTGCTCTTTAGCCTCGCCCTCCTCCTCGATTAATCAGTCGGTAGAGCGACGCGGGATGTCAATCCATGGCTAGGAACTTCAGCCATCATTTTTACCCGACGTTTGACTAAAGTCAGCGTTTTGTCTTTGTACAGTGAAGGTTAGCGTATTCAGGTCGAGGTTTTACCGAACTTCTTGAGTAATACCATAGCTGAGTATGATAATACTTACTAGAATTCAGCACTAGAATGTTAAATATTTTTAAATATTTAAGTTAAACAAAATATTATAGTGTTATATGTATATGGCTATCACTTCATTATTTTAGTCGAGAATGAAGCCATGCCCTATGAAACGAATAATTCACTTTGAGAACCGCTATCTTGTTCAGAACGTTTATTCATTATATAACGAACAATATCGGAGTTAGGACTATTGATATGCCCGACTGCAGTGTCAGAAGTTCGACACACGCTCAGCTACGTACGGACGTAAATCATTTCGAAAGTTGGGGTCTCAACCTTCATTTTCTGCCTACATTTAGAAGGACCACAAAATAACCTTCACGCTCAAAACTAGAATTTTAGCCCCATTTATGTCAATCCCGTACCATCTAATTGGTATTAGTACAGAGATGTAACAAGACAGAAATTAACGTGGATTTTTTTTTCCTTGCGTTTGAAGGTGCTGAAATACAGATGGAGATCAAAAGTTTGAAATGTTGAAACTTCTGCAAATATTGCTTATAGTGACAACAAAGTAAGAAATAAATAGTTAAAAACTTTTTTGGCGATAATATTGAATCAAAGCGCCGATGGCACTGTAGTGGCGAGCGTGTAGAAAATCCTGCAACGTAACATGCAATATCTCGGTGTAGGCCTTGCGATTTTCAATTTCATTCTGGTGCGGGTTAGTTTGAGAAAAGCTGAATCATTTGACAGTAGAATAATGTTAGTTTGCCAGAATGTTTGTCTTGGTGATATTTAAGTAACGTTCTAAAAATTGGTCATGATGTGTTCAAAATAAGGCCATACCAAATTTAGGAAAAATCTAGTTGGTACCCGTTTTAGCTCATTAGAATGTTTGTCTTGTTTATTTGTAATCTAAATTGTTTGGGTTATCACATGTTCATCCACAGGTCGCTAGGCCATATTAAGATAACATATTTTGTGTACACTTTAGAGACCACATTTTCGAATTAAGCATGTTGAAACCCTGTGTCAGAATAGTTTACTTGATGACATCAGGGCTATGTTCAAAATAGGTTATGTCACTTCCGAAACAGGAATCCGTCGTGGCCGAGTGGTTATTGTCGGGGATTTCTTTTATTTTGGCGAGGTGTTTTGAGTATCATGAGAGTACTTTGCATGGCAGATAAAACGCGCAATTATATATATTATCTGCCCAAACATGAAGAATGCTAATATTTACATCTTTTAACTCAATGTAGATCGTAAGCTCGATACATCTCAAATCTTAGTATCAATCCGGTACCAAAATAGCACCGACGGGATTATTGTTGACCGTGTCTCTGCATCACTGATGGGATTATTTGGCGGCTATTTGAAGTTTATTTGGTTTGCAGTATTACGTAATCTCTTCAACATACTTTCAAAACCTAGCTATATAAAATTGGCTGTTGTTGTTGTTTCTTGCACAAAAAAAGTCAATTGAAAGTCATGAAAACGTACACAATTTGGCTTACTGGGTGTGTCTACCCAGTACAAAATGAGGCATAAACGATCAATATTAAGATATTTATTGTACTTGAAAGTGAAATTATTACTCTAATTTTACCTCAGAATCATGATTCTAATATTTCAAGACAACCTTTAAACATTTTTAAAACTTTGACTAAACTATCTTAAATCTGGAGTTCAGCACATTTATGTCAATCCCGTACCATTTAATTGATATCAGTATATATATACAGAGATGCAACAAGACAGAAATTAACGTGGCCCTTTTCCTTGCATTTAATATTCTTGTTGTTTTTGTTTGATTTGTTTTTACGTCACTTCCAACAGTATACATCGTCCTGTTTGTTTGATGTTTTACGCCGCTTTCAACAGTATAAATCGTCTTGTTTGTTTTTTGTTTGTTTAATGTTTTTACGTCACTTACAACAGTATACATCGTCTTGTTTGTTTTTTGTTTGTTTGATGTTTTACGTCACTTACAACAGTATACATCGTCTTGTTTGTTTTTTGTTTGTTTGATGTTTTACGCCGCTTTCAACAGTATAAATCGTCTTGTTGTTTTGTGTTTGTTTTGATGTTTTACGTCACTTACAACAGTATAAATCGTCTCTTGTTTGTTTGATGTTTTACGTCACTTACAACAGTATAAATCGTCTTGTTGTTTTGTGTTTGTTGATGTTTTACGTCACTTCCCAACAGTATAAATCGTCTTGTTCGTTTGATGTTTTACGTCACTTCCAACAGTATAAATCGTCTTGTTTGTTGATGTTTTACGTCACTTACAACAGTATAAATCGTCTTGTTGTTTTGTGTTTGTTTGATGTTTAACGCCGCTTACAACAGTATAAATCGTCTTGTTGTTTTGTGTTTGTTGATGTTTTACGCCACTTACAACAGTATACATCGTCTTGTTTATGTTTTGTTTGTTTGATGTTTTACGACGCTTTTACAGTATAAATTGTCTTGATGTTTTGGGCTTGTTTGATGTTTTACGTCACTTCCAGCAGTATACATCTTTTTCTGTTTGTTTGTTTTTTTGTTGGAATTTACGCCGCTTTCAACAGTATAAATCGTCATGTTTGTTTTTTGTTTTGTTGGTATTTATACCGCTTTCAACAGTATAAATCGTCATGTTTGTTTTTTGTTTTGTTGGTATTTATACCGCTTCAACAGTATAAATCGTCATGTTTGTTTTTTGTTTTGTGGTATTTATACCGCTTTCAACAGTATAAATCGTCATGTTTGTTTTTTGTTTTGTTGGTATTTATACCGCTTTCAACAGTATAAATCGTCATGTTTGTTTTTTGTTTTGTTGGTATTTATACCGCTTTCAACAGTATAAATCGTCATGTTTGTTTTTTGTTTTGTTGGTATTTATACCGCTTTCAACAGTATAAATCGTCATGTTTGTTTTTTGTTTTGTTGGTATTTATACCGCTTTCAACAGTATAAATCGTCATGTTTGTTTTTTGACTTGTTGGTGTTTATACCGCTTTCAACAGTATAAATCGACATGATTTGATTTATGTTGTGTTTTACGCCACTTTCAACAGTATAGTATAGATTGTCTTGTTTTTCGTTTGTTTTCTTTTTGTCGTCTTGTGATAAGCAACATTCTACCTGAATATCTTTATGACTATTTTATATAGACATACAGTTCGAGAAGCGAGGATATGATAGCTCGTTTATCGGGTGATAACGGCTTCAGTAGCTGTGGAAGTTTCACTTGAAGCGGGCGACGCCACAATGAACAAAAATGTAACAATACAACTGCCTTTAGAGGAAGGCGAAAACGACTCGGAACGTGACACAACTCTCGTCGTTGTAAGATGTAACAACGATTCTGTCAGGTATATATTTTAAAAGCTATGTCTGCTTTTTAATTTTTCTTTCATATATAAAACGTGTACGTAAACTCTCATTGGATCATTTGACAATAA